>JAWQEG010002096.1:0-180000 GCA_033782935.1 Petrolisthes cinctipes | reverse complement strand
TTCTCTACCACACCCTCCACCCAAAACAATCTATCGAAGCCTTCGTTTCTTGGTTCAGTATAACAGGGAACTGGAGTATTCTCTAGTAATAATTCAGTATACATTTGGGCGCCTTGAATCCTTCAGAGTATCCCAGGAGACAGGAACAGAGAAACAAAAATAATGGTAGCCTGTTGTTGCTAAGAAGGGGAAGTACACTGTTGGTAAATCTGGAGCAACTGATTCCTCCAAAATATTCCATGCAACAGAACAATATTATTTTTGTTTATCTGTTCCTGTTTCCCAGCTTTCTTTGGAGGAATCAAGGCACTCCAATGTAATCAAAGTGAATTAGCCCCTTAACGTAGTAAAATATATAAAATCTCATATCTTCCTCTCTCTTCCGAGGAATCTGTTGCTCCAGATTTACCACCATCAAGGGGAAATTCTCTTATTGGTAAAAATTGGATGGTCCGTGATTCCTTCAAACTATGCCAGGAAACAGCAGATGCCCTCAATGGTACTAATAGGGGATCTATTTCATGGCATAGTTTGGAGGAATCAGAGACCTTTCAATTCACCAACAAGAGAATCAACTCTTAATTAACGGTTTATTTGATGCCGGATTCTCTCAACAACGAAATCGGTCAAACATTTTGCTTGGGATTATGAGCCGATTCCACAGTGGTATTGGTTTGTTAGCTTCCCAACCAACCACACTTGTAAGGCTTCATTATTTTCCAAAAGCTGAGTATCCACATTCACAAAATCTATCAAACAGTTAGATAATGATGATCACTGCATAGTTTACTCACCAAATTCATTAAAAAATTCACCCATAAATAATAATAATAATAATAATAATGATGATCACTGTATAGTCTACTCACCAAATTCATTAAATAATTTACCCATAAGTCATTTAAACGGCTAAGATTCTTTTGTTTGCGTGCTGACAAACCAATACCAACCACTGTGGAATCGACCCTCTGTCTAGTTACGGGCCTGGTGCGATTGTAGCCTCAGTAATGTTGAAAGTGATTATGTATGTCTGAACTCAAAGTATATACCGTAGTCACGCATTAGGGTGGTAATTCTTTTTTGGTACATTGCAGTGGCATGATTCCTCCAAAGTATGCTAGGAAACAGGACCAGAGGAGCAAAAATAATGGTGTTCTGTTGCTTGGAATAGTTTGGAGGATTCAGTTGCTCCAGATTTCCCTCTTAAAGTCAGCAGATTTACCATTGAATGTAAAGCCCCATTTTTGTAATTTGGATCGATACTGATTTTTCCAATGTCTACCAGAAAACAAAGCCTCCACCATGTTAATTAAAAATAGAGGATCTGTTTCTTGACATAGCCTGGAGGATTCAGTCACCCTCCAAAATGCCAAAACTAGGTTCTCCACTTAAGGGGGAAGTACAGCCACAATCAAATATCCACCAACACTTTCCTTCCATCGTAGTAAATATCTTGGTAATAAAGAACAACACGTGTATGATTTTGCAGCACCTCATAATAATGATTGAGGGGGTTGAGTTGACGTAAGGTGTTGTATGATTATATTTTGATATGATACTGATAGTACTGGTAAGATGGCTTTGTGGTTTGTCTAGCTATGGAGTCATTGCAGTGGTAAAGCCGGCAGCATAAATTCGCGTCCATCTCATGTACAGCCAAAATCAAATATCCACCAACACTTTCCTTCCATCGTGCAAATAAATCAGTATCATATCAAAATACAATCATACAACACCTTACGTCAACTCAACCCCCTCAATTATTATTATGAGGTGCTGCAAAATCATACACGTGTTGTTCTTTATTACCAAGATATTTACTACGATGGAAGGAAAGTGTTGGTGGATATTTGATTGTGGCTGTACTTGATAATGCTAATATGACCAAATAGTTGCATTCTGAACCCGTTTCAATCCTAACGACATGTGTAATTTACCAAATGTGAAGTATATCTGTACACATCTCTGCATTCAAATTGTGTTACAACATCAATATAGCTCATACATACGTAGGTGGAAATTAAGCGAAGTTATGCTGCCGATTGTACCACACCATCGCCAGCACAGGTTGGGTCCGCAGAGCTGGCAAAAGGCTCAAGCAGAGGAAGCCAACCTCTGCAATCTTAAAAAAAAAAAAAAAAAAAAAAAAAAAAAAAAAAAAAAAAGGGGGTTAGTACGGCGTTGGAGGTAAATCTGGATCAACTGTATATTCCTCCATACCCTTCTAAGCAACAGGACACCGTTAGTTTTGTTAATCTGATCTTGTTTCCTGGCATACTTAATTTGGAGGAATCAAGGCACTCCAATGTATCAAGAGTATAATATACTCTCCCCTTGATCAGAGAGAGAGAGAGAGAGAGAGAGAATACTTTCTAGACAACGAATATTCGAATACAGCATTCTACAAAATTGATTTATTGGGAGAACCATTTTTTGTTAAATCGGAGCCCTACTATTCCTCCAAGCTATGCCATGAAACAAATAACTTCAAGGGGATCTGTTACATAGCATAGTTTGATGGATTCAGTAACTCTATAATGTACCAAATACCCATAAAAATCCCAAATACCCATTAGAATGAGGAAAAAATAGGGGAAACATTATTCACCTAAAAAAGTCATATTTTCACATAAGACTAGATTAATATTAATGATAAAATTATTGATAAAAAGTTGCCAAACTATTCCAAGCAACAGGACACCATTATTTTCGTTCATCTAGTCGTGTTTTCTGGCATACAGTACATTGGAGGAATCAAGGCACTCCAATGTACAGCCACAATCAAATATCAACCAGCACTTTCCTTCCATTGTGCAAATAAATCAGTATCATATTTAAATATAATCATACAACACTTTACGTCTACTTAACCCCCTCAATTATTATTATGAGGTGCTGCAAAATCATACAGGTGTTGTTCTTTATTACCAAGATATTTACTACGATGGAAGGAAATTGTTGGTGGATATTTGATTGTGGCTGTACCAAAGATGCTATTGTACAGTGTTGGTGGTAAATCTACGTATATTCCTCCAAAATATTCCAAGCAACACCAATTGTCGTTGTTGGTCATCTGGTCCTGTTGTTTCCTGGCACGCTTTGGAGGAATCGAGGCACTCTAATGTAACACGCACCATTGGTTGAAGGAATGGTAGTGATTCGGAATGGTGGGAGCTCAGATATGGCGAAATTTATAAGCTCCAGCAGTCCCTAACAGAGAGAGAGAGAGAGAGAGAGAGAGAGAGAGAGAGAGAGAGAGAGAGAGAGGGGTAAAGAACCCCCAGTTTTCCATCACCTAAATCACTTAATATATGCGAGGGACAATTCACGGTAAAATATTGGAGGCTTATTGATTTCTCCAAAGTATCTCAAAAAACAAATCACCTCAATGTTACAATCAGGGGACGTGTTTCATGACAAAGGGTCGATTCCAGTCATTCCTAGTTGTTTGTAAGCACGCAAACGAAGGAATGTTAGCCGTGTATAAATGACTTATGGCTGAATTATTTAATGAATTTGGTGAATAAACCATGCAGTGATCATCATTATCTAACTGTTGGATAGATTTTGTGAATGTGGATACTCGGCTTTTGGAAAATAATGAAGCCTTAAAATTGTCGTTGGTTGGGAAGCTAACAAACAAATACCACTGTGGAATCGACCCATAGTTTAGAAGAACCAGTAGCTCTCCAGTGTATAGTAAAGTGATGGTGGTAAATGTAGAGCAACTGATACCCTTTAACTATTCCAAGCAACAGACTTCCATTATTTATGTCTCTCTGGTCCTGTTTCCTGGCATAATTTGGAGAAATCATGTTCCTCCAATGTACCAAGGGATAATATAAAGGATAATATTTTAGTGTTCGAGGGAATATTTTAAAGACTTACCAAAATTTCTCAGTAAAGTGAAACCTGGGGCCATTTTAACGTCAAAAAGAAGGAGGAAAAAAATATATAGCGTGTAAGTTAAAAGTTGTCTCAGGCCTCGTGCGTGTCAAGGAGTGGCTGAGAAAATGTTGAAGGAAAAAAAAAGACGGGAAAATGTTGAATGGCCAAACGCGAAAATGTTGAAGGAAAAAAAATGAGGGAATGTTGAAGGGAAAAAACGGGAAAATGTTGAACGGAGATATACGGGATAATGTTGAAGAAAAAATCGAGAAAACGTTGAAGGAAAAACTTCGTGAAAATGTCGAAGTTAAACCCTGGGAAGTATTTCGTGTTGCTGACATTTCTAATACAATTATGTTATAGGATGACCTAATCAATCCTTTTTATAATATGACTCAATCAAAGGTCAATGAAATGCGTGGATGTGGTGAAATATTAGTTATTTATCTTTAGTATAGAATAAATCCCCACAAGCAATATTAAAATTAAGAGGGTAGTACAGCCACAATCAAACCGACACTTTCCTTCCATCGTGTAAATAAATCAGTATCATATCAAAATATAATCATACAACACCTTACGTCAACTCAACCCCCTCAATGATTACTATGAGGTGCTGCAAAACCATACACGTGTTGTTCTTTATTACCAAGATATTTACTACGATGGAAGGAGGGTGTCGGTGGTTATTTGATTGTGGCTGTACAGTGTCGGTGGTACATCTGGAGCAACTGTATATTCTTCTAAACTATTCCAAGCAACAACGGGCCACCATTATATTTATATTAATCTGATCCTATTTCCTGGCATACTTTGGAGGATTCAAGGTACTCTAATGTACAGTTGGCCTCAGGAATTCGTACACAGAGCAGTGGTTAAAAGGAGTCTTTATTCTGCACATACTGTAATGATTGTTATGCTGACTGATTCAAGTAATAGCCCAATAACATTTCTAGAAGTTTTGGGCGTTGGAAAATTAATGTACTAAATTTTCTAGTTGTTATGAAGCCTTGATGTCACAGTGGTGTATACGAATTCCTGAGGCCGACTGTACTAATATTGTTTTACTCCCTTATTTAACTTATATTTATATCTGTTAGTCTCGGTAATATTGGTTCATAAGATTCATTCAAAATGGGCCGTTAGCATTAACCCGATGCAGGAATTTTTACCTTGACTGTACAGAAGTTAATCAGTTATGTGGCATAAGTTGATTGAAATGAAGATATAGGAAAAGGAAAGGTGGAAGGTAGACCGAGCAGAGGAGTACAGCCACAATCAAATAACCACCGACACTTTCCTTCCATTGTATTAAAAATCTTGGTAATAAAGAACAACACGTGTATAATTTTGCAGCACCTCATAATAACAATTGAGGGGGTTGAGTTGACATAAGGTGTTGTATGATTATATTTTGATATGATACTGATTTATTTGCCTGATGGAAGGAAAGTGTCGGTGGTTATTTGATTGTGGTTGTACCTTTAGGTGGAAATTCTTTTTTGGTACATTGGAGTGCCTTGATTCCTCCAAAATATGCTAGGAAACAGGATCAGAAGAGCAAAAGTAATGGTGTTCTGTTGTTTGGAATAGTTTGGAGGATTCAGTTGCTCCAGATTTACCAATACAAAATTTCCCCCTCAATAAGGATCAGTGAAAGGCAATTTGGTTTCATGGCAGGGAGAAGCACTACAGATGTATTACTGTAGAACCTTGATAATTATACGGTAATAAATAATTGTGCCTATCACTTCATTTTACACTCAGGATTGATTCCACAGTGGTATTTGTTTGTTAGCTTCCCAACCAACCACACTTGTAAGGCTTCATTATTTTCCAAAAGCTGAGTATCCGTATTCACAAAATCTATTAAAATATTTAGATAATGATGATCACTGCATAGTTTACTCACCAAATTCATGAAATAATTCACCCATAAGTCATTAACACGGCTAAGATTCTTTCGTTTGCGTGCATACAAACCAATACCAACCACTGTGGAGTCGACCCTCAGTCACTACTTGACGGCCATTAATGTTTTCCAAAGCTTCTGTTATTCATTACCCACTAATTCATTGTACACTCAGTCGCTCATTGATGACCACCCAATGGTTTCCCCGACTTGTGTTATTCATTATCCACCACTTCATTTTACATTTTGTCACTCAGTGAAGACCACCAAATGTTTTTCCAATCTTCTGCTATTCATTACGATACAGACTAAGGGATTTACTGACCCTGTGATTTAAGGAGTGTGCTAAATTAAAGGGGATGGTATGCTTTTGGTGATTTAGAGCTCCTTGATTCTTCCAAACTATGCCAGGAAACAGGACTAGATTGACAAATATACTAACGGCCTGTTGCTTGGAATAATCTAAAGGAATCATATGCTCCAGTTTTACCAACACTACTATCCCCTTAATCATTTTGTATTGAAAGCCTACTATTTGCTATGAGAATGTCGATGGAGAAGTATAGTAAAGACAAGGATGAGTTGTACTGCCGGTTTGTAGAATTGAATAAGTGATATGACAGGGTACCGAGAGAGGTGTTGCGTGTGGTGTTGTATAGCTGCTTCCCTTAGTAACAAGCATAGCGTCTGGTGTGTTTAGTGAAATGTGGCACCACTGTGTTTGTTTACTCGTAGTAATAGTAAATAAATGGACATAACTCGATCCTGCTATAGTAGCCACCATACGTACGCTATGTAAACAAACACAGTGGTGTCACATTTCACCAAACACACCACCGGACCTGAGCCTGTTACCAGAGGAGACAACTCCACAAGGATGTCAGGGTTGACAGAGAAGTGTGAGGTCGTGGTAAAGTATATGTATGGTGATGGTGTAACAGTAATGGGGTATGTAACATTGATGGTGTTGACGATGTAAGGTCTAGTTCTCATTATTACCAACTGTATCTTGGCTGTACCCCTTTCTGGTCTGGAGGTGCCCGCCAAAAAAGTTTATAAATACGCTTGGGCTGTAGCGATAAAACTATCCATAGGATTTCCTTAAAAATACTCTCATTGCCTTTCCCAGCTCATTTTCGCCAAGTTAGTTTGCCACAAGCAAATAACCACCGACACGTTCCTTCCATCGTAGTAAATATTTTGGTAATAATGAATAACACAGGTATGATTTTGCAACACCTCATAATAATAATAATAATTGAGGGGGTTGAGTTGACATATGGTGTTGTAAAACTATATTTTGATATGATACTGATTTATTTGCACGATGGAAGGAAAGTGTCGGTGGATATTTGATTGTGGCTGTACCATAACCTCTCGTAATCTAACTTAACCCCTAACCAAAGCAGGGGTCGAGCTAGTATACAGTTCATAATAATGTGTCCAGGTACAATGACTCCATAGACACACTATAAAGCCTTTGTACCGGTACAAAACCATCATTAACAACACGGATGTTCATGCATACGGCACGGGTTTCAAAGTGGAATGGGAATTGGACTTGGGATCGACTGTGAGCCTTTATTTGTTTACAGTGGTGATGGAAAGAGGGAGAGATAAAATTAAGAGGGTAATACAGTGTTGGTGGTAAATGTGGAGCGACTGTATATTCCTCCAAACTATTCCAAGCAACAGAACACCATTATTTTTGTCATCTGGTCCTGTTTCCTGGTTTACTTTGGAGGAATCATGGCGCTCTAATGTACCCAAATTATACGCTCCCCTTAAGAGGGTAATACAGAGGTGGTGGTAAATGTGGAGCGACTGTATAATCCTCCAAACTAGGCTATTCCTCCAAACAACAGGTCACCACTATTTTTGTTAATCTGGTCCTGTTTCTTGGGATACTTTGGAGGAATCATGGCGCTCTGATGTACCCAAAGTGTATATTACCACCTTAAAGAAATTTATGCGTGGACAATGATGGAAAGATTAAAAACTGGGAATACATATATATAGAGAGATGGAGATATTATGCCCTGGAGAGATGGAGAGAGAGAGTTGGAGTTATTATGCACTGGAGAGCTAGGGAGATAGAGAGAGAGGGATGGAGAGATTTTACACTGGAGAGATGGAGAGATGGGGAAAGAGATATGGAGATCTTATACACTGGATAGATGCACTGGAGAGATGGAGAAATACATTGGACAGATGGAGATATTATACAGTGGAGTGATGGAGAGATTATGCACTGGAGAAATTAAGAGAGATGGAGAGATTATACACTAGAGATATTGAGATGCGCTGGTGAGAAGGGGAATGAAACCAGGCAGGAGCCAGAGTGGGAATATGTGTGTAAATGAGAGAGGGGAACATTGAGGGTGTTAGGTAAAGGTAAGGTATGTAGTGGTGGTGATGACCAATGAATTTTTCCCTGTAGGTGGGTATTGTCTGTACTGATGTGGGCAATACATTAAGGATTTTGACACCCCTTCGGCCCAAGCCACTCCCTTTCAGTTCAGTTTCAGTTTCGTTAGCTGAAAAACTTTCCAATAAATAGTTTTTTTTTTTTTTTTTTTTTTTTTTTTTTTTTTTTTATTCAATGCGCCGTAGCGTCAGTCAACAGGCAGACAACAATATACAAGGATAGGCGGGACTCATTAGAATCCAATGACTACACACACACACACACACACACACATACACACACGCCAATAAATAGGTTAAATACCATCTTCTAATTTACTGTAAGTAGCTACACACACACACACACACACACCTTCTAATTTACAACAAGCAGCTACTAACTATGCAAAATAATAAGGTCATATTAGAACATGAAAACATAAGTCAGAAATTCATTTGAGTCACCCACAGTATTCCCATGAGGGAGATTCTTTTGTTGGTGAATTGAAAGGTCTGCGATTCCTCCAAACTATGCCACGAAACAGATCCCATATTAGTACACTCGCAATCCAAAATATGTATCCAGGCTTGGTTCGAATAGCCTGATCGAGTATTAAGCGAACTCAAGTAAATATGAAACAGGATAAGCGTGTAATTGGTTCACTAGTATGTCAAATGATTCGATACTTCAACATGACCTGGATACAAATTTTGGAGTGTACCATTGAGGGTGTCTGTTTCTTGGTATAGTTTGGAAGAATCCGTAGCCCTTCAATTTATCAAAAAAGATAATCCTCCCCATAATCCCAAAACTACCCTTTCTTCAAACACACACACACACACTCACACACACCTCGAGCCCTGCATTGGTCTCGACTCCTGGGGCCAGACTCCAGTTTCTCCTTATTGTCCCTTCTTCCATCTAGTTTAAATTCCTTCCTCCCTTTCTTCTATCTCATTCTAATTCCCATCTTTTTCTTTTATCCATCTCATTTTGCTCGTATTTCCTTTATCTATCTCCTTCCTCCTTTCTTCTATCTAATTTAAATTCCTTCCTCTCTTTCTTCCATCTCATTCTAATTCCCATCTTTTTGTTTTATCTATCTCATTCTCCTCGTATTTCCTTTCTCTATCTTCCACCTTTCTTCCATCACATTATTAAGTACTTCCTCCCTTTCTTCCATCAACATCACATTCTTATCCCTCCTTCCTCTCCTTTTCTACATCTCATTCTATTTTCTTCCTTTTCTTCTTCTCTTTCTTCCATCTCATTCTAATTCTTTCCACCTTTCTTCCATCTCCTTCTAGTTCCTTTCTATCTTCCTTCCATTTCATATTAATTCCTTCCTCTCTTCTATATCATTTTTATTCCTTTCTTTCTCTCTTCCATCACATTCTGTTTCCTTCCTCTCTTTCTTTCATTACATTCTAAGTTCTTCCTCTCTTTTTTCCATCAAAATCAGATTCTTATCCTTCCTCCCTTTCCTTATCTCAATCTCATTCTACTTCCTTCCTTTCCTTCCTCTCTTCCATCTCATTCTATTTCCTTCCTCTCTTTCTTTCATCACATTCTAATTCCTTCCTCTCTTTCCTCCATCCCATTCTAATTCCTTCCTCTCTTTCCTCCATCTCATTCTAATTCATTCCTCTCTTTCAACCAACTCATTTTAATTTTTTCCTCTCTTTCCTCCATCACATTCTAATTCCATCTACTCTTTCTTCCTTTAAAAACAAATTCTTAACCCTCCTTCCTCTCCTTTTCACCATTTCATTCAATTTCTTTCCTCTCTTTCGTGTGTGTGTGTGTGTGTGTGTGTGTGTGTGTAGCAGCAGACCTGGGCCACGGTAACGGGCTTGATGATGCTAATGTCCAGTGTCGGAACATTAAACAATAAAAAAAAATTTCCTCTCATTCTTCTATATCATTCTAATTCCTTCCTCTCATTTCCTCCATCCCTGTCTATCCTCACTTCACCCAACCCCTGCCCCCACCCCTCCCTCACCTACTTGAAGGGATAGTATAGTGTTTTTGGTAAATGTGGAGCACCTGTATAATCCTCCTAATTCTTCCAAGCAACAGGACACCATTATTTCTGCTATTCTGGTCCTGTTTCCTGGTATACTTTGGAGGAATCAAGTCACTCTAATGTACCAAAAGTTTATTACCCCTTTAATTGTTATTTTAATTACTTAATATTAAAAAGTAATAGGGAACTCACGAAGGATTTTCATATCTAATAATACTGTTATGACTATTATTTTTATTGATACATCATTATTGAATTTTTATTATTACCGGTATTTTAATTTAACTTTATTTATTTATTATTTTTGGTTATTATATAAACATGCGTTTATATATGCCGTACACTTTTGGTATATAAGAGCGCCTTGATTCCTCCCGGATCAGTTTGCCAAATATAATGGTGTCTTGTTGTCTGGAATAGTTTTGAGGAAATAGTTCCTCCTTATTTTCTTTACTACCACGGCAATACCCCCTTAAGGGGGTGTAGGAAACTGTTGTTACTTTGGCTTCATGAATATAAACACTCGTTACCATAATATATATATATATATATATATATATATATATATATATATATATATATATATATATATATATATATATGTATATATAATATAGAATTACTAATATTATCATCCCTACTGTGACACACACACATACAACACTACACAACACAAACATAAAGTCGGCGACAGAAATCGTGTCGCCTCACCTGCTTCACCGAGACGCACAGTGTTTTATGGACTCGAGAAATACGCACGTTTTCTACACTAAATAATCTCGAGTCTATGAACATCACATGCCACGGTGAAGCAAGTGAGGCGACAGGATTCTTGCCGCCGACTGTACACTCGGATACCATAGTCTCTAGTCCACCTGAGTCTGAGAGATCTGAAGCAGGCGGTTTCTGGACGTCAGCCAACTCAAACCATTACGAGGCTATACATCTCGACCCAATGGAGGCTTTGGGTGGGGTGTCGTCCAGAAAACGACTGTTTCAGATCTCGTGCTTCGATTCAGTCGTTTTATCCAGGATAATTACCCTATTAACTATATTGTTGTTGTAAGGAGTCTTTCCGACTCACAACCACATGATATTTCTTTCGAATTCCTCCTCTGTCTTTCACCGTGTGAGGTGAGGAAACTTTATAATGACCAGTTTTGGTGCTACAGGTGTTGGGCAGTCTCGCTCCAACCTTGGTGGGGTGTGGACGTTCTCCTGGCACTCTGCCTGTGTTGTTGGTTCTGTATTGTTGTTTTTCTTGTTGTTTCTGCATTCTTGTTTGTGTGTTTTTGTTTCTGTGGTGTTCCTAGTGTTGTTATCTGTTTTATCGTGTTCTTGAGTTTGTTTTGTTGTGGTTCCGTGTGTGTGTGTGTGTGTGTCCCTGGCTGATTGAGTGTTCAGTTGTTTGCTTCTCATCGAGGCCTTGACTGGCCTGATAGAAAGCGTGGATTTGGATGCAGCTTCCTGTTTGGGACTTCTGTTGAGAATCACTTGCCTGAGCTGCCCTCGCGCAACACTCCCACCCTATCCAAAGTCGCTTAGCAGCTTGGGTTGCAGCCCTCGAGAAACGCTTCTCCGCCCTTATAGCCAGTATTGATGGGCTGGTTGCCACTCAGGCTGCTAATGACTCCAAAATCTCCACCTTGGTCGAGGCTCAGCAGGCCATCATCTCAACTGTCACCGCCCTCACCGAAAAGATGGATACTGTTGCATCTCGCCTTGAAAAGCTTCTCGAGTCAGTCCCTTCTCCTGGTCCATCTTCTTCTCCAGGTCACTCATCTGCCCCCACTCACCGGACTTCTACCTCCAGATACAAAGTTCGCTAGTGATTGTCAGCTGGATCTCATCTCCAAGGCCTATGTTTTTGTCATCATCCCAGTGTTATTTTTCTCCAGGAAGCATTTCCAGGACGGGCGCTTGCTGCGGAGCAAGCTCCTCCTCTCTCAGGTTATGTGCCATATGTTCATCTGGTAAGGAATGGTCTCCTGACTTACATACATAGCTCATTGCCACATCGCCTTCTCTGTACCTCCACTGATCCTGACATGACCTTTCAGCTATTTGAGGTTCTACTTGGGAATGGACTACTCCAATTATGCAATGTCTATTCTGCCCCAGCTAGACTCACTCTTGAGGCTCTTCCTTCTCCAACAGTGCGTGGTATGGTGTATATGGGAGATTTTAATGCTCGGCATTCTGATTTGGGTGATGGTACTGGCTCTATTAATCGTAATGGTGTTCGTCTCCTTTCATACATCCGCAAGCATCATCTGACACACTGGGACACTGGCGGTGCCACTCATTGCCGGGGAGGTACTCTGGATTACATCAACTCGCCTGGCCTGATAGCATCTCAGGTCCAGTGCTCCTCCGTGCCAGACTTATTCTCTGATCACATAGCTCTTCAGTTTCATTATTCTCTATCTGCTGGGTCAAGTACTTCAGCCACTCGTTTGCATATTGCTGTGCCCCCTAAATATTGCCCGACTTACATCTTATTTATGGCCCATGTATTCCCTACATTTGACATATCATCAGCTGAACAGTTGTACTCTGATCTTGTATCTGCTACTCATGACTTTTATAGGCTATACGTCTCCCGGCTACATCTCCAGCATCGCCATACTGCCCACTCCTGGACACTGGATGCACGTATACAGGAGGCAAAGGAGGAGGCTGAACGTGATGGCCTATTGTTTCAAGCCAACCCAACCCCTGACCAGCTCCATCGTTACCAGATGTCTAGGGACGCTTTAGTTGCCCTGCAGGAGTGTGCTCACACTGAGTCTTGGCAGCGGTTCACGGACAGCATCAACCAGCAAACAAGTGTGGCTTCTATGTGGCACCTCATCCGTCAGGTTGTTAAAAAGACACCGGCCACTGCTCGTTATCACACTCCCGCCGACTATGCCCAACAACTTGTTGATGCCTGGTAAGAACAATCTACCCCAGCCAGTCTACCCATCCACATACAAGATGCACTCGCTTCCAGTGCTGCCGTCCATTGGCTTCGTCTAATGACTGCTCTGTTGCAAGATGATGACGATGATGCAGAGGAGATAACTGAGGAGGAGTTGCGCCGTGCTCTCTCTCGGGGTGATGATGGTGTTACTTATGCTGTGCTGCGCCTACTTCAACAAGTTCCTAGGAACCCTCTACTTCGACCGTACAATCTTTGTCTTCGTGACGGTTGTGTACCACGAGCCTGGACCAGCAGCACAATAATACCCATCCCTAAGCCCGGCACTGCGAAGTTCAGGCCTATTTCCCTCACTTCCTGTTTTTGTAAGGTTATGGAGAGAATCTTACTCAATCGTCTCATGTACAGACTGCAGGATCACTAGTGCCTGGCCTGCCCCACTGTCCGACACTTGCTGCCCCGGGGCCTGCCACTTGATGTGGTTTGTCGACACCTGCTGAACCATCAGGTTTTGGAGGAGCTTCTGGTGCTTCACCCTCGTTTTGGTGGATTTAAGTAGGTCATATTATAAATATTTGTCTGTATGTTTGTGCTTCATTCTGTTATGTTTTCGTGATGTGTGTGAGTGTGTTTGTAGTCATAGGATTCTCATGAGTCCCGCCTACCCTTGTGTATTGTTGCCTGCCTGTTGACTGACGCTACGGTGCAATGAATTAAAAATAACAATAAAAAAAAATACTTGGCATATGTGGCGACACGACTTTTGCCGCCGACTGTACATTATTACTCTTTCCCTGTGTTGGTCTTTCTACTGCTTCTTTCTTCACTTTTGTCATTACGTATACGTCTTGTGTTGGGTTGAGCCCAGCACAATGGATGTCAGGTGTTTTTTTTTTTTCTCTTTTGTATTGTTTGATGATACTTTCTTTTGTATGCCTCATATTACTTTCTTTTGTATCCCTTGATATTATTCGCGCCAGTAAAAGGAACAGACAGACAGACAGAGAGAGAGAGAGACAGACAGACAGAGACAGACAGACAGAGACAGACAGACAAACAGACAGAGACAGACAGACAGATAGAGACAGACAGACAGAGAGACAGAGGGAGGGAGGTTGGGAGGGTGAGAAACCTGGATCATGACTTTACACTGGGAGTCAATAATTGTGTCTTGATCCGAGACACAATATGAATCTCTACCAACCTCGCATTTCTCAGGAATCTCTTCAGTCGGTAGAGATCATATGGTGTCTCAGATCAAGACACAGTTATTGACCCCCAGTTTGCAATCACGAGCTATAACAAGCATCAAGGCTTTGTTGTTGAAGTTTGGAAACATATGACATATCAGGGAACCAATTAGGGGGAGAACATTCACAGTCCCAGACACCACACAAGACACACGTACTACAGCCACAATCATATATCCACCGACACTTTCCTTCCATCGTAGTAAATATCTTGGTAATAAAGAACAACAAATGTATAATTTTGCAGCACCTCATAATAATAATTGAGGGGGTTGAGTTGACGTAAGGTGTTGTATGGTTATATTTTGATATGATACTGATTTATTTGCACGGTGAAAGGAAAGTGTCGGTGGTTATTTGATTGTGGCTGTACACTTCTCCACATACACTTCCTGACACACACGTGCATTTTTCCACATACACATACTCTATCACTCAATAAATATATCGCTTTATTAATTAAGGATCATTGCGAAGTCGATAGGCGTTAAGCCCAAATAACACCACACAAAACAACAAACGTAAACCAATGACAACGCTTATGCTGTTTCATATTTGCTGGAGCTCGTTTGATACTCCATCTTAATCAGACTATTCCAAGCACACCTGGATACTTATCATGGATCGTGACTGTAAGTACTTATTATTATGACTAGTGAATGTTCTATCAAAGACAAAACTCGTGTCGCTGTCTTGTCCAATGATTTAAAATAACTTGTGAAACATAATGAGAGTCCCACCACAGTAACGTTCATGTCCAGTATGGTTAGTCCTCTACCATATATTTTCATCAGATTTCACGACACGAGTTTTGTCTATGATAGTACACTAAGATATCAACGCCTTGCCAACTTGTGACTGTGAATTATGAACCCGTCACGTGTAGAAATTAACACCTACAGTAGTTCACACCATAAAGGGGACACATTACTTAGTGCTTCAGTTTTACAAGTCACTGTTTCATGGTTCACTGTGAGACGTCAATACCTTACTTAGTCCGTGCGTGTACTGTCTTATTATTATGACTCTTGACTTCACCTTTCTCTCTCTCTCTCTCTCTCTCTCTCTCTCTCTCTCTCTCTCTCTCTCTCTCTCTCTCTCTGTGTGTGTGTGTGTGTGTGTTTTTCTAGTGATTCCCTTGTTTTATAACCGACATTACCTCATCAGGCAATGATACTGAGTAGGAAGGAGATGCATACACAGCAGCTCCTGTACAGTAAATTCTCTCTCTCTCTCTCTCTCTCTCTCTCTCTCTCTCTCTCTCTCTCTCTCTCTCTCTCTCTCTCTTCAAGGGGCAGAAATGGTTTGGTGGTCATAATCCGGTTAGTGTTTGTTATTCAAGTTCCGGGTAAATCCTTGAAGAGGTTAAATTCGCTTAGTGGCATCCATGTTAACTCTCTCTCTCTCTCTCTCTCTCTCTCTCTCTCTCTCTCTCTCTCTCTCTCTCTCTCTCTCTCTCTCGTGTGCATATTGAGGAAAACGTCAATGTGTGTGTGTGTCTGTGCGTGTGTGATCTTGTGCCTGAATGATGTGTGTCTGCGTATATGCGCAGATCAATGTGCCAGAGAGAGAGAGAAAGAGAGTATGTGTGTGTGTGTGTGTTTGTGAAAGCGAGCGAGGGGAATGTTACAGAGAGAGAGAGAGAGAGAGAGAGAGAGAGAGAGAGAGAGAGAGAGAGAGAGAGAGACCGACATACAGTCAGACAGATTGATTGATTGAAATTAGGTGCCGCAACAGTGAGGTAATATAGCACCAGAAGTAGGTGATAGAGAGGTGAGACAGCAAGCAGAAAGGAAATATAAAGAAAAGAGGACAGTTGAAGAACTGAAAGGGAGTGTCTGGGGCCGAAGGGACGCTAAAACCCTTAAAGTATTGCCTACATCACTACACACAATACCCCCTGAGAGAGAGAGAGAGAGAGAGAGAGAGAGAGAGAGAGAGAGAGAGAGAGAGAGAGAGAATTAGTTACAAGGAAAAGTTGCACCTCAAAAGGTTTTCCGACCCATACCAAGGAGATACCATTTGAAATGTGTTGCTACACACACACACACACACACACACAAAGAAAAAATACAGCAAAGTCAAAGACTCTTCCAATCCTAACTTCCATCCACAGAGCAGACACGGAAGTGAAGGATGACCAGGATGGAAAAGGAAAAATTTCCATTTCTGAATGTAAGACCTAACAAAACTTTTTATTGTCTAGACTTGAATTGTTCTATAGAGGAACTGTCTACTACCACAGCTGGTAGTCGATTCGATTCCAGACCTCACAGATTTTATATGCAAAGACAGCTTCCTAGTGTGTCTTAATGGAAACGCTTTAGTTCTAGTTTCCATCTGCGGTTCCTAGTCTTGCTTGTAATTAAATGAAAAAGGCACTAATAATCAATACTTTATATTGCTACTGATCATGACTCCTAAGTTGTTTTGCTTGTCAGTACTTCCTAATGCACTTCCAAACAGGGAGTAATCAGCTCTCTGAGTTGCATGACCAATGTGCATCACCTTGCATTTACAAAGGTTGACTGGCATTTGCCACTGTTCTGACCATTCCCTTATTCTGTTTAGGTCTCTACGGAAGTCTTTTATCATACTGAACGATGAGGCATTACACCTTAGCTTGGTGTCATCAGCAAATTTTGCAGTTTATCTGATGATGCCAGAATTTGAATAATTATATATATAATGTAAATTAATAGTTTCTATGTGACCAGTAGAGCGTGTGTTAGAGTGGGAAGTAATGTGAGTGAATGGTTCCCAGTGAAGGTGGGACTCCGTCAAGGATGTGTGATATCACCATGGTTGTTTAATATTTATATGGACGGTGTGGTAAGAGAGGTATATGCTAGGGTGTTGGAGAGAGGACTGAGCTTGGTGGACAGCTAAGGTAGAGAGTTGGGCCTAAATCAATTACTGTTTGCTGATGATACAGCGTTAGTGGCAGAGTCAAAAAAGGAACTGAGTATGCAGGAGGAGATGTAGGAGGGGAGCAGAGGATAGAAGGATGAATATAATGCAAGATGGTGAATATTGGAGGAGGTGGAGTGCTTTAAGTATTTGAGGTCAAAGGTGACTGTTGATAGCAAAATAGAGATAGAGGTAATATCTAGAGTAACTGAGGAAGGAAAGGTGCTAGGAGGAATGAAAAGGATGTTTGGCTGTATGTCACTTAGAATGAAGGTAAAGAGGAAGTTGTATGAAGGGATGGCAGTGCCTACTGCACTGTATGGAGCGGAAACATGGAATATGGAAGAAAGTGAGAAGAGAAGGTTGAATGCAGTTGAGATTAGATGTCTGAGAAGCATGTGTGGTGTGACTCAAATGGACAGGGTCAGAAATGAGGAAGTGAGGAGAAGGACAGGTGTCGTGAGAGAGTTAGCAAGCCGTGCAGAGCAGAGTGTGTTGAGATGGTTTGGACATGCGGAGAGAATGGAGGAGGATATAATGATAAAGAGGATAGGGGGCTCAGATGTGGGAGGTGTACATGGCCTACATGGATGCGACACAGAGGTTACTCGGGGACAACCTCCAAGATGCACAAACCTCCTGGACCAAGGACTATAGCCAGACTTCTGTGTCACGTCATTAAAACAGAGGACCCTACCTCGACTCCAAGGGTCCACGCAGTCAGGGACATGGCAGCTTCATTGTCTTTCATACGCACTCCCTCCCTCTCGCAAGTACAGAGGGGGGGCAGCGGCCTCATCCTTCCTTCAACGATACCTGAGCCACGACGCGACCCACTCACAGTGCGTGGCTCTAGGTACCACGGACTAATACAATCCCTTCAGTTACGGGTACCCTTCTACATACCCAGGCCTATAAGGTTACCTGCAAACAGGAAAGGTATGATGTTCCTCACCTCTTTAAAGCTTCAACGCAAGAAGCATGATATTTCCATTACATGTAAATGTAAAAAAAATTAATATTTCATTGAATGTAGTCAGATCTGTCCTCCCCAATAAACTACTTAGGGAGGAAGACTGGCATAGATAACCTTTACTTCACCTTCTGGCTAGCACAGTGGTAGATTCTGCGGCTGCAATTTCTGTGGTCCAGCGTTCGATCCTTGCTCGGGACACGATACAAATCTTTCACCGATATCAGAGGTTACCACCCCTGTGAGCAGGGGTTGGGGGGTTTGAGTCGGCTGTCTGAGGTCTTCCTGCTTATGCAGCCATAGCCGAAGCTGACTTGGGTCTCACTTGGGTGGAGAGGTCTCTGGGCCACTCATTAACCTTGTGATGCGGGCTATAGTTGTGTTTCATACAGTCTAGTTTGTGCTACACTCTGTCCCATTGACTGCCACTCATTAGCGGGCCTTTAACCTTTAACCTGTATATATTGCAAAGATTTTATTTGAGTGTAGTCATGTCTGTCCTCCCCCAATAAACTCCTTGCGGAGGAAAACTGACATACATTTCTTGTATTTGTATTAATAAACAACAAGTTTATTCTACAATATAACTTAATTACTTTATCCCAGCCTCACAAGCATCTCTCCTTACTCATCTCATGCATAGCGAATGGTGCAGATGTCAGCAGTGTCCCGATAATGTCTAAGTTGTAGTGGCCGCATGGCCACCAAACTGAAGTTTATCGTGATTTGCTGATATCAGCACCTTTATATCGTCCCACCACGCCTCCCCATAAGAGGCTGGTCTTTCTCAATGACAATGGAATGATCATACCTACGCGTCCTCGGACGACCTGCCTGGGTTACGGAGTTGCCAGATATCTCCTTTATTCTCGTTTTCTTTTCATCAAGCACCACCTATGGTTGAGTCACCCATAGATGATTTGAGAATAGTATGTGGACCATTTTTCGTTACCTCACCTTTAAGGCGAGACCATATTATTCTTATATCTAATGGTGCTGATGTCAGCAAATCCCGATAATCTTCAGCATGGCCACTACAACTTAGACAATTTGACTGCTGTGGATCGGTGCTGAACCGTGTGAACGAGGACCCATACACTTGTTACTTGTTACTTGTTGTTGGATATTCTATGCCCCGCTCAACCAGCAGATGGTGCTCCGCAGGGCCTCTCTCAATATTACTAAACACTATAATCACTTGTAATACTCATATCATCCGTGTCGTAACACTCAGCGAACAGATGTGTTTTCAGTCTTTTCTTAAAAATCGTGCAATTTTCACTACTCCGGACATCTAATGGCAATCCATTAAAGAGCCTTGGTGCACACCTTTCAAACGCTCTGAAACCCATTGTCAGAATACTCCTTGGCTCATTTAACCTGTATTGATCATCACTATGCCTGAGTTCCATTGAGGTATTTACTTGAAAACCTCTTAAAAGATTCATCAAGTATCCCGGTTTTCCTAATTTTAATGCTCGGAATGTTAGAAGACATATCTTGTAAACAATCCTCGCCTTTATTGGTAACCAATGTAAGTCAATGAGTGCTGGGGTTATCCTCTCACGAGATGGAAGACCTTTGATTAATCTTGCTGCTCTGTTCATTACGTTTTGCAATTTTCTTAACCGATAGTCTGGCAAACCATAATATAGGGAATTGCAGTAATCCAGTCTGCTTATGACATAGTTATGAAGAAGCATCTTCACGGTATCCTGATCTAAATATTTTCTAACAAAAGCAATGTTCCTCAGGTGATAACCAGAAACTTTCACCACTTGATTAATTTGAGCTTCGAAAGAGAGATTTTCGTCTAGCAGCATTCCTAAGTCTTTCACTTTGTTTCTTACATCCAGCATACTACCATGCACTCGTAAGCCTGAGATGTCCAATCTTCTAAGATTGGTCTTCTTTCCAACGACCAAACACTCAGTTTTACTTGGATTTAACTTGAGTTGTTTCAAATCCATCCAATCCTTAATATCGGACATAATAACACTCAAATTCACCTCTGCATCCACCACATTATTTATAGATATATAAAACTGTGTATCATCAGCAAATAGTTTGAAGTTCGCACCATGTTTCTCTAGTATATGTGATAGTTTGATGGTGTAGATACAAAAGAGAATAGGACCCAATACACTCCCCTGACGGACTCCTCTTCGCAGGGGTTTATTTCTTGTAAAGGTTTTTCCTGATCTGTACACAATATGTTCTATCTTTTAAATAACTTTCCAGATAGACCAGTACATTCCCCTCAACACCTATAGACTTTAAATCATCTAGGAGTATATTATGCACTACTGTGTCAAATGCAGCACTCAAATCAAGCATAATAAGAACACTACACTTTCCTTCATCCATTAACACAATTAGGTCATTTACTACAGTACATAGTGCAGTCTCAGTTGAGTATAGCTGCCTATATGCAAACTGACTATCAGGTATAGCCTTCGCCTTACTCAAGTGATGCCATAACTGATCTAAAATCACATTTTCAATCACTTTCGATAAAAAGGTCAGATTTGATACTGGTCTATACGAACTTAGACTCTGAGGATCAAGGTTGCCTTTTACAATAGGCTTGATAATAGCCAATTTCTCACTCTCCGGAAAAACATTGTTATCAAAACTTAGGTTGATAATTTGCAGGAACACATTAAAAATTTCGTCTACATTTTTACTCGTTATAACATCCGATACAGGTAACGGATCATTATCGCAATGAGTTAATTTCACTCGTTGTACAATTTCTTTCATCTTGGCCATACCGATGTTTTGAAAGCAAAGTAATTTGCTCTCAGACATTTGAGTATGTCTATGCATCACATTCAAACCACTTCCTGGAAAGCTTTCCACTATAGTTGCTATTTTATTGTAAAAAAATTCTAAGAATTTGTTTGCAAGTACTTCATCAGGATATCCTTCAGGCAACCTAGGCTTCTTTTTATTACAAGTTAAATTGTTGAGTATGAGATATAGTTTATTCATATCTGACCTGGCCTCCTTGACTTTACTAGAGTAATATTGCCTCTTTCTCCGTATTATGAGTCTGTTTCTTCTCTCTTTGCGTGTTGATAATCTCTTCTAGCAATATCAGTGCGTAGTCTACGCCAAGCTCTTTCTTTTTTCTTCTTCTTTGCCTTAGCTCGTGATATCTCACCATTAAACCATGGTGCATGATCTTTCTCAATTATTTCCTTTGTAATTACAGGACACATTGCCTCATATTCCTCTTTAAAAACACGATTATACAAAATCGATACGCATCGCACACACTTTCCCGCCTCCGTCATATCATGTTCACAGCTATTTTGCATCTCTGTTTCCAACCTTCGTATCGCACTGTCAATAAGTGTCTCGGGATCGAAATATTTTTTAACTCTGAAACTGATCCATTTTCTTTGCGCCCTCTCTTTCTCAAAGGGAATTTCAAATCGAACTAACTTGTGAATTGGAGATATGCTGCATACTTCATCCACATCAACATTTTGTAGGAGATCGTGCCGTGCATCACAAAAAAACAGATCCAGCATATGTCCCGTACTGGACGTAGCCTTAGTCACTTTATTTACAAAATCAAAACCATTCATCATCTCTATGAATTCAACAGCATGATGGTTATCAGTATCATCCACCCATAGATTGAAGTCACCCAATATGAATACATTTCTGCTTACTGAATCCACCGTCTCAAGATATAGTCTAAACTCAGCAAGAAATGTAACAGCGTTAGCACTTGGTGGCCTATACACCACTATGAAAACAAATTTCCGCCCACCCATCTCACAACTGACCTGCATATGCTCGAAACTAATCCATGACTCCACCTTATCTAATTTTACTTTCTTAAAAATATTAGATACAAATAGTCCCACACCACCACCTCTCTTGCCTTGCCTCGGCACATGCAAGAAAGTATACGTCACGGGTGTCATTTCTCGAATCTTAGCTTTGTCATAACTACTCAGCCATGTCTCTGCCAACGCCATGATATCAAAATGATCATTGTTAATTAGATCAGAAATATCCATTGTCTTATTACCCACTGATTGTGCATTGAAAAAACAACCTCTAATAATGTTTAAGTTTGTGCTGTTCAGTATCCGTTTTCTGTGCTACTTTTAATTTTCTGGAGTTCCTCTTGCATCACTGAACAATACCTCACATCGTTTGCCATATGCTCAAAATCAGTTTTCTTAAACCTCTTACAGCTTATACATTTTCTCTCGGTAGACGTACAATCCCTCGTGTTATAGTTACCAGCACACTTAGCACATATTGGATCTTCTCCCTTTCCTTTGGATAAACATGTAAGTGCAGTATGACCAAACCTTTGACAGTGATAGCAGACCGTCGCCCTATATCTGTCCCTCACGGAATAGACACCCCATTCCAATTTAACTTGATCACGATTCTTATGAATTAGCTCCCTTATCTCTGGATCACACTTAATAATGTAATGAGTGGTACCACCTGCAGCAGGCTTGTCAAAAAGTAGCTCCATTTTTGCCTTGACGTCAGTTACCCCTTGTAAGTAGTCATTTCGATCAATCAAGTTCTCAATTAGCTTATCTCCAGATTCTTCCTCTTTGTTGACGTTACAAATCATTATTTTAGGCTTTAACTTTCTTACATTCTTTGTCGTCACATTGGGTACAGCCCCAAGTTTTTGAGCTGCTTCATCTCTCTTCTTTTCGTCCTCAAAATTCATTACGATGTCTCCCTTCTGTGTAAATCTTGTGTTGACTATCTGTGTACCATCTAGAGCCTCAGCAACTTCTTTCTTTTTATCTGCAACCTTCAGCTTATCGTCCGTAGACTTCACCACCAGCAGATTTTTCTTCTCGTTTTTCTTCTTCTTCTTCTTCTTCACTACAGTCGCCCAGGTCTCATCAGTCAGGTCTGAGTCAGCGCTGATCGCATCACCAATTCGACCCAACTCGGTCACAACATCCTCCATCTTTCCTTCCACTAGTTTCTTCATTTGATCTTTCATATCATTCGTTACTTTCTTCAACTCATTAGTATCCTTTTGAACTCTGTTCAGACCTATATAGCAACTATCACATGACCAGTTATTCAACTTGATATTTTCAGCTTTCACACCATTGAGATGAGCACATTTCAAGTGACACCAGCTAGGACAAGTTTCACAACCAATCCACTTATCCACCCCCCCAGTTGTCTCCTCACAAGAATAACACCTGGCCATGATTGGCCAGGGTATTCAATAACTCTGTGATCGATTATTAAGTATGAAATAACAGTATACTGCCCGTTGACGCGAATATACACGGAGCACGTATCAGACACGTCTATTCGCCGCGACACCTCGCAATATTGTCCAATACAGCACCCATCGATCTCGCGGCTCTGTAGGTGCTGCCTTACCAGGTATTGATGACACATATTTCATTTAGTTCGTTGTTTGGCATCAGGGACGAAAGGTTGATCGAATTTGTGTTATGGTACGAGGAGCCAGTTTGGCAGTGTTCTCTCAGATACTGTACTCAGAGGTCATGGGGAGTGAGTTAAGGAGGTTAGTGGCAATTACCCTTTTCTTAGAAGAGGAGGATAAAGAAAAAGTTACTAAGGTTATAAAGTAACGTATGTATAGTAATAATGAGTAATAAACTTCACATACTCTCACCTGGTTTGTTTAATTCCTCACCAATCACACGCCATATCTTATCTTGATGACAGCTGTCTATGTACAGTCGGCAAAAAAAATTTCGTTACCATCCCTTTAACAGTGTGATGTAATGTTGGTAGACCTGACTGGCGAGTCAGGCATGACGCGAGTGTCTTATATACCTCCGTCATCCTCCGTGCCCCTCAGTGTCTAATGGGCAGGGAAGTAGGAATGACGTTCTTTCAGCCAGTGCTATTTTTTATGGATATTTCACGGTTATTCTTGTTCTAAGATAATCAAACGTATTTCCTTATGTTTAATAATGAATAGTTAAAAAGTAATAGTTCTTGAACACTCAAAATTTAATCTAAAATCAACTAAACATTTGATATAAAAAAGTTGTCACTGCCGCGGCCTGCATATTATCAGCCGTGGCGAAGACGATAGCCGTCCCGGATGTCTCGGATGACACGAGGCACCAGCTGCCCAGTCGGCGGAGTACCAATCCTACCACGCTTACCGATGTTAAAATTAACGTAGGGGTGGTAACAAAACTTTTTTTTCTGACTGTACCATCTGTCATATAAAACAACTCCTCATACCCTCGCACAAGTTTGATCAACCTAGTGCCAGGACTGATTGCGGCGACTGCCTGCAGTGATTGTCGGACGGACTGGGAACGTGTCAGTGTGAATACCCAGCCGTTTGATTGCCTCAAGCCAGCGGCCTGCCTGTCTGAACAAAAACTGGTCATGTGAATCGGCCTTTATACATCTGCCGCTTTACACATCTGTCCACCAAACCACACGTCGTTTCTCCCGGGAGAAAAAAATTTCCTCCTCGTGCTCGAAAAAAGAAACTTGCTGTTAGTGAGTGAATTCCCAAGAGGCATCAACATCACTCTAAATCTACCAAAATACAACGACGCCAAAATGACTGACGTTTTAGGCAACCAGTGGATGTGGATGTAGTACTCAGTGATCCCAGACGCTATTCATATCCTCGTTGCCGTTAACCCCATTCACAACATCGCATACACGAGCCACAGCCATTGCCTCCTCTCAGTATACACCAGGGACTTCTTATTCCACAGTTCACTCTAGGGAAAACTGTGGTCCCCTGAGATGCTCGACATGTGTTTGATGTATGAACTTAACTCAGTGCTTATCTGCCTCGGCTAGGCCAACTTCCTTTACAATAGCCAGAGTACAGACAAGTCGACCATTACTTCTGAAGAGTGTGACCTCTCTTTTGTCACCAGCATTGACTCATAAGTTGTAGTAAATTATACTGATAATATGATGGACGTGTACGGTAACAGGTGGTTGTCAATGGAGACAATGACACTAGACACATTAAATATTTACATAATCGGTAACGCCACCAAGGGTTCGTCACACTCCAATGACTCGGCCTGCCTCAATAGACATGATGGTATTAACCCTTTTTCGGTCACTCATTGAAATCAAAGAGATACAACAAAACCCTCTCAGTATGTTGAAACTGAGGCCTTTCTAAGACAATTTTATACTTGTGAAAATTTTCATTCTGTGCTCTCAATTTCTGCAAGGTTGCATCAAAATTGTAGCCCGGACAGGCTACGAGCCAGTTCTTTCAGCGACCATCTTATGCCCGTAAGGGTTTTCTTGCCATGTCCCTGTGTGACAATTATCTTCACTTATAAAATGTACTAATGTCATTTGTCAGCTTCTTTGCCTTCATATATTATGTTATTCAATCCTATTATATGTAAACATTGTTCTCACTTTTTTACTATCAATCTACAAGTAAATTTAATGGGGCTAAATTAAATGCTACTTTTACTTTTGCCTAAAAAGTGAAAATAAATACAAATATAAACTGACAAGAATACTTTATTTTGAGAAATATATACCTTATTACACTTTATAGAAAAAATATTCCTTATTACACTTTATAGAAAAAATATTCCTTATTACACTTTATAGAAAAAATATTCCTTATTACACTTTATAGAAAAAATATTCCTTATTACACTTTATAGAAAAAATATTCCTTATTACACTTTATAGAAAAAATATTCCTTATTACACTTTATAGAAAAAATATTCCTTATTACACTTTATAGAAAAAATAAATCTTATTACACTTTATAGAAAAAATAAATCTTATTACACTTTATAGAAAAAATAAATCTTATTACACTTTATAGAAAAAATATCCAAAATGGCACTTTTTAGAAAAAAATTATCCTTACTGATATTATGAGGACTAGTAGAAAGACTAGACTGAGGAGGAGGGACTGGCTGATGAACTTGCTGAGGTACATAGCCTTTTCTCGGGTAGTACATGGAAGAACCTGAAGCAGTTTCTAGAGTCTGACAAGCAGAGGGCCACCTGGCAGACTGTACACATCCAGCGGGTTCGATGGACATCATCCTTCGTGGAGCAGTGCTTGCACGTCTGCCTGTTAGTCACAAATTGGGGCAAATGCCATTCCCTGTTGTTGAACCGCACATTCTCATGTGGCAACTGGGTTTTCTGGCCCCTCTTTGGAACTTTCATGTCCATTGCCTCCTGGGAAAGCCGCGTCATCCTTGTTGTCAAAACCTTGTGACCCCTTGCATACCAGGAGATCTCAAGCCTGAAGTTCTTGAGTGGCATAGGTTTCTCTTTCAAGGCTTTGCAGTCTCTCTTGTAGAGGAGCCATGCATTACATATGCAGAGGTCTAGAACATAGCCAAAAAGCTTCATGTACCACCTTCTGGCCCTCATTGGAGATTTGTAGAGGTGGGTGAGCATGTCAGACTTATCAATGCCACCCATCTTCCCATTGTACTCTTTGATGACGCTGGGACAGGTGACCTCCACCTTCTTCTACTGTTCTCTGTCATAGCGCAAGACAGTCTTCAGTGGCTCCACTCCTGCATCTGATGAAATGACAGTGACAATCTTGTTGTCTTTCCACCTCAGTGCAAGAATCCCATCAGTTGAGTGGTAATCCAGTGCCCCTCGTGGTACACTCTTCTTCTCGATGTCCTTTACAGCTCTGAGTGGTGGATCCCCAATCCTGTTGGGTCTTGCAGTCCCCACATACCTGAAGCCATACTTCTCTTTTAGGTATTCAACCAAGGATATACTTGTAAACCAGTTATCTGCATAAACAGCAGTTTCCTTTGGCTTCTTTAGAGTCTTGACCAGAGCTATGACAGTTTTCATAGTCACTTGAAAATCAGATTCCTCTTGGCTCAGTTCTGTTGGGTGGTTTTTGAAAGTGGTCTCCCCTTGGTAGAGTAAGATGTCATGGATGAATCCATCGATGCTTGCCCTGCAGAACAACTTGTACCCCCACTTGTCAGGCTTGTTTTGGATGTACTGACGTAATGATCCTGCTCTTGTACCCTTGTAAGCCACCATCACTTCGTCAAATGACTGTGTTGGAGTCTCAGCAACCTTCTGGAACTGCTTGGTGACACCTGAGAATAAGGGTCGAACCTTGAAAAACCTGTCTGTAGAGGCCTGAACATTTTCATTGTTGTTGAAATGCAGAAGGCTTCTTATGAGTCGAAACCTCTTGGAAGCCATCATATCAGCCACCTGTGGGATTCTTGTCTTTGTTGCCCAGTAGTCCTCAATACTTGGTAGATGTACCACTCCCTTGTATATGACAATGCCAATGAATTGCATCAGTTCATGGATGTCTATGGAGAAACTTGTGTTTACATCCTTCTGCTTGGCGTAGAGGTTTGTTTGGTAGACAACATCCTCCAGTAAATCTATGGGTAACATGAGCAGAAAGTACTCCCAGGGGGAAAGAATGCAGTCTGGTGCTAGGGGGCTGAATTCTGGCAGACTGGAAATGCAGATGTCCTCCTTCTTCCACACACGATGCCTCTGGGGCCTCACTCTGGTCCTCGCCTTCCTATGAGCTGCAGGTTCCTCTTCTACAGACTCATCGTCCTCCTCTGGGAGTGGCTGTGGCCTCACACGAGCCCCACTACCTATTGGAAGAAGATAATATAAGTAAAAATTGGTTGATAAAGGTAATAAAGTTTTCAGGTCAGTAATGCAAGAGTAAAGAGTTATAAGTAAATGATGTTGTGATTTGTAGTGATATCAGGTAATTACAGTAATGTAAGTGAACGAAGTTATGATAAAGCTATTGTAACTTTACTACAGTTAGGAAGGTACGAGTAAGTACAGTAACTGGAGTTAAATATGGGCAGTCATAAGAAGACAAATACAGTAAAATAATGGTAACAGATATGGTAACATCAGTCCCGTGAAGAAAGTAACTCAATTTTAATGTAATTTCCTCAGTATAATCACTAAAGGTAATTTACAATAAAATCTGGAAGGCAGGTACTGTAAAATGAGGCGAGAAAAGTAACTATAGGGTAAAATTGGGTATAAGTAACAGCTAAGGTAACATAACTCATTTACAAAAATGACATTGGTTTTAATTTAATTTAATTAAATGGCCTCACACGAGTCCCACTACCTATTAGAAGGATATTTAATTAAATGGCCACCATAACAAAGCACAATTCCTTTTAATTTACCAACAATACTTTTAAATTTACGACTCCCTTACATCAATTTGTTTCAAGAATGTACTTCTTTACTTACCTGATTCCAGTGGCCTGATGTCATCATCATTATCTTCTGCCAGCAAAAAGTCGGGGTCGAAGCAGTCATCATCAATAGTGTCATCATCGATCTCCAGATCACTATCTTCACATGGTGGAGGCAGCCACTTTGCCCGTTTCCCACGAGTGTAAAAACTAGGAACCTAAAGAAACAGGGGGTGGGGTTAATTTACCGTCACCATCATCAATGCACCATCACTATCAAAACTGCCATATAAATATAAGTTTCATGATAAAAATTGCACTAAATTATTATTATACATAAGTTGGCTCTGCCATTCCAATACTAAGCATAGTTAATTGTCACAATCACCATCCATATTGCACTATAAATCATCACTATTATAGATCAGCATGTCACAGGGAGACATGGCATTAATGCCCAGATGGGCATTGTATCATCTTATGGAGGACTGGTAGTAATGCCCAGACAGGCATAGTGTGATATCATGCATGACTGGCATAATTCCCGCTATGGCCATTACTATTTTCCACAACAATTATTTCCTATCCACTCTAACTTCTCACCAATATTACACTTATCACTACGAAACACAATTCATTAGCTACGGCATGTCAGTTGTTTTAAAAACTTACCTCCATTAGTAAAGGCACAAGAGTGATGAAACTAGGAGCAACTTGAGGCACATGTTCACTCTTCAAGAGACTAGACCACACTGATGATGTTTGGAGCTTATAGCCACGCCCCTGAGTGACGTGATGTGCTGTGATTGGCTGAGAGGAGAGCCAAGGAGTGCTGCTATTGGCTGGAGCAAAATCAAACCATCTACGTCATTGTCTTTGTGCAGGAGTGCTTTCAAATATACTCAAAAATCATGCCCGGACAGGCCGCAAAATTTCGCCAGAAGATGTTGCCACAAGGATGAGGGGACGACCACATCCCAAGATAAAGAGAATGATCTCTGGACTACCATTACCCAAGATCCGAAATTACTATACCATACTTTGAGATACGTTAACGATAGTCATGCCTAGGGTTGCTGGCAACTTCTTCGTTCTTTTCGAATGTGCCGAGAAGTTTTGTAAATGTAGAGAAGTGTGGTTTACATTAAACGAGGGAAGTAGATAATCAGATGGAACAAGTGGTGGGGTATGTGGAGTGGATGAACCGAGTGGAGGAACAAGCAAAAGTTTGTGACAGTGAAGGTTGAACGAAAGTCAATTGAAAGATAGTGAATTGAAGGAAAGTGATTGAAAGAAAGTGAATCTAAAGAAAATGAATTAAAGGAAAATGAATTAAAGGAAAGTGAATTGAAAGAAAGTTAATCTAAAGAAAGCGAATTGAAGGAAAGTGAATGGAGAGATAGTGAATCTATAGAAAGTGAATGGTAGGAAAGTGAACTGCTAGAAATTTAATTCGTGCAGGAAACAAAACAGTGAATGGAACTATACATAGATAGTGTAGAGAGTAATATGCGTCGAAACAAATAGGTAGAAGACCATAAGGAAATATTACACTTTGGGTACATGGGAGTGCCTTAATCATTTCAAATTATGCCAGGAAACTGGACCAGATTAGCACAATTAATGGTGGTCTGTTGCTTGGAATAGTTTGAAGGAATTAATTGCTCCAGAATTTACCAACACTGTACTACACCCTTCAACAAATTTCTGTCACCTGCCTCACCAAATTAATTAACACTCCATCCAGAAAATTAAAGGTGGATGGTACTTGTGCTTTGTAAGATTTAAATGAGTTCAGGGGGTAGTACAGTGTTGATGGTATATCTGGAGCAACTGATTCCTCCACGCCATTCCAAGCAACAGGCAACCATCATATTCGTTAACCTGGTCCTGATGTTTTCTGACATACTTTAGAGTAATGAAGGTGCTCCAATGTACAGCCACAATCAAATATCCACTGACACTTTCCTTTCGTCGTAGTAAATATTTTGATAATAAAGAACAACACGTGTATGATTTTGCAGCACCTCACAATAATAATTCAGTGAGTTGAGTTGACATAAGGTGTTGTATGATTATATTTTGATTTGAGACTGATTTATTTGCACGATGGAAGGAAAGTGTCGGTAGGTATTTGATTGTGGCTGTACCAAGAGTATACTACTATCCCCTTAAAGGTGGTTGGATATCTTTAGAGAAACAAAGATAAATGAATGGCTGTACTCTCCATTACATCTGCAGAATTCGGTGTTAATAAATTGTACTGTAGAATTTATTACTTAATAATTCTAGTACAGGCAAGTGTAAGGAAGTCAAGCAATATGAAGATCAAAATTATGTGTCCAAAGTGTTAATCATATTGGTGAAATGAATGTAATGATTATATAGTAGTGTTTTATGAGTGTTAATTGGGTCATCTCAGTACTGGGTTCATTATTAAAACGCAACGCTGATATGTTTTCTTTACCATTAACAATCCTTTTCAATTAATCAATTACAACAGGGACATTTCCTTCAAAACTAAAGAAAGCTAGAATTACCTCAATCCTTAAAACCGGAACCAAGCAGTAATCCTAAAAACTATCGTCCAATATCTAACTTACATGTTGTTTCTAAAGTTTTGAAAAAATCATGAATGAGATACCTGGAAAAATAATATATATATAAATTCCGAGCAATTTGGCTTCAAACGAAATTATAATACCTTTCAAGCCATAAACCTCTTCTCCACTGACATAAATATACTCTGCCCTTGACAATAGCCTTTCAGTTTTGTCTGTATGTACAGACTTCGTTAAAGCGTTCGACACTGTCAACTACAATATTCTTCTTGACAAACTTTATCATTACGGCATCCGTGGTCCCATTCACTCCTGGTTCAGAGATTATTTAACAAACCGAGTCCAACGAACTGTACATGAAGGTCACCTATCCACACCCAATACTGTATCCCCCGGAGTTCCACAAGGCAGTGTCCTAGAACCAATCCTTTTCTAATCTATATTAATGACATTTCTAATATTTTTAAGAACTCCAAAACCATATTATTTGCAGACGATATGACCTCATGTATCAATTTAATAGGCCCACTCCCAGAACAACTAATCACTACAACATATAATGATATTCATGAGTTGTACAAATGGTGTATATGCACTAGACTTACCATCAATACAGACAAGTCATAGTTCATGTTGTTTACACCTAAAAAAACACATCATCTACCACCTATTATGATCAACAACTGTATAATTTCCAGAACAAAACACACCAAATTCCTTGGCATAATATATGATGAGACAATGACATTTAAACACCATATCGATAATCTCACATTACGAATATCCAGATACGTCGCCCTACTCCACCAAATGAAATACCTAATTCCACTTTATGTATTAAAATTAATGTAGTTTGCTCATATTCATCCCCTGTTAACTTATTGTAACCCAAGTTGGTGCACAACCTACCCGACCCACTTAATACCAATACCCCCATCGATGGCAGGGTAATATGGAGTTGGGTGCGACTTGACAACTTTGGAAATATGAACTGTCACTGACCATCTGAATACTAACAGAATTAAAGTGTTTCGAGTTTATTACAGATTTTTTTTATTAGTTTACGAGGGTAAAAGTCATTAAATAAAGCGATAACTGCAATGAAGCATGAGGTGGTCAGTATGGCTGAAGGATTCTATACTGGACTTCCTAATTTGTGTTTAGGTGGGGAGATAAATGTTTCAGGAGTAAGATGACTCTCCCATTGGCTTAGCCACCTGCATGAATATGGTCGCACAGAAAATTATTGTTGTGTGCCACTGGTCACACTGATCAGAGGCAAAATTTATATGATTACATTCATAAATTAGATAACATACAGTATTATAGTTTTTTTTTTTTTTTTTTTTTTTTTTTTTTTTTTAAGCTGGTGGTATTTGTTTGATCTCGTTCACTGGTTCCCACATGATATACAAAATATAATACGGCTTCATCGTCATACTTGCTTGAAAATAATTACAAAGAGCAATTACAACCTCTATTCTAAGTTTCAGAAATGTAGACCTGCAATTGTAAGAATTTGTGAGACATTTAGAATATTTAGAACAGTCAACACAATTGCATAGTTGCCACATTACCGATACGAGGCCGTCAGCTGAAAAAAAAAGCTAAGCTAATGAAGAGTCTGCGCTCTGTCACAACGAACCATTTTCGACCTCCAATATCTCCATGTCCTATTTTTTATAATTTGTTATAATTCATATCCGTCCGACGAGTTATCCTATAAAAAATATAGGAATTCATTATCTTATTTTGTCAAGATTCATGACTTTCCATAATCTAGTGTTGAACTGATTTGCCTTATTTAATCATGTCCCGGATCAAGAATGGTATCTCGTTAGGTTTAAGGTGGTAATTCTTTTTTGTTACATTGGAGTGCCTTGATTCCTCCAAAGTATGCCAGGAAACAGGAACAGAAGAGCCAAAAATAATGGTGTTCTGTTGCTTGGAATAGTTTGGAGGATTCAGTTGCTCCAAAATTACCATGAGAAAATTTCCCCCTTATTAACAGAAACAGTCCAAGACGGGGCGAAATATTAAAAGAGCACTCAGACACCGGTATCTATATTTATATGCTAAATATCAATAATGTAACTTATACTGTTTATAATGTCAAGTTAAAACCCAGCCATTTGTGGGATGAACTCAGGCTTTAGCTGAGGTTCACTACAGAAGAAAAGTGTTGATGATCCGAACTTTAGTCGAACACGTCTTTAAGAACAAATATATACACGTTACTCACCTCTCACAGCAGGGTGGCCCAGGTGGAACGTTGAGTAACTGTACAGCCACAATCAAATAATCACCAAAACTCTCCTTCCATCGTGCAAGTAAGTCAGTATCATATCAAAATATAATCATATAACACCTTATGCCAACTCAACCCCCTCAATTATTATTATTATGAGGTGCTGCAAAAAAAAAAAAAAAAAAAAATATATATATATATATATATATATATATATATATATATATATATATATATATATATATATATATATATATATATATATATATATATATATATATATATATATCATTATCATGTCAAAATATAATCATACAACACCTTATGTCAATTCAACCCCCTCAATTATTATTATGAGGTGCTGCAAAATCATACACGTGTTGTTCTATATTACCAAAGTATTTATTACGATGGAAGGATAGTGTCGGTGGATATTTGATTGTGGCTGTACATACACTATTTTACTTTACCTACCCTTATACCTAATTACGTATACTTTATATCTTACATACCATAATTATTTACGTAGAAATTTAATTATCTACCGTAACGTTTGAATGATATCTAATAGTACTAATTTTTTTCAGAAAAAGGTTTACGCTGTACATTAAAGTCAGACGAAGATATCAATCAATATGCCCTTCAATATGAACCACTCGTGTGTGTATGTATGTACTATCAAAGACAAAACTTGTGTCGCTGTCTTATCCAATGATTTAATATAACTTGTGAAATATAATGAAAACCCCACCACAGTAACGTTCATGTCCAGTAGGTTTAGTCCTCTACCAAATATTTTCGTCAGATTTCACGACACGAGCTTTGTCTTTGATAGTACACACACACACACACACACTAAATTTTATCGTATCTTTACTGACCATTACGGAGTCGATAGGCTGTAAGAGGAGAGGCCCAGTGTTGGTGGTAAATCTGGCGCAACTGGTTATTCCCCCAAACTATTCCAAGTAACAAGAGATCAACACAATTATTTTTTGTTCATCTGGTCCTGTTGTTTCCTGGCATACTTTGGAGAAATCAGGGTGCTCTACCGTACCAAAAATATACTATCCCCTTAAGGAAGTAATAAACTATAAAAAAACTATTCGCTCGTGTGTATATGTATGTATGTATGCAGGCAGGCAAACTACACACACACACACACACACACACACACACACACATGTACAGACGGCAGCATAGGTTCGCTGCATTTCACCTGCAAAACTATGAACTTAATGATGTTGTAACACTATTGAAATGCAGATATAACAGACACACTTTTCACATAGCAAATTATACATGTTATTAGAATAGAAACTGGTTCAGAATGTAACTTTATCTGGCCATATTAGCAATATATAGTACATGGGATGGACGCGAATTTATGCTGCCGACTGTACACTTTAATCTGGTACTGTTATTCCCTGGCATGCTTTGGAGGAGGAATCAATATGGAGCTATAATATACGAGAAGTATACAAACCCCTTAATCCCCAGCAACCCAAACCAAGACGACAGGTAGACTCGTTCCATTGCTCGCTCCATCGATCACTCATTTGCCCTTTTCATCCATCCAGGCCAGACCAACCAGTCGACCAATACCACTCCCTCTCTCTCTCATCGACTGGCTGGCTGTCTGGCTGTACGTGTATTGCTTTCATTCCAGCCATGGGAACTTATATAGTTTAATTTGTTAGTATGTGCTTTTTTGGTGTGTGTGTGTGTGTGTGTGTGCTTAGATTTTGACAACTTCGGGATTACAACTACAAATATTATCTTCCATGGACGACACCTATTTTGGTAAGCTAAAAATATTCTTGTCCATTCTTCGGGTTTAGCTTATTCTCTTCTGTCGTGTTTATAATTAAATTTACGTGTTGTGTTGGCTGGGTTTAACTTTTGCTGACTATGGGATTACATGCACAGAATCTTTCAAAATCCCTTGACGACGCCTATATAATTTATGTTGGAAAGATAGATTTTTTTATCCTTCGTTTTCTTTTTATTATTATTATTATTATTATTATTATTATTATTATTATTATTATTATCTATTTACCATGTAACATATCAATATATCTTTTAATGTCGTTTTGTTTCCTTGTCTTTATCAATCAATCTTTTTATCTATCTGTTTATCTATTTATCTGTCTGTATCTATTTATTTTTCTCTCTTACTACTGTTTCGATTTATTACTCGTTATTATTACTACTCTCTTCAATCATTATTTTCTTCTCCTAACCAATATGATTATATCAGCTAATGTGTTTTTGTTCTTCCTTATGATTACCAATATCTCTAATTATTGTTTCACTTTTTGGTATTATTACAGAAGTACTGTGTTCTTGGCTAGGGTCACGCAGTGTTACCACATCCAGCTAGGTCCCGTGAATTTGCCCCGGTCACTTTATGATAGTTTACACCGGTTATATTTCTGTAGTTTGCCCAGGTTAGGTCATGGTAGCTTGCCCAGGTTAGGTCCCGGTAGTCTGCTGTGGTCTAGGTTATGTTAGGTCAGGTCAGGTTAGGTCAGACTAATTTCCAATTTATGTTTGGAAAACGGGGCATATCTCGAGAGAAACACCACAGATGAAAAGTGTGTTAGAATGGTCCAAAATAGTGGGTAATGATACTAAAATATACAATATAGTGAACTCAGTACTTCTGTAAATGTACCCACTTTTTTACTCATTATTATGCGACTCTTCATCAATATTTTTTCTTTTATTTACCATCTATACGAAACCAAGTATTTGTCAATGTGTCCTTCGGGTTCCTTATCTTTTATCAACACTTGTAATACTGTTTCCCTTTTATTACTCATCACATATTGTTATCATCATCATCGCTTAACCACTTCTATGTAAGTATTTCTCTCTATATATTTTGTTTCTGTTTTATCATTTATCATCACTTATTATCATAAATTAACCACTTTTAATTATGTATATCTTTCTAATATTTCTTGCTTCTCTTTTCCTATACACACACTTTTAGAATTAAATCTTGATTTCTTTCTCATCATCATTAACAGTTCATCATTTCAATCATCTAGTATCTCTATTTTAAGGACCTTGTGATCGTTTATGAAAATTGGAGGCTTCTGATACCTCCTGACCAAGCCACGTAACAAGCTCCTTCTCTGTAAATGGTGTTTCGTGGCAACATTTAAAGGACTCATTTATTTCCAATTTTCTGACTACATCACAGGGTGCCTTACCCTTAAACCACATCACCAGCAACAAGTGTGGAGGACTGCGTGGGGAAGTCATTATCTAGTAGCATCTCAGTATTTATTGGGATAATTTTAAAATTTTCGAATGTATACCCAAATTGGCATTTTTATGTAAGCTGGCGCATCCGCACCATTCCGCAGATAGACCCCCGGCAACCTCGGGTACAACGGCGTGTACTGCCGCCAGAAAAAAAAAAAAAAAAAACGTTAAAATTACCGTTACAAATTAGTTGTGCCAACGCCGCCGGTGAATCTGGGGGCTTCCCCGGAACATTCGTGATATACTGCAGATCCACAGCAGTACCAGGAAGGTCATAGCAATAGATAAAACTCTGAAATTCGGCTCCCAGGTTCCCGAATTTTGACAGTATGCTTATTCGTGACGGCTTCGGGAGCTTATTCGTGTATGTGTAAACTACAGTTGGGACAAACTTGGAATCTCAATAGGCCACTCCCCCTTTCCTGTCAGCGCCGTGGATAATGGAACATGTTCTCGTACCGGTCTCGATGCCACCACTTGACATCCGACAACAGCACTGATAACATCGATTATTTAATCCATTGAACCATAAAAGAATGTTTTAATACCTGTAGTTTTGCATTTATTGTTGTGCAATTTCTCTCTTATCGAAGTATATGAACACGTTAAGGACAATATCTCTAGCCTGACTGGCAAGTGTTACTCTACCGTCTGGTCTACCATGGGTTGGGGTATGGGTGGACAGTGGAATGACCTTCCCTCCCAGCAGCCAATAAGGCACTGACTAGCGTGTGTCCTTGACTCGCCTTACATAGGCCTGGCAGACTGCTCACCGCCATGCACCGTTAAATGTCATTTTAAACATAATTAAAGATCCGACTAAAATGTAAAGTTTCTGAACTCTGATGTCGTTATCAGTGTAATGAATGACAAATGAGAAACTGAAATATGAGTTGCTGAAAACTGTAAACTTGTGACGAAGCGAAAATTAGTAATTAGTTTACTCAAATATAGTTAATTAATTATCGTTGGTGCTACAGATACCGCTGCCAGCCGTATGTGTACAGTCAGGAGGGGGCGTGACCTATTGAGGTTCTGAGTTTGTCCCGACTGTATGTTTTAGTTACTAGAGTATGATTTCTAATTGATACTTCCATTTATCTATATTTTTCTATGTTTCTAGACTAGCTTTAATTACTCATTTTTATCTTATTTTCTCTCTTTACTTATCCTTTCCAATCTCTCTCTCTCTCTCTCTCTCTCTCTCTCTCTCTCTCTCTCTGCTGTGCCACTTCATTATCTTAACGGTATGATAGTACAGTATACTTTTGGAGTACCTCGATTCCTCCAAAGTATACCAGGAAATAGGACCAGATTAATTAACAATAATGATGGTGTCCTGTGTTGCTTGGAATAGTTTGGAGGAATCAATTGCTCTAGATTTATCAACATGTACAGCCACAATCAAATATCCACCGACACTTTCCTTTCATCGTAGTAAATATCTTGGTGATAAAGAACAACACGTGTATGATTTTGCAGCACCTCATAGTAATAATTGAGGGGGTTGAGTTGACATAAGGTGTTGTATGATTATATTTTGATATGATACTGATTTATTTGCACGATGGAAGGAAAGTGTCGGTGGTTATTTGATTGTCGCTGTACTACTCCCTTAACTATAATATATTTCGTCATCCCTCTTTGTTTGTCTTTTGAAGTATTTTTCTAAGTAACACAGTATATGTAAGTAGGTATATAAGAAGGTATAAAAGAATGTACCAATATGTATGTTCATACTTAACCCTTAAAGGCATACGTTATTGGACACACCTAGAATAGCATATGTTGAGTGTGACAGACTCCTATTAAGAAAAATCACAACACAAAGTTGTAATCAATTTTAATTGCTTTTCAGACCATGAAAAGAAAGATTAACTCCTCTACTTTAGTATCAATCACTTACTTAAGTAATTATGCAAAAATATATATTCTTAATGGGGGACTAAAGAAAGTAAACATAAAAAATGAAAAAAAAATGTATTTTCTTGACAAAAAATCATAACTAGGCCACTAATAGGAATTAAGCTCTGAAATTTCGTATGGTGCTTCTCAGGTCCCATAGCTGTGTATTGCATGTGTTAGCCTAATTTACCCATTTAAAAATAATGGAAATAATTAGTTATACCTTTACAGCATATGTGAGTCTGATGGACTCCTTACGCAATTTATCTCCCACCATGGGAGAGCGAGCTGGCGCACACACCCTTCCATAGCCAGGCCTAGCCAAAGACTGCACATAGCTGGGGTGCCTGGGTGGCATCTTCAAAAGTAGTCAAGCCACAACATATTAAGCCACTTCCATATCCTGACAGGGGGTGCGAATGCCTTTGAGGGTTAAAAAGCTGTATGTAAATTACTTTCAATGGACCCTGTGATGTAGTCAGAAAATTGAAGATAAATGAGGCCTTCAAATAGTGCCACGAAACACCACTTACATGGAATGAGCTTGTATCGTGGCATGGTCAAGAGGAATCAGAAGTCTCCACTATTCACACACGATCACAGGGTCCTTAAGAATTGTACTGTATATAGGTTCGTACGTATGTATCATATTGATACACATATTTATATTGTATCATTGTATTATCTTGATCTGTGTAAGCATATAATTATGTAAGTATTGAAAAAATAGCTTTGGAAGTAGATCTAGAAGTACAATTGCCTCCACTAGTAATGAGCAAACCGTCTCATGATTCACGGGAAACGTGGCACCACTGTGTTTGTTTACTTTTAGTAATAGTAAATGAGGTACAGTTGCGGAAGCATATTCTGCCCCACATTTGTTTGGCATGTGGAGATATCTGGCAACTCTCTCTGAATAGACAGCAGCTCACACGAATCCCAATGACTGAACCACCAATGAACTCCAGTCACGAAGAGAGTGCGTGATATAAATAAAAATTACTGAATATGATTTGTGATCTGGAATTTCGCACTCTCTTCGTGACTGGAATTCATTGGTGGTTCAGTCATTGGGGTTCGTATGAGCTGCTGTCTATTCAGAGAGAGTTGCCAGATATTTCCACATGCCAAACAAATGTGGGGATTATCTGTTGAATCAAGAGACTCATTGGAGCCACGAGAACGCTTCTGGGGGGATTGAGAGATGTTTGTATTGCAAGGAGGAACATCCATGGAGTCAAGTGTCTCAGAGGAACCACGAAGACGCCTCTGTTGCAATTTAGTTAACTTGGGTTTCCTTTTTGGAGAGTGTGTGGTAGTGTGAACCTCTACCACATGAACACCTTTAGTCAAAGCGTGAGAATTGTCATCACGGGAAGTTTCACTAGAATGAATATCTAATACGGTTTCCAAGACAGAGAAGCTATTATGTAGTGAAACGTGAGAAACGTTCTTACCAGAGTAAGAAGCAGCTGTTTCTTGGGTGAGGTGAGAATTAGATGTTGTAAACTTGGAATGATGAGGGCGAAGGGAGGAGGCGGATGTCCTAACACCACCATCCTTCTGTCGCCTGAAGTTGAGTTGCCGTCTGGCACTACCAATGCTGATGAACTGGGAGTTAGCCAAGTGGATAATATCCTGCCCGAGGAGGTACAGTGGGCTCCACTTAGCGTTGCCAATGTTGAGCCACACAGAAATTTGAATCCCGAATCACGTGTGATCTTGATGCGAACCACTCACTGCCGAGTGGAATGGAAAGAGGGAAAACTTAATTAAACAATGATACAGTAGTAGTGATGGAGAGAAAAATAATTATTACAGTAGCCTATGAACCTGAGGTTATAAAGCAACAAAGCCGATTGTCACCTTATTAAGTTATCTTCCGGTATCGAAATCCAAGTGTAGTGTAGTGCTACATTCCAAAGGATTTGCTTTAATGTGAATAATTGATACAAACTTCATGTCGCAACAAAAAATCACACATCAACAATTCCTAATTATTCAATTATTGCTATATTAGTAATTCTTACCCAGCAGGTTACTAGGAAAGGGAGGGGGAGAAATCATTACTATAACATCCATAACTCTTAAAGGTCGTCTCCATGCACCTTTCATTATTATAATTTTGTCGTAGCTATCTTTTATCATGGTAGACAATTGTAGTATTGCGAGTGAGTGTAATCTGAAGACAATAAACGTTCTTTTAATATCTTTTGTATTGAATTAATACTGGTATGTATCTTGTCAATATTGCAGCTTGAGCGGTCGCACACTGCTAGACCAGCAGAACACAAATTCATCCGATGCCCCACTGTCCGACACTTGCTGCCCCGGGGCCTGCCACTTGATGTGATTTGTCGACACCTGCTGAACCATCGGGTTTTGGAGGAACTTCTGGTACACCACCCTCGTTTTGGTGAATTTAAGTAGGTCATAGTGTAAATATTTGTCTGTATTCTTGTGCTTCGTTCTGTTATGCTTTCGTGATGTGTGTGTGTGTGTGTATATGTGTGGTTGTAGTCATTGGATTTTCATGGGTCCCGCCTACCCTTGTGCATTGTTGTCTGCCTGTTGATTGACACCACGGCGCAGTAACAAAAAACAAAAAAAAAAAATACCAGCAAGCAGGCAGCAAGCAGGAAGGAAATAAAAAGAAAAGAGTGACATTTAAAGATATGAAAGGGAATGACTGGTGCTGAAGGAACGCTAAAACCCTTAAAGTAATGCTCACATTACAACAGGCAATACCCCCTACGGAGTTGAGAATCTTGAAGTAAATTAAGAGGAAGAGAGAAGACCACATTGGTCCTGGAAGACACTAATACGAGAAAGAAAGAAATGCAAAGGAGGAACAGCAAACATGGAGAAAATGAAAATAAAGAAAGGCCAATTGAAGAATTTAATGATAATGGTTTGAGTCCGCTGGGGCGCCAAACCCTTTAAAAAATAGTAAAATAGTAAAAATATTTCCATATTATATAATCAATCCTTCCACTACTTAATTAGCATTGTAAAATATTACCACCAAAGTTAATTTTGTTACACGGCAGCAGTCGAGTTATTTTCTGATTAAATACTTTTGTGTTACTGGTTACCATAGGATAATGTTTTGTAGTGGAGAGTCTTAGCTACTCAACGTTTACTGTCTTTTCTCACCCACCATGTCCTTTCTCACTCAATTCGGCTTCTCCCCCCCCCTCTCCCTCCCCCGGGAAGGCTGGGGGAATATGTGTTAATGTAACAAGACTGACTCCCAAAAACGATATGCATCATCCAAGCTGTTTTTATTTTTATTTTTTATTTATTTTTTTTTCATACATCAGCTGGAGGGAATGATGCGTAAGGAGGAACCTTCTTCTTTACAATACATTCCCTCGCCCGATGTCTGTTGCTGTTTGAAACTCCTTTGTATATTCCTTTGTACTCCTTTACCCTTCACCCACTATTGCCTCTCATTGTTCCTTCAGCATATAATATTATGTATGAAATATTTTTATGATCTATTGACACTGTTGTAGCAGCAGAAAGTTCTATGTTATTATTTCTATTTGACCAGAATCAGTGTTGCCAGGTGTAGGGAAATTTTTCTGTTTTAGAAAATTTTGACATCCACACAGGGAAATTATATCAAGATTGTTCAAGAGTAAACCGGGAAATTTCTACCAGACGAAACACCATAAAGACTCCCCATGTTCAAGAGTAAACAGGGAATTATTGAGGTAAAAAGGTAAACATTCTCATGTTGAAGTTAGGGAAATTTCGTCAAGCAAACCTGGCAACACTGACCAGAATTAATCGGCCTCTAATAATTGAGGGGGTTGAGTTGACGTAAGGTGTTGTTATATGATTATATTTTGATATGATACTGATTTATTTGCACGATGGAAGGAAAGTGTCGGTGGTTATTTGATTGTGGCTGTACATATGAAACAGATACAATGAAAACGGGTTCCTCATTGAGAATATATATAGGGTATGACGCATTACTACAGTGTTGTCTCTTATCCTGTCATATGCTCGATGAAGAGTGGCCCATTTCCAGTGTATCTCTTTCATGTGTCCACAACCATACAGTACTCCTGCCATAGTGTAAGACTGAGGTTTTTGATATGTTCTCCTGTTCTTTCCAGGTTTTGGTGGCCACTACCCTGCCTGTCTCACCGTCATCAATTCGTCTCCAGTGGATGCTGATAATAACCTGAATTGGGAATTGTGTTACTTGACCAATTACACACACACGCGCAAGCACTTCTCTCCATCCTTTTTATAATCAATTTATATTACCTGTGAAAAAATCCTCAACCATTTCCTACAGTTCCAAAACTATACTCTGAAGATGAAACTATAATTAACATAATTTAGTGATAATTATAATAGAGACTTGGATATAATATTGATTTATTTTTGACACTGCTCAGTACTCATAGTGGTACCATGCATAACTTTGAACAAAACATAGGTACAATTATTATGATGAAGTGGTTATTGTTCCCAGAAACGTTGTGTTGTGCTTCATCTTGCTTCATGTGGGTGGTACAGTATTGATAATTCTGGAGCAACTGATTCTTCCAAACTATTCCAAGCAACAACAGGCCACCATTATTTTTGTTAATTAATCTGGTCATGTTTCCTTGTATACTATGGAGGAATCATGACACTCCAATGTACCAAATGTATACCATCCCCTTAAATAGTCAGATATCTTTTACCACCACGCTCTAGCCTCATGAAATCCTTGCCTACACTAAATTTAAAGCTTCAATCATGTGAGGATTGAGGTATTATGAAGGGACTAGTGTGGTGGGGCTTTAAGACTTTCCGAGAAAATTAGTTCTTGCATTTATGGTGGCAGCGGTGGGATATGGCTCACTGTCACAATCATACACAACCAATTTATTTATAAGGAACTGAACAATGATATGAACAATGCAGTAACTTATAAGAAACCAAACAAAATTATATGAACACCGTATTAACTTATAAGAAATCGAGAAAATTATATGAACACTTATAACTGAATTTTGAAAACATTCTTGTACCTGAACTATGAAACAGTGAAGGTTAAACTGATGTCAGATTTATTATTTATTCACACTGAAGTTCTTAATGCATGATAAAACACATTGAAATGAGGGTACAGTGAAACCAGATTTACAACACAAGTAATAACCTAGAACTAAATACTGTAAAGACAGTTATGCCAGGACTATGTAGCAATTTCAGTGAAGGAAAACTGGTGTCAGATTTGGCAAGTGTTGACATTGAAGTGTTTATTGACAAAACTGATGTCAGATTTGGTACATGCTGACAATGAAGGTGATAAAACAACACTGTAGTAAGTGGTACAGCGATAAAAGTTAATTAACAAATAACACACACTGTGAATTCAGCTGCTCCATATATGAAGTGGAGTGGGGAGAGGCTCTGAAGAACTGGCTGGGACAACAAACCAAACCTGATTTGATGGGGTCATATTCATAGACTAACACGAAGGACTCACACCCTATTGAAAAAATAGAATCCCTCATTTCTACTGAACCACATAAAAAGGATTGAACACTGACTATTAATACCACAAGCTCGTACAGGATCACAATATATCAAAGTAAAGTTCACTCCTAAACAACAATTTTGTTGGTTAGCGTTCGTTCATTCATGGCAAGGTCTAGAGCCAGGCACTGTTTTGAAAAGATAACACAGGCTAGTACTTCAAATAAAAGAGAATGGTCCACTACTTCGAAATGAGCCTGAAATACTTTGGTGGCGCGGTCAGTAATGCAAATATACGAACAAGTGCGAATTCTGACAGGCTTAATAAATACAGGCCCTGACATGGATGCGGCAGAAACCATCGTGCAGGCAGACATCGATAAAACTCCCTTCAAAACACCACCAGGCAACAACAACAACACTGGGCCTTTTAATGTAGTTTCGGGGATTCTGCCTCATTATCCACCACCAGGCCCACCATCACCACCACACTCGTACTCTCCCTCAGAGCAGCAGCAACCTGTCCTGTTCTCACTAGGGGAAACAACCACCTGTACACCAGTGGTATGGTGGGGTACAGAGAACACTTTGGATAACCTTATACCACAGAACCTAGGGAACCTAACCACCACCATCAGTACTCATTGGAACCTGAGTTTGGAGGACACTGATATTAACAACTACAACAACAACACAGTAGAGGATTTGGGACCAGGATGGTGGAAGAACTGGGGTCCTGGTCTTCTGACTGTCACTGGCCTCGCGCTCTACACACTGGCGCTCTGTACAACGGTTGGCAACGCTCTCGTTATCCATGCCATCAGAACCGAGAAAAGATTACAAACGGTAAATGGTATTGTTGCTCCCATGAGTAACGAGCACAGCATCCAGTGGTGTGTTCAGCGAAATGTGGCACCACTGTGTATGCTTACATAACATCCTTATGGGAGATAGCAGGATCGAGCTCCGTCCATTTATTTACTATCCCGACGATTAAACAAATGCAGTGGTGCCACATTTCGCCAAACTAACCAACCACTGTGCTCGTTAATAGCTATGGGAACTGTTCGCACCTCTAAGCAGTTGGTCAGTTTAGGGTCCATAATTCTCTTTACTTTTAGTGTGATATTTTCCTTGCCTCCATCATTCCTTTTCTCTGTTACTCCCCTCACGATATTTTCTCTCTCCCCTGATTCCTCCTACATTTACCATTTCTCCCCTTATCGCTCCTGTCTTCTCTCCTTCCCTACTTATGCTCCCTTCTCATTTTTTTTTTTTTTTTTTTTGTATCGGTTGATATCCTGTCATCATCGTTTGTTCTTAAGTTAGCATGCACAGCTACAATCAAATATCCACCGACACTTTCCTTCCATCGTAGTAAATATCTTGGTAATAAAAAACAACACGTGAACAATTTTGCAGCACCTCATAATAATAATTGAGGGGGTTGAGTTGACATAAGGTGGTGTATGAGTATATTTTAATATGATACTGATTTATTTACACGATGGAAGGAAAGTGTCGGTGGATATTTGATTGTGGCTGTACAGTCACGACCCAAAATATATATCCATATCTTATTGTTGAAGTTTACAATTATCTGACATACCAGTGACTCAATTACAATGTTTATCCTGATTGTTTCATGCCTCCTGAAGCTCGTTTAATACTCCATCAGGCTACTGGAAGCCGACCTGGATAATTATAATTTATTATGACTCGTGGCCGTATATACAATTGTCAATTAATATGAGTTTAATTAGATGCTGAGCTGTTAATCCAAGCCTGTGAGTTCCTTACCAGAATCTGATCCGTGCCAGAAGGACGGGCTAGATAGTAGTAGTTGTAATAGAGTTGTACCATCTCTCAAAAAAGTATCTGAAAAAGTTCGGCAACTGCAATAAGACCAATCGGACAAAGGTTTCTGGTAAATGGTAGAGGATAAGGCGTGAAGTTTTGTTCATTATGAGGGCCATCGAACCCTATTTTTCAGATACTTTTTGAGCAATGTTACACAGTAGTATGGACACTTTATATGCACACTAACATTATCATTAACCTCAATATTACTGTCGCTGTACACACAATAACACTATCAATGACAAAATAATGATGGATGTATGGGTCGTAGCAAGAGCATTCATGGTGTTGAGTATTATTGACGATGGCATGGTGACGGTACCATGACAGCACAACAGATCCATCATACAGAGTTTCATTACAATCAGTGTGTCGATTCCACAGTGGTATTGGTTTGTTAGCTTCCCAACCAACCACACTTGTAAGGCTTCATTATTTTCCAAAAGCTGATTATCCACATTCACAAAATCTATATCAACAGTTAGATAATGATGATCACTGTATAGTTTATTCACCAAATTCATTAAATAATTCACCCATAAGTCATTTAAACGGCTAACATTCTTTCGTTTGCGTGCTTACAAACCACAACGAATGCCTGTGGGAATGCCTATGGGAATGGAGCAACTGAATCCTCCAAATCATTCCAAACAACAGAACACCATTACTTTTGCTATTCTGGTCCTGTTTTCTAGCATACTTTGGAGGAATCAAGGCACTCCAAAGTACCAACAGAGAATTAGCCCCTTAATTCCTCCAATGTATGTCAGGAAACAGGGCTAAGTTAACAATAATAATGGTGTCCTTTTGCTTGGACATGCTTGGGGGAATCATTTGCATCTCTCTTCCCCAATGTAGAACTACTACTTTTCAGAAATCATTTATTCCCAGAACCACATCGTTATGGAATGCACTTCCTCAAAACTGCTTTCCACCAGTTTTTAATCGTCAGTCATTTAAATCCAACTGTTACAGACATTATATGAATGAAGGATACCAATAGGCACATGGACTTTGTTTTCATTGTTATTGTTTTTCCTTCCTTCTTTCTGATAAAAAAAAAAAAAAAAAAAAAACACACACTGAAGTCTGACGAATTCACATCTGACTAGGGGGGTATGCAAGAACCAACATTGATGGTGTTGACAATGGTATGGTACTGGTAAGATGAGAACATAGATACACGACAACAGACACGATGTTTTAGAATATAAAAGAACATTTGTGTGAAAATTTTTTGACACACTTTTATTTCTACACACACACACACACACGCACACATACACAAACACTCCCCCCCCCCCTCTCTCTCTCGTACACAAACACACACACTCCCTTGTCTTTCACACTCCCTCCCCCCCCCCCTTCTCTCTCTCTCTCTCTCTCTCTCTACAAAGAGAATATTCTTGTCTATGGCCCTTACACCGAATGACTACTTGTACACAAATATCCATTGAAACCTTAAAGCTTAAATTAAAGAGGTAGCACTGTATGTTGTGGATAATTTTGAAACGACCGATTCTTCCAAATTATTCCAGGCAACAGGCCATCATTATTTTATTTCATATGGTCCTGTTTCCTGCCATACGAGTACTTTGGAGGAATAAAGAATCTCTAATTCACCCAAAGCGTATTACTCCCTTAACGTTATATAAATGCAAACCGGGATTGAATTTAAGCACCAACAAATTAAAATTTACCTATGATTCATATTTGCATCATTACACATGCAAGCAGATATAAATTCATGTTAACTTCTACAGTTGCGTCCACTAGTAACGAGTACAGCATCCGGTGGGTTTGGATAAATGTAGCGCCACTGTGTTTATGTTACTCGCAGTTACAGTAAATGAATGGACAGACCTCGACCCTGCTATAATATAAACTATACTACATTTTTCCAAACCCACCGGACGTTGTTCTCATTACTAGTGGAGGCAACTGTACTATCAAAGACAAAACTCGTGTCGTGAAATCTGATGAAAATATATGATAAAAGGCTAACCATACTGGACATGAACGTAACTATGGTGGGGTTTTCATTATGTTTCACAAGTTATATTAAATCATTGGACAAGACAGCGACACGAGTTTTGTCTTTGATAGTACACTCACTCGTGATTCGTAACTTCTGACCAGAGACGAACTTCAGGCACCACACATACATACCTTGCATTCGAACTCATTCTCTATAGGTGTACTGGGTGGGGAAATGAGCTATAGCAGGCGATTCGAAGCTTTCTGCTCCTCAAACTTTGGTCAGAAATTATGTATCACGAGTGTACATCAAGGGTAATTTACTTCGCTAACGCTTCCTGTATTTGTGTAGATGACTTTATAGCTCCACAGTCAAGAGTCGTTGGTCGCATATGAATGTTTGTGCGTGTTTCCTAACTTTCAGGTTTTGATCTTCCACCATTTGCAATTGAACTGTTGCTATCACGCTAGAAGAATATATATATATATATATATATATATATATAAACAAATGTTATAATACTATGTAACAATAATGGTTAATTAACGTAATTCATATCCCGTATTAACTAATTTTCCGTAACTTCCTCCAAGCCCCTTTCTCTATGTAAGCATTAGTAAGTGCTATGTATGACATCAGTTGTGCATTTACCTGTATCACTAATAGGAACGAATATCGGGTATATCTATTAAGGGGATAATACACTATTGGTATATGTGAGCACATTGATTCCTCCATTGTATGCCAGGAAACGGGACCAGATATACAAATATAATGGTGGTTTGGAATAGTTTCGAAGAATCAAGTTACTCCAGATATACCAACGTTGTACAGTCATGGTCAAAAGTTCTGCAACCTGGTGAATAAAAGCGAGCCATTTGAGTAAATCTTATGAACCAATATTGCACAGACCAACAGCTATAGTTTTGGATCATTTTTCGAAGCCATCTCATTGGAAAGTGTTGCAGGACTATTGACCATGACTGTACACTCGTGATACGTAATTTCTGACCAGAGACGAACGGCAGGCACCAAACATACCTTGCATTCGAACTCAGCCCCTATATGTGTACTGGGTGAGGAAACGAGCCATAGCAGGCGATTCGAAGCTTTCTGCTCCTCACAAACTGGTGAGAAATTATGTATCACGAGTGTACTATATACCCTTATAAAATTATTGTTATGTATTAGAATGTAATAGTCCTGGTTTTACCCACAGGTGTCCAACTTATTCATCATGAGTCTAGCAGCAGCGGACCTCACTGTGGGTGTTATAGTCATGCCCATCAGTGCTGCCTACGCAATGATGGGTAAGTCGATCTGCATGACAAACAGCTCACTCCGTGCTTCGTTTCATGTACAGTCGCGGTCAATAATAATCATCCACATATGGGTATCTCAAACAATTTACTGTGTAATGTTTTCATGTTCACATATTATGATTTTATTATTTTAAATAGTGTGTAGCTGTTTGTATTAAATTAAAAGATGGTACATAACCTATTTATTGGAAAGTTTATCAGCTAAGGAACAGAGGGAAACTGTCAAACTCTTACGTGAGTTACCCCTATATTTGACCGCGACTGTATCACGTAATGGACTATAGTTACTGCAGATCTTTAGCTTAGGGAGTTTCGTTTCTTTTATGAACGACTGGGCCCTGGAAATGTCGAAGGAATGTATATACAGTTTTTATGTTCGATTAAAATTGGCGTGAAACCATTTTAATTAATATCGAAGGAATGATAATACTTTTTTTTATGTTTGGTTAATAATGGCGTGGTAAAAAAGATTGAATACCTAAACCTACTGTATCTTTACAGGTGAGTGGCAGCTTGGTTTGACTGTGTGTCAATTCTGGCTGGCTGCCGACTACACTGCCTCCACGGCCTCCATCTTCAACCTAGTCATCCTCTCCTTAGATCGCTACTGGTCCATTACGGCGCCTCTTCGTTACCTTCGCAGGCGCACCCGACGTCGAGCTTGGGTAATGATTGGCGCATCCTGGACGGCAGCTATGGCATGGTTGGTGCCTGTGTTGGCGTGGCACCACCTGGCACTGTCCGGCCAGAGACACCATCCACCACATGTCTGCGAAACGGAGTTCTCTGATTCTGCGGTGTTCAAGGCAGTTACAGCGGCCCTCAACTTCTACCTTCCTACCACGCTCATGGTCTACCTTTACTGTCGCATATTCTGTGAGGTGCAGTCCCGCCAAGCACTCGGCCGCATTCCCTTCACTGCCCACGACCAGCCAACAGACTCATGTAGTGAAGGGGACCGTTTGCCTCGTTCTTCTGCACCAGCTTGTCGTCCCAATCCCAGTACTCACCAACCTACTTCCACCACCACCACTACCAACAACAACACTTCCACTGCTGCTATCTCCACCTGCACTGTTTCCAGCGGTAGTAGTGAACGCAGTCAGTTCCGCAGCCTGACAGTGGTGTCCCCCAGTAAGAGTGACTGCAGCCACTACTCCGGGTTGGTGGTGAGCATCGAGTACCTGCCGGAGGAGTCCAATGATGCTTCTTCACAACCTAATCAACAAGGGGTCACACTGATGGAGCGACGTCTGAGGGCCAACGGGGGACGGACAGCCGGGCATCACCAAAATCACATCCAGTGTTTCCAGAGCAACAATGTTCCCACTCCTCATCATTCCTGTGAGAAGTTGGGAAGTAGTAGTTGGCGCCTTGGCAATGCAAACCATACAAATCATACCTCTTCACAGGCTACCACAGATCCCTCTCTGCTGGATACTACAAATAGTGCAAAAAAGAAACGAGGTGGAGGTAGCTATGGTAATAACAATAGTGGCGGGCGGAGGGTTGATGGAGTGAACCTTGTGAAAGAGAGAAAGGCTGCGCGCCAGCTAGGAATGATTGTGGGAGCCTTTCTGGCATGTTGGGTGCCATACTTCACACTTTTCCCAGTCATGGCGCTGTGTGGTACATGTGTTCCCCCAGCCGCACACACCGCTGCCATCTGGCTCGGGTACCTCAACTCGACCCTCAACCCTGTCATCTACCCTCTTTGTAACCAAAACTTTCGCCGCGCCTTCGCCAGAATGCTCCATCTGCCTTCTTCTCGCAAGTCTGACCCTTCGCCACCTGCCCCACACAAACTGCCTTCTGTTACCGCCAGACACTGACCCAGGCTGAAGTCACAGCATTTCAGGAGGCAGTTTTAAGTTGCTACTGCGATATCGCAAATTTGAGGCTACCTTTCCTTCAAACTGTGACAAGAACAATATCTCATCACAGACTATACTGTATGGTAAACGTCATTTAGGAGTCATATAAAAATATTGCTTGACCACTGGAAGAGTGGTATATTTGGACAAGAATAATCTTGGAGTAAGTTACAAAATATGAAAAATTGGGTAGCCGTTGTTGGTGTGACTTTAGAGATGTATGTGTGTAGATATAGAAGAACTGACAATGATATGAATACTGAAAAGGTGTGGTGTGAGTAAATCAATTGATCAAAGACTAGAGGAAAGTATTCTGAACTGGTATGAGAATGTGAAAAGAATGGACAATACAAGAGTGATGAATAAGGGTGTTTGGGAGTGATTTTCAGAGACAAAGAAGGAAGTAAAATCCCAAGTGAAGATACGATATGTAGAGTGTTTGTGTAAGAGAGCGTGCAATAAATATGATTGAACAAAAAGTGTGGAGGAAATTCGCTAGTAAGGGCGTATGATAGTGCTTAAACCCGGTTTTACCTTGTCAGTCTACGGAATGATTCCATTCAATAAGGGGAAAACCTCTTTATTGTAAATTGAAGGGCTACTGAATCCTCCAAACAATCTCACAAAACAGATCCCTTATCAGTAACACGGAGGTGATTTTGTTTCCTGGTATAGTTTGCATGATTAAGGGGGAAGTTTTGTGTTGGTAATTCTGAAGCAACTGAATCCTCCAAACTATTCCTAGCAACAGAACACCATTATCTTTGTTCTTCTGTGCTTGTTTTCTGGCATACTATGGAGGAATCAAGGCACTCCAATGTACCAAAAAAGAATTATCACCTTAAGTAGCCCTCCAATATACCGAAAAGAAGTTCTACTCTGGTTTAAGGCTAAATTAATGGACCTTTGGTTGTGGATGCAAGAACTTACATGGGGAGGAATTTGTCAGTGAATCTGAGGGCCGTATGCAAGAAAACCCATGGTGTTGACGATGGTATGGTACGATGGTTCTGTAGTGTCTATGAAGTCATCGTACTGGTACTATCAAAGACAAAACTCGTGTCGCTGTCTTGTCCACTAATTTAATATAACTTGTGAAACATTATGAAAGCCCCACTATAGTAACGTTCATGCCCTGTATGTTTAGTCCTCTACCATATAATTTCACCAGATTTCACAACACGAGGTCTGTCTTTGATAGTTCACTCTCGCCTAAAATTTCCTTAACTCTGCCAACCAGTTTCGAAACTTTAGATTAATTTGTATTTTGTCTTTGCCAGGGAAACAATGGCTGACTAGAGGACTTAAGGTGGTAATTCTTTTATGGTACGTTGGAGTGCCTTGATTCCTCCAAAGTATGTCAGGAAACAAGACCAGAAGAACAAAGATAATGGTGTTCTGTTGCTTGGAATAGTTCGAAGGAATCAGTTTCTCCAGATTTACCAACACAAAACTTCCCCCTTAATGAACTTTTGGGCTGGAGTGTACTATTGCGGAAGAGAGTTTCTTTACTTCCATGGGATCCCTCTGTACCCAAACACACACCTTTAGTTGACTATAATGCTCTCTTGCTTAATCATTAGGTTACCTTACTTACGCTACACAAAATTAATACATCATATATTATCTTCATCCTCATGCACAGTAACATGATAAAGTCTTGTTGCCTCATCCGTTTCAATTGGGAGAGTGAGATTCATAGAACACGATTTAGGGCTTCATGCCTATCGACTCATGGTGTTGGTCATCAACACATCTTCCCCTAGCCTACGTGGTTGCAACCCTTGCTCTTACAGCCGGGTACCTACTTACTGCTAGGTGAACAGGGACATAGGGGGCTGGGAAAATTGTCCAACAATTCCACTGACTCGGGAATCGAACCCGGAAACTCGCGTGCTAGGTGAGTATGTTAACCATTACACCATCAGCACCCCCGATTCATAGATCCGAGAATGAAAGCTGCTATCAGTGAGCCAACAGCCAACAGCACCTCTCATTCTCGGATCTTTGAATCTCACTCGCCAAAGTAAAGCATGATAGGCCACACGACTTTATCATGTCATTTGACGATAGTATTGAATCTGTAGCTGTTGTCAGGAGTGAATAAACTGGTTTAACTGTTTTTTAAGTAAATTTCTAATATATAGCCAACTATGAATATTATATTGTATCCCATGCTGGCACTGCCGAAAATGTTCAAATAGTACATAGGATAACAAACCGATGAGAACCACTTCACTGGGGAATCAGAAAACAAAAGTACCGGTACTGAACTTCGACTGATTAATATTAGGAACCGCAATACTGAACTATGACATTATACAATATATATTTAATAATGTAGATCAATACCTGAATGGAGGCCAGTTCGAGTTTGACGACTACCTTAGTTGAACCAATAGTAAAACTGTTATGATATGATCCATTGACAATTACTTTTACCTTTTTGAAAGCAACAGGCTGCCATTATGTTAGTTCACTTGGTCCTGGTTCCTGGCATAGTTTAGAGGAATCAGGGTGCTATAATGCACCTTTAAGTGAGTGTAACAAGGAGTTTGTTTAAAAAGTAATTAGTCTAATCAATAACAGTTCCCATTAATTTTTTTATTATTGTAAATTTGATATCTGTCAGATGTAGCCTTGTCCTGCAGTCAATTCTAATAGCATAGACGAGTGAGTAGCGATTGGGGTTAGTAATAAATTGTCAAGAAAACTATTGCCCAACAACAAACACCAATTAAAACACACACACAAGCAATATGATTAATTGATATATGCATGCATATTATTGCGTGCTATATATCGTGCATAATAATTACATAGTATATATATATATATATATATATATATATATATATATATATATATATATATATATATATATATATATATATATATATATATATATATATGAGTGTGTGTGTGTGTGTGTGTATGTGCAGAGTAACCACAGGAGAATCCAGAGACAGTACAGTAACCACTTTCCTATACTGTATTACATTTTCAGACGGAATGATACAGAGAAGAAGATTTAGGGTTTTATGCCTATCGACTCATGGTGTTGGTCACTAATACAGTCTTGTTACATCAACACATCTTCCCCCAGCTTACAAGGTTGCTATCCTTGCTCTTACAGTTGGGTATATACCTACTTACTGCTAGGTGAACAGGGACATAGGGGGCTGGGAAAATTGTCCAACAATTCCACTGACCTGGGAATCGGACCCTGGATACAGAGACATGAGATGGAGTGTTTATATACAGTGGGAAATGAGAGGAGCTACACTCAGACAAAAGAATCTGACCTGATCTAACCTGAACTGACCTGACCTGACCAAAGCCTACCAGGGCTTAGTACACCTGTCAACCTACACCTCATCCCGTAGCCCGGTGGGAATTGCTGCATCACCAATTCAGTTAATAATTTATCACATCTAAAATGTCCATAACTCATATTAACATTATCTTCATATGTGCAGCCACAATCAAATATTCACTGACACATTCCTTCCATCGTAGTAAATATCTTGGTAATAAAGAACAACACGTGTATGATCTTGCAGCTCCTCATAATAATAATTGAGGGGGTTAAGTTGACGCAAGGTGTTGTATGGTTATATTTTTATATGATACTGATTTATTTGCACGATGGAAAGAAAGTGTCGGTGGTTATTTGATTGTGGTTGTACCCGAGATTAGGCATGACTCTATTACATTTCATCATACACGTGTTGTTCTTTATTACCAAGATGTTTACTACGAAGGAAGGAAAGTGTCGGTGGATATTTGATTGTGGCTCCACATCAAGTTTCTTAAGTACAGGAACAACCTCTGAAAGGTTTTCATGAAATGATAGGACTATGGTTTTATGGTTGTTTTGGTCATCTGTTTTTACTTTACCTTCAAGGAAACGTTTCCTTGCTATGTTTTGACAATGATGAAGATCATTTGTTGGATATTTTAGATTTTGCCCTATTGCCATAATTTTGTTAAGTTCTTGTTCCAAACATATAGGGTCTGAAATTCTGTATGCTCTCAAGTACATTGATATAAATACTGATTTCTTAACATTTGCATGGTGGTCTGAATAGAAGTGTACATAATTATGATAGTATGTTACTTGGCTTTCTGTAAACATTTGTCTTGAAAGCTCCATTTTCTCTTATAATTTCCACATCAAGGAAGGGAAGTTTATTGTCTACCTCAATTTCATGTGTGAATTTTATGGATGGGGCTATTGAATTCAGTTTAATTAGAGAGTCCTCTATGGGGAGAGAGTTGGACCAGAAACACATGATGTCATCCACGTACCGTAAACAAACTATGTTAGTTTTCTTGACGAGGGCAATAGATTTTTTTCAAAATATACCATGTAAATGTTAGCTAACACTGGAGAAAGTGGGTTGCCCATCGCCATACCAAATTTTTGGCCGTAATATTTTCCATCGAACACAAAAATTAGTTTTCTACACAACAATGTTGGCGGTGGGGATTTCTTGTATTTTTTCATCCAGAACATCTGGCAGGAAGGACAAAACGTCATGCACTGGAACATTGGTGAACAATTATTTCACATCAAAGCTTACTAATCAGTGAGGATATCATTTACAGAACCATCAGACCCCTTCCTGATCCATAGTTCTTTTATCCATGTGTAAAGTTTATATAGTAATTTCCAATAAGAAAATCCGCCAATATTGATGCGAACCTATCGGAAGAGGTGGCACTCCTGCTTCTGTTCGGAGGGCGCATGATTTGTTTACTTTCTCACCAAGCATATGAGGCGCCACAAACACAGTGGCGCTACATATCATCGAATTCACCGGACGCTGTGCTCGTTACTAATGGAGTCAACTGTATACACAACTGAAATCGATAATCAGGACTGTGAATTTAAAACTGGCCAAAAATATTCAAGCCTTCCCATTGATGATCCAAGAGAAGTGTTAGTCGAGTCTGTGGTGTTATAGGCTGAATACAAGAACTTTGATGTTGTTGACGATAATGTGGCAACGGTACCTTCGTACTTGTACTGTGCTTCCATCAACCCCACAAATGTTATTGCATACGATGGCATGGTAATGATACAATTACTCCCTAAACACAATAGAGAGCCATCTGTACTCTGCCTTTGTCAACACCACGGGTATTCTTATACAGGCTGTTATGAGCAATTTCACTCCCTTACGCCCAGTGGGGCTGACTTTATTCTCTGTGAATAATAGCCATCTCCCATAGGGCTAGAATAAAGATTGTTGTAGGGTCTGGACAATTTCTAGTGGATTTGACGACATCTACCCACATCAATTAGAAATCCATGTGTGGTGTAATGCAACCGGAGGCACCTTTTTAATTTTACTGCAGTATGGACCGCCTTTGCATGCAGCAATCTAAACTCCCTCCACCTTAATTGTTCTCCTCGCCTCAGCCCTTGCTGCCTTATAGGCAATGAAGTGAGCATGTGTTGGCTCTCTGTCGAAAATCCTGTATAGCCAAATACGCTTAGTGAGTGCTTATCGGCATTCTGGTGTCCACCAAGGAACTCTTTGCCTATCGTGGGTTGTAGGAGTTTTGGGAATAGCAGCCTCGGCTGCGTGTAAAATGAATGTCTGTATGTGTTCGACTTTTTCATCTATATATTCTCCCGAGATATCTAGAACGGCGATCCCTGAGAAGTATCCCCAATCTCCTTTATTATATTTAAATTTTGGTAGTGGTGGTCGAAAGTTGTCGCATGAATAAGTAAGACAGATGGGTAAGTGATCGCTTCCCAGGGAGTCGTCATATGTTGCCACAGTGATGTCTGTTAGTGTTTCGGGAGAAGATAAAGATAAGTCAATGCATGTGGTTTGGCCGGTATGATCATCTACACGAGTCGCACTACCATTATTCAGTAAACATAAGTTGGAAAGTAATAAAAGGTCAGCAATCTGATTCCCACGTCCATCCAACCTCAAGATAACCCAATGATGGTGATGGGCGTTAAAATCGCCAAGAATTATTTTTTTACCGGGCAATGAATAAAAAAGTGAAGTAAAATCATCATTATCAATGCCACGAAGTGGTGGACAGTACAGAGAACAAATTGTCAGGTACAGCCATGGCTGATAGTGCTGGACCAGGGTCTAAGGAGTGTTAGAAAGGAATTGAACAGAGTTCGAAAAAGTGAGTATTTCAAACCTCTCTCAACGTTGAGAATGGCTTGGAAAATTCACTTGTTGGAACTCTGTTCAGTTGCTCTTCAACACTCCTTGGACCCTGGTCCAGCACTATCAGCCATGGCTGTACGTGTTTCCGAATTTCACTCTGCATGTGACGGCTTCCAGAGGAGAATTCACCCCCACTGCTGAATGGGGTATTGACTTATGAATGTAAATAGCTACCCCATCACCATAAAGCGTTGTCTCAGCTCCCCTACGCGACGTGCTGTCCTCTGATTGGTTAGGTGGCTGCAGGTGGGATCTCCGGGCGCTGGGTAGAGCTTGAAGGTCTGTTTGCGGCACGTTGAGTTTTGGGTCCATTTCTTTTATGTACAGAGCTTCTAGGATTGGAAGGTGTCTAGAGTCTGAACAGCTTTCAATAATTTCGGTGTTTTCTACTATGATATTTCGTGTTATCTCGGTGGCTTCTTTCTTTACAGTTGGGCTGTTCTTGAGGAGCAGGTGGCTGGTTCTCTTGCTTCTGTAGTATTAGTATTTTTAACATAGACTCAAATACCGAAAAATTGACTGATCATAGTAAAATGACTAACTGACAACTTCATTCAATCACTGATCTTACTACCACCTACAAATGCTGCAACCCGTCTCTCTGACCAGGTGTCCTAAATGCCAGATGTCCTCAACACCGCTGTCCCAGGTTCATCTGTGGGCAACTATACAAGGTAAAGAGACGATATTGGAGTAACTGGAATTTACTAGATGGGATTATAAAGTTAACAGACTTTCCTCTCGTAACAATAATACATTTTATTATTAGTGAACTTAACAAATTGTATGGAATGCAATTATTTGTAAATAATAAATTGTGATGCGTTATTGCTTGTATGGTCTTCCATTTTCCAAAGTCTTTAATCTTTTGAATAATTATTAGTTAGTGGCTGTCCACTTTTGATATTAAACCCAGGACGCCACATTACAAAGGAACAAGCCAGAAGAAAGTTACTTGACCTAAGGGAATAACTGTAAGGCTCCCATTAAATTTCAGTTGAGAAATCTTTTGTATCTTTTAATGGGTCCGTCAATTATACCTACGGTAGCTAAAATAAAGCAGGGGCTGCCTGCATTGCATTCAACTTTAGCTCTACCACCTTCTCAACATCACATCTCCTCCCTGGCCGAAGTAGCAGTACCCAGTGTGAACTGTCTGCCATAAATTCAACTCTTGTTTACCTCATAACTGAAGGAATATATGGTCTCATTATCAGCGACTCACAGGCAGCCTTAGCCATTAAGCCCAGTTTACATATGCGCGATTAAGCTCCCGACGCCCTCCTGATTAACGGAAATTTGAAAAAAAAAAAAGCTTATTCGGGTAGTTCAGCGGCGATTCGGGTGTTTCGCCGGCAGTACGGGTCGCGCCACGAACCCGATTAAAAATAAGTCGCAGGTGCAGTGTAGGTACACCTGCAACTTGCCCCCAACATTCTTGTTCACCGCCGGTAAGACAATTGTTGCGAAACTTCCGCGACCTTGGGAAACACCGCGGATGCAACGCCATTGTATTGCCGGTGAATCACCGGTGTGTCCGGGATATACCGGCGATATAAACATTCATATACATTGTAAAAAAATGGGGATACTTTTATGTCTGGGATGGAACAGGGAAAAGTCGCTGGTAAGTCGTAGAGGTGCCGCCGGCTTACCTACAGCAAAGTCGTGGAGCATCCCTGGGGATTTTGTGATTGATGGTATGGAACGCCGGTGTACCCCAGGGACACCGGGGACCTTCCTACGGCCTGCCGAGGGGGTAGCGGTGGCGCACCCCCAACTAATATGACAGGTTGACTTGATGAGTCATATAACGCAGGTGCTACGCCAGTGTACCCCAGGGACACCAGGGACCTTCCTACAACCTGCCGAGGGGTGCATCGCCAAGCATACCCAAGTACACCTACGGCATCCTGCAGAAACACCGTTGGCAAAAATAGGGTAAAATGACCGTTACAAATTAGTCGTCCAAGAGCCAACGGAGAATCCCCGGGCTTCCCCTGATCATTTGTGTTATACCGCAGATTAACCACAGATGAACCAGCGATACACACGCAGTAAGTCGCAGTAATTGACAAAAATCTAAAATTCGGCTGCCAGGTTCCCGACTTTTGACATTTAGCTTATTCGTGACGGCATCGTGAGCTAATTCGCGCATGTGTAAACTGGCTTTCTTCATAGTCCTCCATCCCACATCACCCCTCTCATCTCATCCCTACTACATCATCTCCATATTGTCACCACCCTTGGCCTTTGTGTCTCTTTCATCTGAATTCCTACTTATGTATAGTCGTGGTCAAAAGTAATCATCTACAATGGGATGACTCATGTAAAAGTTTTATAGTTTTTCCTCTGTTCGTTAACTGGGAAATTATCCAATAAATAGGTTACAACATCGTCTAATTTACTTCAATCAGATACTCACTATTCAAAATAAAAACAATGAGAACATGAAAACAATAGACATCATATTGTTTGAGATACCCATATGTGGATGACTATTATTGACCACGACTGTAGGTCATGACCGACACGACCAGGTAGATAGACTTGCCAAAACTACTTGCCACCTGTTCCAACCTACAGTACACCTCCCAAGCTCCAAGAGTTTTGTGAGAAATAATTTTGCGTAATAAAACACGAGAGGACTTGGGACTCTGTACTGACGCTGAACGACATGACAGTTTCTCCATCCTTAACTATGACTGGTACCGTGCAGTGGGACACCTGTATGGTAGGAGTCTCACTCTCACTCGCCGCTGTGATGTAGGCGTTGCTCGCATCTGTATGGGATACCGCTCCAGGTGGGAGGTTGCTAGGCGGCCGACCACAGACCAGACTATGTGCAAATTCTGTCAAGCTCTCAACTCTCGCACACTCAGACAATACGTCTTGTATTGTCCCTCACTTGACCACTTCAGATACTCACCTATTGTATCGTGATATGTGTCACTATTCCATATTAACCAGCACGATATCTTTCACCACCTTTCACATTTTCCTCTATTATAATGTATAAGAACTCTCTCTCTCTCTCTCTCTCTCTCTCTCTCTCTCTCTCTCTCTCTCTCTCTCTCTCTCTCGATGTATTTACTGCACAGCCAACTGTCAAAATGTCAATAGGAGGAATATCACACTGACAAACGGATTCCAACTTTATGTATATGAAGATGATAACCACAAATACTTAGATTCATCAACTAATGTACTTCGAGATTCTTACCATCCACTAGTACACATGGAGGTAAGTGTCCGATAAAGAAAACAACGAGTTGGATGCTGTTCACTCTTCTTATTTGTTTTTATTGGATATTATACATAGGCCTATGTTAACACAAAAAAAGAAAAACAGTAAATATTTATCAAACAATGATTTCCTCTTGGTATCTTATGTAAAATGATATCACACAGGTTAAATCAGGTCAAGTCAGGGTAAGTCAGCAGGTCAGATAAAGTTAAATCACGTCAGATCAGATCATTGGATACAGAATGTGCGAGGTTAATTGGACCAATACAAGTGTGATGAAATCAGCAGAACTGAGCATCTTTAGTATTGTCCTTGATCCATTGGAAGTAGTTGGAAACCTTGGTAAAGACAGTGGGATACTTGTCATTACAGTTACTAAAAGTGTAGGACGTGATGCCAACCTGAGTGTAATGGTTCCCTTCATCAACCATCAGAGCGCCACCAGAGTCTCCCCTGCAGGTATCTCCATAGGTTGGATCGACACAAAACTGGTTCTCCGTGACATATTTACTATAACCCATGCAATCAGAATCCAAAATGGGAAAAACCATCTCTTGGAGGAAATCAAGTTGGGTACCACTGTCGTCTATGGCACCCCAGCCAGGAGCAATTCCAAGGGTATGACTGTAGGATTTATCTGCATTAGAGGGGAGGCAAATGGTTCCCACCTTAGAATCACTGCCCAAATTTATTGGAGTAGAGAGTTTCAGGAGTGCAATGTCATTATCCAGTATATCCGGGTTGAAATCTTCATGAACTATGATCTTCTCGACCGCCAACATTGTTTCATCGTCATCTAACGTGGAGAGATGGTCTCCAATGCCCACTGTAAGGATAGAGGGTAGAAAGACCTCATACTTATTCGTGACGCAGTGAGCACCGGTGAGTATGTAGAGGTTATTGATGATGGAACCTCCACAGATGTAGTTCAAGCTGTTGTTTTCCTTCAAGCCCACCTGCAATATAATGTAATGCAGTGTAAAAATAGATATATTTTTAATTAGGACACAAAAACCTGAGTCATCATAAGAGGTTGGTCTAAGTGTTATATTTCCTCAATTCTGAAAGCAATTAACAGGAGTTCTAAAACAATATGTGGTATTTGTTTAACTTCATTTCATGTGCCCCAAAGGTAAGATCTCTTACAGATTTATTTATATGACTTCTGACTCACCTCTACTGAGCTGTTAAATGACATGTCAAAATCTTTGCAGTGTGTGTTTGTAAGAATTTAGATCTCACTGCATAAATGATATTTGCAAATCGATATTCAACAATATAAAACTCCCTCATACATACATGCCACGGGAACCTGTGTTTAGGTTTAACCTCCCAACCATTAACGATGCGGTTCTTATTGATTTGACCACATGGACAATGATTCCAAATGTTCGAGTCTTGTTCGTTGAAGAGTTTCAGTGATGCATCAATAGGTGCACGTGCAACAGAACCTCGGGTTAAAGGAGTCTTCTTGTCCTGAAGTGGCACCCTATCTGGATCATCCCCACTTTCCTGTAGAATTATATGAAATGTTCTAAATCTCGGTAATGCTATCTACTAGTGTACCAGTTGATATCTACTAGTGTACCAGTTAACATCAACTGGAGTACCAGTTAACATCTACTAATGTACACTGTTGATACCTAATCCCTAACCAGAGACGAACGACAGGCACCACACATACCCTGCATTCGAACTCGGTCTCTAAATGTGCACGGAGTGGGAAAATAAGCAATACCAGGCGATTCGAAGCTTTCTGCTCCTCTCACTCTGGTCAGAAATTATGTATCACGAGTGTACCAGTTGACAATAAGTGGAGTACCAGTTGACATCTACTGGAGTACCAGTTGACATCTCCTGGAGTACCAGCTGACATCTACTGGAGTACCAGTTGACATCTACTGGAGTACCAGTTGACATCTACTGGAGTACCAGTTGACATCTACTGGAGTACCAGTTGACATTATTGAAAGCTACTGGAACTTCACACAGTACTGACCAGGGCCGTATAGTGGGATGGTTTGAACTCGTGGAGGCTGACAGGTGAGTTCTTCATCATGGTAACATCACGTGTACTAGACTGTGGCAGGCTATTCACACATGCCACATGTACCTGAGTGGAAGCAAGTGTAAGTGGTGAGAACATTTACTATCACATCCAGTAATCATGACCCACCCTCCTCAATACTTCTGTGTTTTGGGTGACCATTTTTTGCACGACAGGTTAAACGGGGTAGGAGCAGTAGAGGGAGAGGAGAGTCAGTGTCTGTGGTGGATGAGGAGGGAAATTATTGGCCGGCTCTTGGGGAAGAAAACTATGATGGAGGAGGGGAAACCATTTGATTCTTTATCTTTCATTCCGAGAGTAGTATGTTGATTACCTTTTGGCAGGTAATACCGTATTTTGGTCTGAGATTTACGGATTTAGATAACTTGTGCTTGTATGTTTTAATCAATTACCAGTTACACTTAATTTGCAATAATGTGCAAAATTATTATTTCGCTCTGATTAACGACATTCTGCTTTACTCGTCACAGAGATGTCCCTTACTCAGCTCGGGTATTACCTTACTGAATTATATAATTTAGAAAAGGAGAATTTAAAGGGGAAGGTGAATACGACAACAAGTGCAATCTGTTTCATTTGGTATAACCATATTTACAGCAAAATGAATAGTCACGTCTGTTTTCTCTACATAATTCACGACTCATTCAAATATTATCATATGCAATGGAAACCTCCTACCAACATCATACTCTGGGCAGACATGACGTAATCAGAAGGAAGGATGGTGAATGGATCAAACCGGTGAATGACGGATAAGTAAACCACCTAGAGTGTTGTCAAACTTGTCTCTCTGTTAATATTAATACAAAAGTTAAGAACAAACAATCTTGACATGTCTTACACGTAAGATTTCTGATGTTTTCTGTAAGCACCTTGATTCTTTTTATATATAATTTCATAATCCATAACTATAGTAAGGAATATGAAAAATGAACTTATTAACATCATTAAACCAACACCACTGTTTCAAAGGTTCTTGTCATCATCGATGATACAAATGTAGAAGGAAGCAGGAAACTCTGACTACACAACCACTGGAATATAAACAATGTGAATTACCTGCTTGATATAATGTTACTGTGAATTTGTCCATAATGATTCTCCAGATTATCTGGATTTATTAGTATTATCTCTGTGTAACTGCCCTTACTAAGACTGAAGCCATGTGAGACTGACACAAACACAGATTAGACCAAGGATGATACACTATATATATATATATATATATATATATATATATATATATATATATATATATATATATATATATATATATATATATATATATATATATATATATATATGTATAGTTCTTGGATTAGACTCACCATCAACACAGCCAGTAAGACCAATAACTTCATGATGCGTCTTCTCTCTTACTTGGTCCAACATAGGTACCAATGACACTTCACCTTCACCTTATATACCAACCCAAACCACCCACGTCTTTTTAAGGAGGGGAGGAGGGAAGGTATGGTGTTGGTGGTAAATCTGGAGCAAATGATTATCCCAAATTATTCCAGGCAACAGGACTATCCATACTTGTTGTCAATCTGGTCCTGTCTACTGGCATGCTTTGGAGGAATCAAGGCGCTCCAGTGTATCAAAAATGTACTGTCCAATTAATACGATGCCGGTGATGGGAAAATTTTAAGAGAAATTAGTGGAATTATGGCAGCGTTTGTGGAGTAATTATCAGAGCTCACTGGCTGATGACTTAAGTGGATAGAATGCGTTTGGTACTGTACACTCGTGATACGTAGTCCCTGACCAGAGTTGAACGGCAGGCACCACACACACATACCCTGCATTCGAACTCAGCCTCTATAGGTGTACTGGGTGGGGAAATGAGCAATACCAGGCGTTTCGAAGCTTTCTGCTCCTTACACTTTGGTCAGAAATTATGTATCACGAGTGTACATTAGAGTCTCTTGATTCCTTCAAACTATGCCAGGAAATATGACAAGATTAACAAAAATAGTGGTTGCCTTTTGCTTGGAATAGTTTATAGGAATCCGTTACACCAAATTTACCACCAACAGTGTATTGCTGACTTAATTATACCTGCTGGTTGTCTCTACTGGTGTGTGTGGCAGGTGTGTACAGCCTGCCACGTGTGTTTGGTACTAGTGATGTTGTTACCAGGATGAAGAACTCACCTGCCCACCTGGACAAGTTCAAATCACCCTAATCGACTGTCAGGGTTAGTACTGTGAATATATAGTTACAATAGATATTGTAATGTCAGCAAAATACAGAAAGTAAAAGACAGAGTACCCAGTGAATTGGTTCAAGCAATTGCTTTCCCTTTCTAGTCCACAAAATTCTCAGCTCCTCTGCAACAAGTTCTTGCATCAACGTCGTAGGTCCCTTCACTAAGCCCTGGTGGAAGTAGCCATTCCATGGTCTTTCAAGTTAAAACCGGGATGCCAGCCGTAACATAGTATAGTACATGAATTCGTACACACACCGTTGTTTTCGAAGGTTTACAACAAATAAACAATGAAAAACTACATAACTGTAAATACATATACCAGGACTTCATCTCCATGCTGGAGGTAGCCCCGTCACGTCGCACACCCTCCGAAACACAAATGCCCAAACGTAGAACTTTCCCCTTTCCCACCCATACACACTTTGTATCTTAAACCGCCAATCCCTGTTGGAGGAGGGAGCAACCCCCACAGCACAACCGTATCTCCTTGTGGGACTACAAGGGATACAGCTATATTTGCATCCATAGCAAGACCCGACAACAAAAGCAGGTCTACCCCTGCCACTTCACTACAGGGCAAACTATCACCCGCCCCCTCCCCCCACATCCAGCCGGTCCATGGGCTACACTCAATGCAGGCTCCTCTCCCTCAAGGACCGTGAAGCCGTTTCCACTCCTCAGGCTTTCACCATCCTCCTCCTCTCGTTTCTGTCACGTGCAATCACTCTGTCTTGCTCCAGAGATATACCTCTTCCACTCAGAGCTCCTTTCACATCCATCTCCTCTGTGGCCTTCCTCTCCTCCGTACACTTCCCACTTCTGAGCCCCCTATCCTCTTTACCATTCTATTTTCCATCATTCTTTCCACATGCTCCTCAGACATCTCATCTCTATTACATTCAACCTCCTCTTCTTAGGCACTGCTATCAATTCGTACAACTTCCTCTTTACATCCATTCTAAGTAACTTACAGCCAAACATCCTTTACATTCCTCCTAGCACCTTTCCTACCTTATTTACTCTTGATTTTACCTCTGTCTCTATATTGCGGTCCACCGTCACCTTTGACCACAAATACTTAAAGCACTCTACCTCCTCCAATATTTCACCATCTAGCATTATATTCATCCTTTTACCCTCTGCTCCCCACCTACATCTCATTACTTTGCTCTTTGACACTTTCACTCTCAGTTTCCTCTTCCTGTACACCCGTACACACTCCTGAACTAACATACTCGGTTTCTTTTCTGACTCTGCCGCTAACGCCGTATCATCAGCAAACAGTAATTGGTTTTGGCCTAATTCTCTACCTCCACCATATTTCAGACATTCTACAACGCATCCATCCAAACCTGAAGCTTTCCCTGTTTTCATCACTCTCATTGCCTATTCCACCTCCTTTCTTATTAGCTCCCCATTTAATCCCTCCAACCTATATACTCTATTTCCCCTTCCAAACACAACAATCTCAGATTCGCTCTCCTCATCAAAATTCAGCAATCCCTTTAAAATACTCGGCCCACCTCCTCTCAACTGTCTGTGACGGGAAATTAAGATTATATTATTAAATTAATTATGATGTAAAAATTACTTACTGTTAATTCTTACCTTACCAAGACTTATCTTGGACTTTCGTTGTGTTGGCTTCAACGATCGTCAGCAGAGGTTAATTATCCCCTTTTTATCCCAACTCCCGTCAACATAAATTTATTTTACTTGGGTTCTTTCGATATATATATATGCACTTATAATAGTATCAGCAGTAAGGTAAAGGTGTACGAAACAACCAATTTGCAATTACTTTACTAATTTATTAATCTCAGTCGTGCACCAACAATTAAATTATTTAAACAATTAATAAATTATAACCACATGCATAAACTTCCACACTAACAAAATTTAGCTAGCTAATATCGCAATAATCGATAATAACTGCACTCGTTTTCTCGTAATGTTCGTGTGTTTTCGCACTGTTTCCCTCGAATATTACTTTCGATTGTTCTCCAGTCGATTTTTCTTATGATAAAACTATCTTACGTTACTCACTGTCTAAACAAGACTAACACTGTGATTAGTTATTTATTAGGTGCTATTTCAAGACCTTCCTACTCAATTACTCTAATTAATATTTAAATGCAAACACTGTCGAGTTCGGAATCTAAAATCTGAAGATCGCTTCCTAGACTTCAGTTAAAGATATGTCCTACAACTGTTTAAATTTTCAATGTCAATACACACAATATCACTTGTACTCACGTACCTTCTCTATGGAAACCAAGGCAGCCTCGACTGGCCTCGTAGGGAAAACATCTCCTCTTACCTTATTTACCAATCAATTGTCTGTTGCAATCGATTAATAATATATAACCATAAAGCTTGGGAATACCGAGTATTCAACCTTGGTATATCTCTTCGTCACGAGAGACAAAGGCCAAAGTAAAAGAGAGAGACTGAGCAAGGACGAGCAATACGTGTAAACACTCGCTTGGTGTAGGCCAAAATAAACTCAAACTGGCTGCCTCGCAGGCAGGCGGCAATGCATCCACAATAACAGCGCTTGTCTGCGATCGATATCACTGACGCCATACAAACTCGTTCGAAGGCCTACACTGACTAACTTTACATCTTATACTGCCATACACATCAGTTATACATACAATTTCAATTAACATCTCATAAATAATTCCCTATGAATTCCCCTACTTCCCGATCATATGCAATTTAAAGAATTAACTGTCATGTCGGCATGATTAATTCCCTCGGCAACAATAATACGAGAGACTACGAATGACTTAAGAAAAGCGGGAGGGACACAGCCAACGGCCATCGAAAACTTCCTCCCAGGCAGCCCCCAATCTGTAGCAACTTGTACCTCGACACAGTACAAAGACAAGCTACAATATTATTATTATTATTATTATTATTATGCCACGAGTCAATCATCGACTCGCACACACAATCGCACACACAAAGAGACATTGCTCCACTCGATGTCTAATAGATTCGTGAAGTGGTACGACGCATTGCATGTATAATTTGATACTAGTAAATTCATTCACACTTCACTCACTCTTGTATGTGTCAATGACTATCACCAGGTGCGTATTCACACTTAACAATGAGTGAAAAACTCCCAACATTTACATTAACTTTTCAATTTTCAGGAGAAACTCCACAACAAGAATGAACAACCTGGTGATTTTTGCTCAGTACAATTTGTACACATTTAAGCAAGATATTAGTGTGGTGTATGTAATACATTGTATAATTGTTACATAGTATGTAAGAAAAATGCAATAAATATTCTGGAAGGCATTTATTTATATATTAGTTAATTGTCCAAACATCAGACCGAGGTGAACCGCCAAATCTGAGTCTTGGATATGGTTAAAAGAAAATGCAATACATATATCATCGAATTATCCAAAAATCAGACCGAGGTGAACCGCCATATCTGAGTTTGGATACGGGTTTGTGCTCGTTGCACTCGGAGAGGTAAATATTAACGAGTGAAACAAACAGGGAAAGCTCCCTCGCCTGACTATTTCCTATGTACTGTACAGCTCTGGACAGATCAATGGTCCACACCCAATCCATCAGCGACTTGGTTTGAGCCTGGTCGGATCTGGTAACAGTTGCAGGTGGAGGGAGGGGGGATGTTAGTGGGAGAGGAGGAGAGAAATGTGGGCGGAGCTATATAGGAGGGTAACGAATGATCAGGTAGAGAGACGTGTGTCAGGAGGAATGAATGAAGCATACACTGTGAACGGTATCGAATCACCAACAGTATAAAGCAGGGTTCTTCAAACTTTTTCAGTCGTGACCCAGTTTTTACTATGACATCATTCTCGCGACCCATACAGAAAGATATTTTACAAATGATCAGAATTATCAACCAAAGAAAATACAAGTCCAGAAACTGAAACGTAATAGTTATGATTAAAAGGAATTCTAACCAGAATTATAAACACTGCCTCACCTACCCCTCCCTCTCTCTCTCTCTCATTTTCTCTCAAGAAGGCTAATATTTGTGCAATGATTTTGTTTTATTGATAATTAAATATATGAATATTCGATTATAAAAATATGTTAGGTGGATTCATGTATGAACTTCATATTTATTTTATTGTCACGAACGTTATTATTCTATTTTATTCATGTATTTATTTTTGTGAGCCTGCGACCCAGTTTGGAGGAATCCGGGACCCGTAGTTTGAAGAATCCGGGTTTAAAGAAGTGCATACTGCATTAACGTAGGTGGATATAGGAGAGAAGAAATGTGATGATTTGAGGCAAGGGTGAGGGGGAAGAGGGTAAGACAAATGAAGGTGATTAGTTGAAAAGTAATAACAAACAAATATAATTAGAATATCTGTTACATTATGTCCTTTAAATAAAGGCACTGTCTTTTGTTCACCATCGTAGTGGGACAGACTACTGAATATGTATTATCCTTTGGATATTAGACAGCTATCCCTGTATTCCTTTTACCCCTCGTGCTTGCCCCGTACGGGGGTATTGCCTGTAATGATGTGGGCAATACTTTAAGGGTTTTGGCGCCCCTTCGGCCCCAGCCACTAGCTTATATTTCTTCAACTGTCCCTCCTTTCTTCCTATTTCATTCTTGCTTGCTGTCACACCTCTCTATCACCTTTTCCTTGTGCTAAATGACCTCGCTGTTGCGCCACCTAATATCAATCAAATCCCTCGTGCTTGTAGTCCACCCTATTTATCACCTTCTCCCAAGCCCAGCTGTTTTGTTTTCTTTTTCGGCAGAAGACGGTTTAATTTTCTAACTTTTTTAATAATCATATTTGTCAAAAAAATTCATTAAGCTATTTACCAGGATTTTTTCTTCTATATATGCATTTCCTTAAAAATAATCGATGTTAAACTTGAATAGTCGCCGCTATATGGCGTTTTCAATAAACTTGGTCTAATTTTATGCATAGGCTATATATATTACAGTATCTCTCAAGTAACTGGCAACCTTACACATCCTCCCTACTGTCTTATCCCTCTCTCGCTTCCCCTTCCCTCCTTTCTTGCCGTTTATCTTGTCTTTCTCATATTTTTAACCTTCTCATTCGTTCTTAAACAGTTTTAATGACATAGGCCTTTCTCCCTTATCACTTATAGTCCAATTATATGATTCGAAAAACTACGGCTGAGATTATGTTGTAGATCGCATTTTGGTTCTCAATATGTAGAGGTTGATTGATTGATTGATATTAGGCGCCGCAACAGCGAGGTCATATAGCGCCAGAAAACGGTGATAGAGAGGCGAGACAGCAAGAAGGAAGGAAATAGAAAGAAAAGAGTGGTAGTTGAAAAACTAAAAGTTAGTTACTGGGGCCGAAGGGGCGCCAAAATCCTTAAAGTATTTCCCACATCACTAATGCAGGCAATACCCCCCTACGGGGTCAATATATAGAGAATTTAGAAAACAACTAGAGATTTATGGAGAAAGATATATGAATTTTTTAGAATGAAAGTGTTGGCAGATACGCATTATTATCCCAGCCACAGCATTTCGCCTTCATAAAACTGAAGGACTATAGGTTTCATGCATTGCCATTTGCTAGTTTGTTGCTAGTCAGAATGTTAACTTGTTAAACCCATTTGCAGGAAAGAGAAATATATTATATCTTTCTTTTTAAGTTACTTATAGGTATTTTTTATTAAAATCTGTTTCGATATACATTACCTTACTTTTATCTAGTTCCAGCATTACTGCGTAGAACACCATATGACACAATAAGGACCACAAGGACAGTAATGGTGATCAACGTGATGCTCATGTATCTCTCTATAGGTTACTGAACACAGTGTTTTATGCTTAACTTCAGAATAATGTTCTCAGCATCACAATGATAGGCAAAAATAATTATAATATAAAGAAATTATCTTTTATTATACGACAAATATTCAACTGCCTCGGTGCTACTGTCTCATATATATATATATATATATATATATATATATATGGAAGAGATTGTTCTGGACGGATGAGAAAACCTTCTCACATTCATGTAACGGAAGACGTCACCGCTGGAGGAGGAATAATACTCGGTGACTATAAATTCTGAGGTTGTTGTTTCTATAAACTATTTAGTTATACGTGACCATAAGATTATATTAATAATTACTGCAGGGAGACAACCATTATCGTTACAATCTCAGCAACATCAATAAAACAGTTATTAAGATCATTCAGAGTAAATTTATAGTCACCGAGTATTATTCCTACTCCAGCAGTGATGCCTTCCTTTACACGAATGTGAGAAGGTTTTCTCATCCGTCCAGATCACTCTCTTCCAAAAATCCTCTTGCTTGTCAACATATTGTTGGGCAAACCGTAACCTTCTTTCGCGATGTTGTGTACCAGTCCTCTAAGGCTTTAACTCGTTCAGGATCTGATACAGTACCTTAGTCCGGAGTTGTAGTCGTAGTAGTTGTTGTGGTTGTTGTGGTATTAGGTAGCGAGCTCGGCGTTGTGGTGTTCTTAGGTAAAGTGACTGCACAAGTTTCTTTAGGCTTAATTTATTTATACATACTTATCTCTATACAGGGAGTTATATTTGATGCCTTGTCTTATATGCCTGTGTCTCTCTCTTATGGAGACAGGTTATAGCCCTGGGAGTCAGTTTAGGAAATCCTACATATTAGTTCAACTTCACTGCTTATATACATTCTCTATTGGAAGATGCCAAGTCTATTCAGATATTATTATTACCTTCTTGAAAGGGGTGGAGTTCTTGTCTAAGCTCCACCCAATTCTTCTCTCTCTCTCTCTTTCTACTTTCTCTCCCTCTCTCTCTCTCTCCTCCTTTCTCTCCCTCTCTCTCTTGAGTTTAGAGATGACAGTGAGAAATTGGAGGTAAGGAGGTTGGCCCTCTTGTGTTTGTTATTGTCTGGTATATGTTGCTTCAAGTGGGGAAGCTGTGGTGTTACCCTCCTCTACAGTACTGTACATTTGCTCTATCACGCTACCCGCCTGGCCCCCCAGGCATTAAAGCTTTATTTAATAGAAGGCCAGTTCACAATGTTGGTAGGGTTCATAATAAGGAAGATATTAACAATGAAGACATGTATAGTAACCGAAAAATAGACCTTAAGACATAGGCACACCTTGTACATAAATGAACATAGATAGTATCATTTAATACATGAATATTAATACATTGTCACATAAAAATCATCTTAAAATTAATGTGTTTAGCTAGGTGCATGTTATTGTGTGTATATAAGCTAACCTATGCTAAAGGTTCCCACATTAATAAGGGGCCGTGTTGCTAGGCTGTGAAATAACAGTCCTATTCTTTTCAATACAACATAATTCAGTATACCTCAATAGTTCGTTCTTATACAACACATAAATATGATAGTACATGGCAGAAAGATAAGACAGTGGATAATAAACATTGGTACTCAGTTTTATTTTGATCAATATATGGAGGAATCAAATTATATAATAAGGATGATTGAAGCCTATTCTCCTTGAGTAACATAATAGTTGCACTTTTTCCGCAACAACTGATAATGAGGAGATGTTAAACAAGTCGACTTTAAATGAAATATGTTTAAAGGTGGAAAAGATTATGTCATGTTGTCAAGCACGTTTATGTTTATTAGGCAAGGTAACGATCCCCTTGGATCGTATTTCCTATGAGTCCGTTTCTTTATAGTAGCCTGTAACCATACCATGTGTAGGGTGATTAGGGTAAATTAATGTTAATTGTGTATCAGCAGGTAAGTATAGATAGTGGAAATTAAAATTGATGATGAAAAGAGATATTGATTAGTAATAGATATGAATGTACATGCATATAGGGCTTGATTAGTATTACTTTGATTCCAAGCAAGTGGAGATTTTGCATCCTTAGGAGATTTATATGCAACTTAAATGCAAAGAAATATGCAAGACAAACATATATGAAGATATGCAACATGGCACTTGAAGTGTTGTGTGTCACTGATGACATCATCACTAAGTATAATACTTATTGGATGAAAATCGAATGTGAAAGGATTACTTCCATTTTCATAGGGAATTGGTGAAGCACGTAGCTTGGGAAAAACATTTTATCTTTTATGTGAATAATAATGGGATTATGATCTTGTAGTAATATACTACGCATGAATGTATAATAATATACCAAATAGGTGGATGAAGATAATAAGTAAGATGGTATTTCATCATTGATTATACCATTATATTTCGAAGCTGTTGGAGTGGTAATAATTGTGAGTTGATCTTACCTTAATCGCAGTAAATACTCTCTTAAGAAATAAATGGTTGTCATTTCTCTCTGTTCCTCACCTGCAATTCATTTCCTGCTAATTCACAGAAATAAATAGAAGCCTAAAATATGATATGATTATTCCATATATGTAGTTCTTTTCATTCGTTGATCATGTAAAGTTATATAAATCGTATTTAATTTCTGTGCAATGATTTGCACTCTAATACAGTATATCTGTTACTTTATCTTATCTTGATTTGCAACGGCTTGTCCCGCAACCTTTTTATTTATGGGATAATGCTTGTATATTACTATCTAAGCCTTACCAAATAGTGTTGATGAAATTCCGCTTAAAATATCCCAATCACGCTCTGGGCTGTGATGATGGTTCTAAGCCATTATTTTTTTTGTATAATAAGCGAGCAATATTATTTGAGTCGTTGAATTCATTCCTAGGGCGCCCAATGATGAAAGGACATTACAGAATATAATACATGTAAATTGGGAACTTCATTTGTGTGATACCTGTCAAACAAAACTAGTGTATCATTAAATACCTTATCTGTACCCACTGCTCAATGGCAGAAAATTTATGTAATAAGTCAGATACCTTATAAAAATTAATGATAATATCGTTCTTCCCCAATATTTTATTATTTCCTTTTTCTTTTCAACTGTTTGATAAAATTGGAAACGAGAGCTCTCAGAATGTAGACATCATCTTTATCCGCTTGATGTATTCGTCGGAGCTTGTAGGCGCCGCGAGTATAAACACGAAAACCGTTATATAGGTTGATGTGGGCCACATCCGTAAGAAAAATTATTATATATCATTGGAAACCGATCGGAGTTTTTGTTTATAATTGTTTATATTATTATCATCAATAGTAGGGATAAAATTACTAGGAAGAGGAATTGTTAATGTTCAAGAGATATTGATTGGTTTCAGTGTGGATGTTGGGTTTTGCGCGCTTTTACCAATTTCTTTATTCTCTTTACATAAACAATATCAACCGCCTGGTAAAATTATGCATTATTATAGGTTTATTACCTACTAAAGAAGTGTGAAGATTCGATCGGGTACCCGTTATCACTTGGAGTGAACATATTGAGTTATTTGTTTTTATTATGTCGGCGATTACGCAATATTTCCATGCAAGCTCATAATTTGTTTTTTTATGTTGGCAATCACGCATTATATTCATGCAAGCTCATAATTTGTTTTGTTATGTTGGCAATCATGCATTACTTTCATGCAAGCTCATAATTTGTTTTGTTATGTTGGCAATCATGCTTTATTTTCATACAAGCTCATAATTTGTTTTGTTATGTTGGCAATCATGCATTATTTTCATGCAAGCTCATAATTTGTTTTGTTATGTTGGCAATCACGCATTATATTCATGCAAGCTCATAATTTGTTTTGTTATGTTGGCTATCATGCATTATATCCATGCAAGCCTGTAGATCGTTTTGTACATCATGATGAAATTGTTGAAATGCAACTCACTGTCGTTCAGTGTAGTTGTCCACGTTGTATCATGGCTTCCGTGTGGCAATTTTATATCATATGAAAGACGTATCCATACGCCATATAGTATTTCATGTGGAGTTTTTCCTTTTATTTCCGTATTTTGTAGTGTTTATTGACCTTCATATCGATGCAGTCTTCCCATGTGGAGGGATTTTCCTTGTTTCTTTTGCCACGAAGTACTTCTAGTATTTTTACGGTGCTGCCGTTTTGTTAACCCCTTAAATGCTGGGAGATATGGTAATACAAACGTTTGCTTAATGTCGTAGAAATCAGATACCTTTTATAATATCGAGACATGTATATGGTCATATGAAGTTGGTTTTTATATATATGTGCACTTACCTTTGCGTTTTTTTTTTTTGTGTGTGGTGCTGCCACCAAATATTTAGAAAATGGATAACCATTGGTAATACCTTATTTGCGTCCTGATTCGGAATTGTTAAGGAAAGTAGATCTATTCCTACTACGTCCCATGATTCGTCCAGGATTAGGGATTCCCGTCATGGAACAGGTCCAAATGTATGTCCTTTATTTGCATTGTCTGCTTCGCACTGAGCGATATATGTGTTTCATCATCTACCCTTAGTTTATGCTAATGGGGTATTGTATGGAGAGTGGTCAGGTACCTATCTCTCCCAGGATGCCTTGCTGCTGTATTATGATATAAGGGTAATTAATACTGAGGGAATCATTATTTGTTGTATCACTATTTGATTGTTTTTTCGTCACGTTTCCTAAGTTTTCTGTAAATAATATCATCATGAAGGGAAAATATATTTAAGTGACTGGGTAGTTCTGGGCCATTATTTTCATCCTCAGTTTTTAATGAATATTTTATTACATTCATGATAGAATTGTTTGCTAATGTTTACGAACCGCATTAAGGTCAAAATCCATGGGTGTCCTCGGAACTAAAAGGACAAGATGACTGTTTAAGGGATCTACTACTTTATTAATCGTCCTAAAAGATAGTTAATATCAAAATGCGGGAGAAATTCCTGAATTGTTAGACATTATCTGGCTAATTTTCCCGTTAGGGTTTGAGGTTATAGTAAGCCACGGATCGTTTGATAATTTGCGAAAACATGTAAAGGATAGCCTAATATGATTTCTCTCAAAGTACGAAGTGCCCATAATATTGCTTTAGTTTCCTGTTTTGTTACAGAGTAACGAGTAATCTGCGTACTTAATATTCTCTAAGCTTAAGTACATACCTGACATAGACCCATTGCTACCTCTTACATAAGTACAGCGCCTTAGCCTACTGAGGAAGCATCTGTACACTTGATAAAAGACAATGAATATTTGGGAACGTAAGAATTGAAGCTTACATTAATTAACCTTTAATGATTCAAAGCTTAGCTGTTTTTCTGGCATCCTTACAAAATTTGTATCTTTCTCGAGGGGATTATTTAGGTGTTTAGTTACTTGGGAAAATACTTTACAAAGATTCTATATAAGAACATAAGACCAAGAATGATTTTATGTTAGTAACATTTATTTAGAATAGTGAATACTCTCATTGCTCGTATTTTATCAGATTGTGTATGGAGCACAGGGGCGGTTAAATGGATAACCTAAAATGATAAGTTCCTGGTAAGAAACTGAGACATAGACATTTAAAGTTTGAGGCCTACCTAATGTAATCTCTGTATAACCTCACTATAGTTACTTACTATGAAAATAATCAAATCGTTGAGATTAGCGATGACTACGTTATTAATAAAACCAATACGAAAATTGATCATATGCTGAAATGTGGATGAAGCATTACATAAACCAAATGGTCTACGAATGTATTCATAATAACCATGGGAAGTATTAAATGTTGTAATGGGTTGAATTTTATCATCTAATGTTACTTGCCAGTTTCCACTGACCAAGTCTAATGTGGAGAATATCATAGGTTTTGTTTCACCAATGTTAGACAAAACATCTTAAAGGAGGGAGGGAATATTTATCTTTAAGTGTAGCATTATTTATTTTTTCTGCAATCAATGACTGGCCTAAAATCACCATTATTTGTTTCTTGAAACCAAAAACATTGGGCTGTTAAAATGGGAATTAGAATTCTTAATAATGCCTTCATCCATCATTTCATTTAATATTTCGTTTACAACTTTCTGTGTACTATGCGGTACGGTAGTCTATATGCTCGAGTAAATGGGTTAAGGAGATGTTAGAGTAATGGTATATTTTTTCTAATAATTTACAGGTAGGGCAATCGCATTTCAATATGTGGCTAGTATAGTGATGAGATTATCACGATAAAGTGGAAAATCGGTCCACTGACAAAATTTCTAAGTTGCTCCCTTACGACTATCTATTTATCCTTCGGTAATAACCGATACAATATTTCCTTGTGGTATTGGTCTAACTTCCATCTGTACAGATCACATAGATATGTTCCTTTCTTTACATGATTATTGGTAAATGGTTTATTAATATCAGTGACATTTTCACTGTTTACATTAGTTAAGTAAATTAATCCCTGGTTATATATTATTTTACTAGTTCTCTTAAGGATAGAACGGTAGTTTGTGGCTGTACATGAGATGGAAGATGTACCTTCAATTTATGGACGAAATTTGGAGTTAATATATTATTATATGCAGCAATGGCCTTTATGATAATGGGGTTATGTCCCTCATTTTCAATACGTATAGGGTTAACATTACCTGGACTTATATATTTTGGCCTGGACAATCCTGTATTTGAATACATTAATTCCTAAAATGTATTATTTTATGTTTAGGGTTTATTATTATGGTTTGTTTAATAAGGTATGATAAACCTAGTTTATAATTTCGTATTATATAAAATTCATTATGAATATGGTTAGTTCCCTTGGCTAACCGTACAGGAAGGGTTAGTTTCCCTCAGACCTGTAATTTATTGCCTGTCATGGTTGACCATTCTATGTCACCTGTTCAATCCTGGTTTATAAATGCTGCTGGGGACCTAATTTGCTCAATTTGTTAAAGGAATTATCCGATAACAAGGAAACTGCGGCGCCTGTGTCTATCATTAAGGGGGTGTTACCATGTGATACTAGGACAGGGAATTATAGTATATTATTGGTAAATGCGACGACAGGGCCTACAGTTATATTTTCGGTACGTTTTAATATTGTGGCGGTCTCGTTTCATGCATCATGTTTCGATTGTGCCAGTCCCGTTTCATTCTGTTATGGATCATGCATTCATCTAAGGAATGCGACTGTGACTCATGTAAATGACTGTATTTATGATCACTTTCGTTACAGTGTTTGCAACGTTTTCCCTGTGATTCCCCTTGAGTAGGTGTGGCATCAAAATTAAAAATCTTCGTACCCTTGGATTGAGTAATCTGTAATTCACGATGTATGATACGAGATTCCTTCGAATTTAAAGCTAGAGACCCTGATAGTGCAAGTGCTTTTAATGGTTCACTTGTATTTATGTTGTCCGCCTTAGTTTTAATTATTCTCTGAACCCATGATAATGAATGATGTAGTTTACCATCCCCCAAAACATCAATAAGTGACTGTCTGAATGTAGCATATGACGTTAAATTCTGTGGATTATCTCCCGTATAGTACTTTGAATAATTGTGGGTGGGTAAAATTCTCATTGCTTGCATAGTAGAGTTAGTGGGGTTAGAAGAAGTTATTAGAAGAGCAGAGACAGTCGGAGATTGTGGAGGAGTAGCCATTGTTGGAGAAAATACAGGTTAATATCGTATACCAGATAGAGGCTTTAATGGGGGTAAGGTTTGGAGAAGGAAAGGAATGTACTCGAATGTGTTGGAACCACAAACGAAACTTAGGGAGGTAGAGGAATCTAGCTTGGAGGCTAGTGAATCATTATCAGGGATATTCGAAGTTAGTTATGATACCTTTGGATTAATGGGGGATTATATCTTTACTTTTGTTTTAATTTGGCACTTGTTTTCTGTTGTCTGGGCTGTTATTGAGGAACCTATTTTCTAACATGTTCGTGGACAAGTGAAAAATAATGTAATGTAACATGTAATGTGTACCTACTTTAGTTGACTGTAGTTGCAACGACGATGACGACGAGTGGAAGTTTTGTTGGGGCGTTGCCTGACGAGGCGACGATGTGGTGAAGGGGCGACGACCGTGAAGTGACGAAGCGATGATTAGTTAGCTCGCACACTAACAAACTAACACACTAACAGTCGTAATTGGAGTGAAGATGATGAACGTTGACTTGTCTTTACGAGAGAATTTACGTATAAGGAGGCGTCAGCGTGGAGGTGATGGAGTGATGGCGTTGTCCTTACGAAAGCATTTACGTAACAGGATCGCCGTAGTGAGGAAGTGATGATTGTTTGTTGTGAAGTAGATGAGGTTCTCTGTAGGTCAGTTGCAGTTATGTTGAAGCAGGTGTTTCTTGTAGGTGAAGAATTTGTGGTTTATCTCCCTCGTTAGAGGTCGTAAGATTACCCACTGAAGAAATTACTTGAGAGAATTTACAAGCAGATTCCTTCAACTTGTCCTTGAACTATGTTAGTCACTGTACTCCCGTGAAGTCTTTACCTTGCAACTTGCTCTGTTGCAAAAACACCGCTGCCATCAAAATGTACCAGTCCTCTAAGGCTTTAACTCGTTCAGGATCTGATACAGTACCTTAGTCCGGAGTTGTAGTCGTAGTAGTTGTTGTGGTTGTTGTGGTATTAGGTAGCGAGCTCGGCGTTGTGGTGTTCTTAGGTAAAGTGACTGCACAAGTTTCTTTAGGCTTAATTTATTTATACATACTTATCTCTATACAGGGAGTTATATTTGATGCCTTGTCTTATATGCCTGTGTCTCTCTCTTATGGAGACAGGTTATAGCCCTGGGAGTCAGTTTAGGAAATCCTACATATTAGTTCAACTTCACTGCTTATATACATTCTCTATTGGAAGATGCCAAGTCTATTCAGATATTATTATTACCTTCTTGAAAGGGGTGGAGTTCTTGTCTAAGCTCCACCCAATTCTTCTCTCTCTCTCTTTCTACTTTCTCTCCCTCTCTCTCTCTCTCTCCTCCTTTCTCTCCCTCTCTCTCTTGAGTTTAGAGATGACAGTGAGAAATTAGAGGTAAGGAGGTTGGCCCTCTTGTGTTTGTTATTGTCTGGTATATGTTGCTTCAAGTGGGGAAGCTGTGGTGTTACCCTCCTCTACAGTACTGTACAGTTGGTCAGTTAGAAATTCAGTGTTTGCTAGGGTCCTGTGATGCACCCCAGCTTCGTGCAACACTCTTCTGATAGTCCTCTCGCTGACATCAAGGTCTGTGCATTGGCTTCTGCGGTGTCTAGTGCAATATATATATATATATATGAGACAGTAGCACCGAGGCAGTTGAATATTTGTCGTATAATAAAAGATAATTTCTTTATATTATAATTACTTTTGCCTATCATTGTGATGCTGAGAACATTATTCTGAAGTTAAGCATAAAACACTGTGTTCAGTAACCTATAGAGAGATACATGAGCATCACGTTGATCACCATTACTGTCCTTGTGGTCCTTATTGAGTCATATGGTGTTCTGCGCAGTAATGCTGGAACTAGATAAAGGTAAGGTAATGTATATCGAAACAGATTTTAATAAAAAATACCTATAAGTAACTTAAAAAGAAAGATATAATATATTTCTCTTTCCTGCAAATGGGTTTAACAAGTTAACATTCTGACTAGCAACAAACTAGCAAATGGCAATGCATGAAACCTATAGTCCTTCAGTTTTATGAAGGCGAAATGCTGTGGCTGGGATAATAATGCGTATCTGCCAACACTTTAATTCTAAATAATTCATATATCTTTCCCCATAAATCTCTAGTTGTTTTCTAAATTCTCTACATATTGACCCCGTAGGGGGGTATTGCCTGCATTAGTGATGTGGGAAATACTTTAAGGGTTTTGGCGCTCCTTCGGCCCCAGCCACTAACTTTTAGTTTTTCAACTACCACTCTTTTCTTTCTATTTCCTTCTTTCTTGCTGTCTCGCCTCTCTATCACCGTTTTCTGGCGCTATATGACCTCGCTGTTGCGGCGCCTAAAGGTGGCGGCACACTGGGCAATTCTGGCTAGCATGCTACTTGCTTTTGCTACCAGCTTTGTGTTTTGCTAGCCAAAACAAGTAGCAAACGGCCGAATCTTGCTGCTAGAGAAAATGGATAGCATGCTGGGAGAAATGGATAGCAAGTTTTGCTACTCAAAAGAGTGCTCAAATGAGTAATCATCCGTGTTGTTTATATACCAAGAAAAATAATATTGAGCATGCAAATCATTGTTTGTACATTTAAATAGTTACTTCCTGTAGTTAATTGACTCTGTAAATCTATTAAAGAATTATATGAACAGCACGAATTAGGTATTCAGTTTTAGTATTGACCATCGCAGTAGTACACTCGCGCCTGTTTTGTAAACATAAACAAAAGCCCGACTGCCCCGATAAAGTATTCCAGAATGTCTTCATGTGCCTCTGAATAAAAAAAAAAGTTAAATGGAAATCAGAGCATGTGTATATGCTATTAGAAATATGCAGAGAATTTCCAATATTGTGGGATCCTGAACATGACCAGTACTGTACAGCTGGACATTACACATCTAGCAGCAATCAACTTAACTGCAGGTTAAGTTTTTTTCTATTTTCCCGTTTTAACTTAGATCAGAGGTCCCAAAACAATATCATACAAAAGATTCTCAAACACGATGAACCTCAGCCTATTAATCCCATGCAGATACCTGTTGGGGAAATTCTGACTATACCTTTTCACCCTCAAAACAAAATAAAACAATTGAAGTTTAATTTAAAACAACTAATGATTAATTAAGAACAACAGAACTTCAAATTAAAACACCTGAAGTTTAATTTAAAAGATCTGAAGTTTAATTTTAAAGAACTGAAGTTTTATTTAAAGTATGTAAACTTTAAATTAAAATTAAACAAATAATATAATTAATTGATTGTAGACTAATATGTGTATGTGTGATTTGTAATGTAAAAATTTCCTTACATAAATTACAATTACATAAACATTCTGGAAAAATTTGACATAATAACTGTGATTCCTTTACTGTCCGTCAATAAAGTAAAAACAAATCCCGTGTGATTTACAATAAAAAAAAAAAGGAAAATAAAATAAATTATCAAAATGCATATGCACTCACATTTAAATTGGCTATGCTAAGATTAATGTTGCTCTTATTTTTCAGAGGATGTTCAGGCCAAGTTTGCGACTCTCAAGGGATCCTTTCAACGAGAGGTGAAGAAGATCCACAACACACCGAGTGGGTCTAGTGGGGGTGTACGACCAAAGTGGGAATTTTGTTATAGGATTGGGATACGAAGACCGTCTTGGGGACGCTTGGTATTGGTGGACAAAAACTGACATGGATACGTAATAAACTGTGTTTTTCGTCAAGCACGGAATTGGGAAGCTAAAAGAAAGTGAATACAGTATCTGTGGTACTTGAAATGTTAAACACACATGCTTAATAATCTAAATTTGCAATGCAGTACAATAATTACCTCTCCCTATATAAAGGTAGCAACATTATAGAATTAGTCAGACCTAACCTATCCAAATCTGGACCGGGTCAAACCACCCCAAAACTATCAAAACTTAGATAAAGAACTTATACCCTTAACGCCATTCGCTAAAGTTCTCGTCAAATTTTGATTCCTATATTCCTCTTATGTATTACCTAGGCGAGCATAAATTTTGATAGGTGAGCATATGAAAAAGCATTATAAACCTACAATTTTGTTGTTGTTGTTTAAGTTCCTCAAGCTGTCTGGCCGAGAAATAATATCACTTTTGTGTGCCTTCAGGAATGAACGTATAATGTACTTTAAACTTGCTATTAAATTGCAATTGGTTTGATGGAAGCCTTCTTTGTGCTGAACTGGCTTTATTTTACAGCTTGTTGCACTTAAAATTCATATATGTTCACTGTCTTCATGTCCTTGTGATTCGCCATTTGCATTATTTACATTTCCCAAGAACAGGCAAGCTGCCCCAATCACTGCTCTGGACCTTGCTTGCTTGGATACAAAGACGGTCTTGGTTTCAGCGGCTGTACGCATGGATCATCTTCGTATCCCTTTGGCATACAAAAACAGTACTACGCACCAAATCTTGGTTTCATCCAAGCAATCTTCATATCCAATGGAAAACAAAAAGACGCCTCAGATTAGCAATTCCCAATACATGATTTAACCTACCTCTGATAGGCAGGCACATGTGATTCATTTGCTGTGATATTTATTAAATAGTACAACACTTGTGATATTATATATTAAACAGTATTTTCAAAACTTTTCTGTACTTTCCTTAACCATGTATTCTGTATTTAAGAAATTTCACCTATCACAATGAATACTTCATTAGATAATAGAAGTTAAGAAAATTCAAACAAAGGCAAAACAAAATTTTGTATTGTATCTAACCAAGGCACAACAATAATGTATATAGTATGCTCATATTTTAATTCTGTAAATTGAAGACATGGACCAAATTGTATTTTATGCAACAGAACAATAGGTTTGTGATGAAACATATACATTTCAACCTAGGAGAATGGAATTATAAATGGGAGTTTGACACACAAACATCTATTGATGGAGGTGAAAGGCTGTTTGGGAATTTATTATATATTTTCCAAATAATAAGGAATAGAGTCACATTGTATTCCACCTAAGCAAAATGCACATACTGTACCAGTGGCCTTTTCGGTATGTCTTTATCAGGGCTATGTTTTTCCAAATTTTTTGTCTCACAAAATTTTTATTTGTTCTATTACTGTTATATATATATATATATATATATATATATATATATATATATATATATATATATATATATATATATATATATATATATATATATATATATTTTCTCTTTCAAACAAACGAGGTTGAAGGAAATGGTTTGTTCTGCATTAATGAGTTTATTATTTATATTATCAATATTTCTTACAGTTTTTCTTAAGTCTTCACTTAGATGGTGGATGAGTGAGGCAAAAGTTGAGTTGTTGGGGGAGGTCGACGTTTCGTCCAGTACATCGGACATCTTCAGGAGGAAGTGGCGATTCTGAGTGGGCGAGGGGTATTTATCTGTTTTCCGTATGTGGGGTGGGCGGGGCCACCATATCAGAGGCCTAGCTTCTGATTCTGGCGCTACGTCTGAGTTGTTGGTTGGTTGTAGTGGTGGTGGGTAAGATGTTAGATGTTTGTGGTGGGTCAGTAGGTGTTGGAGGTGTGGTGAGTATCCTGACGGTGTTGGTGATGTGTCGTTTTCTGGAGGGCAGTATTTGGAGGTCTTGTGTCTGGTTGTTAATAGAGGGTTGTAGGGTTTCTATGTAGATCGCTTCTAGGTAGGAGAGTCTTCTGCTGTCTGTTTCTTTGTCTAGTATGGTGGTATTATTTACTAGTTTGTCTCGTGTCAGAGCTTGGTTGTCGTGGGTAAGGTAGTGGTCTTTTATAGACCCTGACTGGAGGTGCATGGTGAGCCGACGAGACAGTGATGTTTGTGTTTTACCAACATAGTGGTGAGGCTCACAGTCCACACTGTTACAGGTGTGTTGGTAAATCATGTGGTCACTGTTCATCGGTCTCTGGGGGGTAGTGGGTCGGTTGTGTAGGGTGAGGTTCGAGGTTTTTGGAGACTTGTAGTAAATTACTAGTTTGATCTCGCTGTCTGGGTCGGTGGGGTGAACATTCTTCTTTATTATGTCTCTTAGTAGTCTTGTAGTCGGTAGACATGTAGTTGCGGTAGTAAAGTTTGATATCACTGTTGGGTTTGGTTGGGGGATTCACCTCGTACCATTTTTCTAGCTGGAGTTTGATGGTGTTGGAGACGTCTGTGTTGGAATATCCATTGTTTACCAGGACTTGGGTATATAATATAATATTAGGTGGCGCAACAGCGAGGTCATATAGCACCAGGAAAAGGTGATAGAGAGGTGTGACAGCAAGCAAGATGGAAATAGGAAGATAGGAGGGACAGTTGAAGAAATGTAAGCTAGTGGCTGGGGCCGAAGGGGCGCCCAAACCCTTAAAGTATTGCCCACATCATTATAGGCAATACTCCCCTACGGGGTAAGGACGAGGGATAAAAGGAATACAGGGATAGCTGTCTAATATCCAAAGGATAATATATATTCAGTAGTCTATCCCACTACGATGGTGAACAAAAGACAGTGCCTTTATTTAAAGGACATAATGTAACAGATATTCTAATTATATTTGTTTGTTATTACTTTTCAACTAATCACCTTCATTTTTCTTACCCTCTTCCCCCTCACTCTCGCCTCAAATCATCACATTTCTTCTCTCCTATATCCACTTACGTTAATGCAGTATGCACTTCTTTAAACCAGGGTTCTTCAAATTACGGGTCCCGAATTCCTCCAAACTGGGTCGCAGGCTCACAAAAATAAATACATGAATAAAATAGAATAATAATATTCGTGATAATAAAATAAATATGAAGTTCATACATGAATCCATCTAACACATTTTTGTAATCGAAATATTCATATATTTAATTATAAATAAAACAAAATCATTGCACAAATATTAGCCTTCTTGAATGAGTGTGTGTGAGAGAGAGGGAGGGTAGGTGAGGCAGTGTTTATAATTCTGGTTAGAATGCCTTTTAATCATAAATATTATGTTTCAGCGTCTGGCCTTGTATTTTCTTAGGTTGATAATTCTGATCATTTGTAAAAGATCTTTCTGTATGGGTCGCGAGAATGATGTCATAGTAAAAACTGGGTCACGACTGAAAAAGATTGAAGAACCCTGTTTTAAACTGTTGGTGATTCGATACCATTCACAGTGTATGCTTCATTCATTCCTCCTGACACACGTCTCTGTACCTGATCATTCGTTACCCTCCTATATAGCTCCGCCCACATTTCTCTCCACGTCTCCCACAACATCCCCCCTCCCTCCACCTGCAACTGTTACCAGATCCGACCAGGCCCAAACCAAGTCGCTGGTTGAAGAAGTGTAGACCCTTGATCTGTCCGGAGCTGTACATCAAAGGGACCCTTCCACTGAGCCAATAACTTATTGTGAGCCGTCGGTAACAGAACGAGGCACTTTCCACCTACCTGCAGAGTTCGGAGCTTAGTCTTCCTATCATAGTAGGACTTCTGAAGTTCTTTCGCTTTAACTAACTCCTGTTTTGCAATCTAGCAGGTTTGCTGCAGACGTTCTGCCAAATCGATTACATAAGAATATGTGGTTTTCACCGTGGGATCCGATTCCTCATCGTCCCATAATTCACGTAGAGCCTGAAGTGGTCCTCGAGCAGGTTTACCATAAACTAACTTGAATGGACTAAATTGTAACGATGCCTGAGGGGCTTCGTGATATGCGAACAGTAGAGGCGAAATGTACCTTGGCCATTCCCTAGGCTGCTCCACTGCCATCTTCCTCAACACCTTCTTGAGAGTACCATTAAACCTCTCACATAACCTATTACACATTGGGTGATAAAGCGTTGTTCTCAAGCCCTTAACGGAGAGTAATCTCCACAATTCCTCCATCATGGCGGAGGTAAAATGGCTGCCTCGGTCAGACAACATTTGCTTCGGTATGCCGACACGACAGAATATTTCCAGTAATGTTTCAGCTACTGAAGTGGCTTCTATATCACGAAGAGGCACTGCTTCTGGCCATCTTGTTGCGAAGTCCACACAGGTAAGAATATATTTGGCACCGTCCGTAGCTCTCGGATTTATCGTTCCAACAATATCAACCGCTACCCACTCAAATGACTCCGAGATGATGGGTAGTGGCTTAAGAGGTGCAGGCTTCACCCGACCACGATCGCTCGTTTTCTGACATACGTCACATGATCGCAACATCCTACCTACCTCTCTCCCCATACCTGGCCAAAAGAAACGGGACTGGATCCTATCCAACGTTTTTCTAATCCCCATATGACTTCCCAATGTAGAGTGATGACCCAGAGTGAACACAGCTTGTCGGTACTTCTGTGGTACAGTTGCGGAAGGGAGTTTCTTTATCACCCTGGGCTCCTCTATACCCTACCCCACAAGGAGGTGACGGAGGTGTAGAGAGTTGAACATATAACGACGGAGATGATTGGTCGATAAGTTGCTAGGAAAGTTTAGTGATAATATAGCCTTATTATATCTAAACAAGAGAGCATTGTGGTGAACTAAATATATTATGTTTATTTGCCATATATACAGTATATGAAGAACAGTAGCATACATTGTTAATGAGGAACTGAATTATAACGCATACTGAAATAACTCGTATTTTATTCTCAGTTGTGGTTGTCATACATCAGCCAACTGATTGTGATGGGAGGGGATCTGCCTGGCATTGCTTCACGGGCTCACGGCTCGTGCTGTGATTCGTTTTATGGCTTCAAATATTAATTTCTACCTTAGTAATAGGGATAGGTTATATGCTTTTTATATAATTATAGACAAATTTATAACGATTTACATTTACAGATAGTGAAGTAGTGTTATCGTTTGTTGTTAATTTTGTCATCTGTTTTCTTATTTCTTTTCAGTACGAACTATTAAAATTTATTTTAATAGAGTCTAGTGAGATGAAGAACGTTGAGTTCAAATAAGCATTTGCTTGACAAAATGGTAAGAACAACACTCTATGACGAGGAGCCTTTATTGACGACGTTTCGCTATTGCTTCTTCAGGTCAAAGGCACATCCATATAACATACAGTACTGTGTAACTTATAGTTCTATTTTTATTTGTATGTGACTGTATTCTGTTTTGTTCCACTTCCTCCGTTACCATTCCATGTATTTTTTTTATTTGCCCCGATGTTCTTTCCTTTCCCATTATCAGCTCGTCCTCTCCGCCTCTCCCCCCCCCCCCATTTTACCTCCGTTTCCTTCCTCCTGCGTGAATTCACCCACCCCTACTCTCTTTCCCCCTCCCAACTTCTCTTTACCCCCTCCTCCCGCCTATCTCGTGACCCTTCCGCCTCTCCCCCTCTATGAGCGGTATACATATATATTCGTTTACTCTACCTGTCCTCACTCATACCTGAAGAGGGCTACGTGATGTAACCGAAAAGTCGTATATCTTTTTCAATAAATTACAAATAAATGTGGGTTTTTCACGAGACTTCTGCATTCATGCTCGCTCCATGGGGAAGGGTAGAGGCGTAGGTGGTAGGGGGGGGGGGGTGGAGGTTGCGGGGGAGTATACAGTCGGTGGTGAGCGAGGGAGCTGGGTGTGTGTTGGGGGTGCTTGAGGAGAGGTAGGGAGGAAACGAGAGCAAAAAGGGGCGGAGATAGCCAGGTTGCCGTTAAGGCTGACAAACTATATATATAACAGAAATGATGACAGAATAAAGCTAATGACAATTGCAATGTTTACATTGGAAACATGGCAACAATGAAGAGAAAACAAATATATTGGTATTCAGTATCCCTAAGAATTCTCATTCAGGTCACATGGTAAACCCTCAATCATAAACTGCATTACATAACTATAAACCCATTCACATAAATATTTTTATACATATGGCCCTACATATTAAGCAGGTCTCCATTCTCAGAGAGTTTGAGTGAGCGAGTGGAAGTGGGGGAGGGGTAGAGTGAGAGGAAGAGGACGAAACATACAAACAGATGGGCAGAGAGAGAGGGAGAGAAAGACAAACAGAGAGAGAGAGAGATGATTATTATGATGGTAGAAAATTTCGTTTGTGATGAATGGAGAGGACTTGTTATGAGGTTTTCTACAATATTAAAACAGAGATTTGCACACACACACACACACACATATATATATATATATATATATGTTGGTGTAGCCAAGGAGTATATTCTCTTTCAAACAAACGAGGTTGAAGGAAATGGCTTGTTCTGCATTAATGAGTTTATTATTTATATTTTCACTTATCTACCATCTAAGTGAAGACTTAAGAAAAACAGTAAGAGATATTGAAAATATAAATAATAAACTCATTAATGCAGAGCAAGCCATTTCATTCAACCTCGTTTGTTTGAAAGAGAATATATATATATATATATATATATATATATATATATATATATATATATATATATATATATATATATATATATATATATATATATATATATATATATATATATATATATACACATATAAGCTGAGAAAAGTTAAACCAAGTTTCTGGTGGGGTCAGGCTTTGTAGTCCCTTGTGTAGTGTGTTGCAATGTTCCTTAAACTAGGGATTCATAACTTCTGTGATATAATGTAAAAGACACACAGATAATAACACATAACAATACAATTTCGACGTAAATATTTTGGTATCCCAAATAAAAAGAAATATATAAAGCATAATATATTAAGTGACGTATAAACAAACATGTGAAGCAACCAACACCTCGAAGCGTTACTCGATAATCTCGGGGCCTCAGTCTCAGGCCACGACCTTCAATCCCGAGGTTGAGGTATAAAAAAATAATAAACTAAGGTCTTTGTGTGGCAATAAAGAAATGTTGCTTATATGATACCATGTTGTCTCTTTTATCGAATTATACCATAGTTCTTGGTTAGGTAAGTAAAGTAATATTTATGTCTATAATATAATTTGGATGAAAATAATTTAAAATATACCTTTTCTTAATAAAAATATATACGTTAAAAGCATCACGAGCGGCAACACTCTCCACACCCTACATTGCAGTTCTTGGGTGGTGAGAAAATAAAGTAAAAAATTTAATACGTGCAGTGTAATGTGTTGTAAATATTGTAACCACGATGTAATTAAATATAAATTATATGAGCGAGAGAGATATATATGAAATAAAAAAATAACGTATATATATATATATATATATATATATATATATATATATATATATATATATATATATATATATATATATATAAATGTTATGCATTTTGCTATAGAATAAATATATAAATGTATAATGAACTAGAAAAATTCACAATGCCGTGAATGCAGAAGTCTAGTGAAAAACCCACATTTATTTGTAATTTATTGAAAAAGATATACGACTTTTCGGTTACATCACGTAGCCCTCTTCAGGTATGAGTGAGGACAGGTAGAGTAAACGAATATATATGTATACCGCTCATAGAGGGGGAGAGGCGGAAGGGTCACGAGATAGGCGGGAGGAGGGGGTAAAGAGAAGTTGGGAGGGGGAAAGAGAGTAGGGGTGGGTGAATTCACGCAGGAGGAAGGAAACGGAGGTAAAATGGGGGGGGCGGGGGGAGAGGCGGAGAGGACGAGCTGATAATGGGAAAGGAAAGAACATCGGGGCAAATAAAAAAAATACATGGAATGGTAACGGAGGAAGTGGAACAAAACAGAATACAGTCACATACAAATAAAAATAGAACTATAAGTTACACAGTACTGTATGTTATATGGATGTGCCTTTGACCTGAAGAAGCAATAGCGAAACGTCGTCAATAAAGGCTCCTCGTCATAGAGTGTTGTTCTTACCATTTTGTCAAGCAAATGCTTATTTGAACTCAACGTTCTTCATCTCACTAGACTCTATTAAAATAAATTTTAATAGTTCGTACTGAAAAGAAATAAGAAAACAGATGACAAAATTAACAACAAACGATAACACTACTTCACTATCTGTAAATGTAAATCGTTATAAATTTGTCTATAATTATATAAAAAGCATATAACCTATCCCTATTACTAAGGTAGAAATTAATATTTGAAGCCATAAAACGAATCACAGCACGAGCCGTGAGCCCGTGAAGCAATGCCAGGCAGATCCCCTCCCATCACAATCAGTTGGCTGATGTATGACAACCACAACTGAGAATAAAATACGAGTTATTCCAGTATGCGTTATAATTCAGTTCCTCATTAACAATGCATGCTACTGTTCTTCATATACTGTATATATGGCAAATAAACATAATATATTTAGTTCACCACAATGCTCTCTTGTTTAGATATAATAAGGTTATATTATCACTAAACTTTCCTAGCAACTTATCGACCAATCATCTCCGTCGTTATATGTTCAACTCTCTACACCTCCGTCACCTCCTTGTGGGGTAGGGTATAGAGGAGCCCAGGGTGATAAAGAAACTCCCTTCCGCAACTGTACAAGGAACTGAAACCGCTCTTCCCCGTCGGGATTTACCGTACGGCGGTAGAACCTATTTCTCCTCCTGACATAACTTGTTACTATCCCCTGTCGATCTCTTATATCACCCTCAAGTGCCTGCTTACGAACAAGTGCCAATGAAGGGTCACTTGCTTGTTCAGCAACTACATCCTCGCAATTGACAAGGTCGGCGGCCGTTGTCACTTGGAGTGGAACAGCAATTTTCTTTGCATGGGCTATTCCTCTGGTTACAGCAGCTGCACCAGTCTGCGTGGTAACTTCCACTTAACACGCATTCTTAACCCCGGGTATATTTCCTATTACCAGATCTGACACAGGATTTTGCATGACTGCTGCAATTACCTGGCCTGTATAGAATGGACTCTCCACTGCAACTTTAGCAAGAGGATAGAGCCTCCTGGTACCATCAATCATGGTTATTGTTACCTGCTCGACTGTAAAATCGCTGGAAGAAACCAACCATCAGCGACACATAACCCCGATGACCCATTATCTTGAAAAACTTCAACAGACATCCCATTGACAATGCCGGGACTAATCTGGAAACCTGAATTTCGTTTCGAGACTCCTAATGTTTCGGATAGTCAAAGTCGATGCGGGGTTTGAACCGACTGAGGTGCATACGGTTCTGCCACAGGTGGAGCCATCACAAGTGGATACTGCGATTCAGTATGAGTTACAGCTGCAGCCTGCTGATAATAACCCTTATTATTATTTCTATTATTATTTTTCCAGTTACCTTTCCCTTGGTAACGAAACTGAGAACTTCCGTAATTTGCCTGCTGCGAATATTGAGAATTACCTTGTTTCTTTGTTTGATTATGATTAGGCTATTGACGAGGCTGATATTGACTCTGCTGCTGTGACTGACCTTTACTCGAAACAACAGCGTTCTGGGAAGGCTTATTCGATTGTTGCGGATTAAACTTCTTATTTGCCTGGTTACGTGTATGATACCCGTAAGCAGAGAAATGCGCATCCGACATCTCAACCATTTCTTTGAGACTTTTCACGTTGCTGGTCTTAACATGCGCCAACAATTTATTCCGGAGGACAGGACCTCTCCAATTGTGTATGGAGCAATAGATATCTTAGTCCCTCCAAAGTCTTAGGTGTTTCGTCCTTTTCTAACTATTGATCAAGGTAACTGGTTAGGCGTGCACTGAATTGAGCAACAGTTTCCTTGTCTTGCAAGAATGGACACTGGAATTGATTCTGAACATCTTCAACTGTTAACCAGTATGCCTGTAATAAAGCTTTTTTCATGCTTTCATAGTCTTTGGTTGAAGAATTGAGTCGGTGGAGAATATTTAATGTTTTACCGTCGAACAAATTCATAAATTACAGCCTCTTTATTGCTTCATCTAAATTATACATATCGCAACCATTTCAAAACGCTCGATAAACGGCTCGATGTCGTTACCCTCAACGTATTTTGATAGCTGAAGTCGTGGGGCTACTGTTGTCAAGCTTGCCACAATGGTACTTTCATTAAGGCTCTCGCCATTATTGGCCTGCATTTCAACTGCAACACTTTTTTTCATGTTCCAATTCTATTTTCTCAAGTTCCCTCTGTTCTTCTCTTTCTTCATATTCTCTCTTTTATTTTTCTGTCTCTCTTAGTTCTTTTTCAACTTCTCTTTTTCTCATTCGTTCCTCTCTTTCTTCTCTTTCAATATCTCTTTGTCTCGCTCGTTCCTCTCTTTCTTTTTCCTGGCGACTTTTTACATACGCCTGTATTTCATCCTTCTCAACATAACGAAAGTCATGTGCTTCCTGCATAAGTTCTTTAACGCTAGCCATTTTTTCGTATTTTCAATAATTTCTGATGCCTTAATTTCTGGGCTATTATAGCCTAACTATCTCGTGAGAGTGTGGGCTTGTGGGACTGAAATTAATGCAAAGCATCGAAGTCCCAATGTTCGGGCGCCAATGTGACAGGAAATTAAGATTATATTATTAAATTAATTATGATGTAAAAATTACTTACTGTTAATTCTTACCTTACCAAGACTAATCTTAGACTGTCGTTGTGTTGGCTTCAACGATCGTCAGCAGAGGTTAATTATCCCCTTTTTATCCCAACTCCCGTCAACATAAATTTATTTTACTTGGGTTCTTTCGATATATATATATGCACTTATAATAGTATCAGCAGTAAGGTAAAGGTGTACGAAACAACCAATCTGCAATTACTTTACTAATTTATTAATCTCAGTCGTGCACCAACAATTAAATTATTTAAACAATTAATAAATTATAACCGCATGCACACACTTCCACACTAACAAAATTTAGCTAGCTAATATCGCAATAATCGATAATAACTGCACTCGTTTTCTCGTAATGTTCGTGTGTTTTCGCACTGTTTCCCTCGAATATTACTTTCGATTGTTCTCCAGTCGATTTTTCTTATGATAAAACTATCTTACGTTACTCACTGTCTAAACAAGACTAACACTGTGATTAGTTATTTATTAGGTGCTATTTCAAGACCTTCCTACTCAATTACTCTAATTAATATTTAAATGCAAACACTGTCGAGTTCGGAATCTAAAATCTGAAGATCGCTTCCTAGACTTCAGTTAAAGATATGTCCTACAACTGTTTAAATTTTCAATGTCAATACACACAATATCACTTGTACTCATGTACAGCTCCGGACAGATCAATGGTCCACACCCCATCCATCAGCGACTTGGTTTGAGCCTGGTCGGATCTGGTAACAGTTGCAGGTGGAGGGAGGGGGATGTTGTGGGAGACGTGGAGAGAAATGTGGGCGGAGCTATATAGGAGGGTAACGAATGATCAGGTAGAGAGACGTGTGTCAGGAGGAATGAATGAAGCATACACTGTGAACGGTATCGAATCACCAACAGTTTAAAGCAGGGTTCTTCAATCTTTTTCAGTCGTGACCCAGTTTTTACTATGACATCATTCTCGCGACCCATACAGAAAGATCTTTTACAAATGATCAGAATTATCAACCTAAGAAAATACAAGGCCAGACGCTGAAACATAATATTTATGATTAAAAGGCATTCTAAACAGAATTATAAACACTGCCTCACCTACCCCTCCCTCTCTCTCTCACACACTCATTCAAGGAGGCTAATATTTGTGGAATGATTTTGTTTTATTTATAATTAAATATATGAATATTCGATTATAAAAATATGTTAGGTGGATTCATGTATAAACTTCATATTTATTTTATTGTCACGAATATTATTATTCTATTTTATTCATGTATTTATTTTTGTGAGCCTGCGATGCAGTTTGGAGAAATTCGGGACCGGTAATTTGAAGAACCCTGGTTTAAAGAAGTGCATAGTGCATTAACGTAAGTGGATATAGAAGAGAATAAATGTGATGATTTGAGGCGAGGGTGAGGGGGAAGAGGGTAAGAAAAATGAAGGTGATTAGTTGAAAAGTAATAACAAACAAATGTACCAGTCCTCTAAGGCTTTAACTCGTTCAGGATCTGATACAGTACCTTGTTCTGGAGTTGTAGTCGTAGTAGTTGTTGTTGTTGTTGTTGTTGTATTAGGTAGCAAGCTCGGCGTCGTGGTGTTCTTAGGTAATTGACTTGACAAGTTTCTTTAGGCTTAATTTATTTATACATACTTATCTCTATACAGGGAATTATATTGATGAGCCTTGTCTTATATGATTGTGTCTCTCTCTTATGGAGACAGTTTATAGCCCTTAGGGAGTCAGTGTAGGTATCCTACCTATTAGTTAAACTTCACTGCTTATATACATTCTCTACTTGGAGATGCCAGTAATCTCTAGATACATTACTACCAGTTTGAAAAGAAGGGAAGGTCTAGTTAAGCTCCACCCAATTCTCCTCTCTCTCTCTCTCTCTTACTTTCTCTCCCTTTCTCTCTCTCTCTCTCTCTTGAGTGAAGATGATGACAGGTGATAGATGACCGTAAGAGGGGAAAAGTTTGTGGTTTTGAGGGCGTCTGGTGTATGTTGTTTTAAGAGGGTGTCTGGTACATGTTGTTTTAAGAGGGGAAAGTTGTGGTCGAGAACTTCCTGTATTGTACTGTACATCGCTCAGTCCGCTACCAGCCTGGCCTCCAGGCGTTAATGCTTTATTTAATAGAAGGCCAGTTCACAATGTTGGTAGGGTACATGAGAACTAAGATATTAAAAATGAAGACATGTATAGTAACCTAAAAATAAACATTAAGACATCGGCACACCTTGTACATAAATGAACATAGACAGTATCATTCATGCATGAATATTAATACATTGTCACATAAAAATCATCTTAAAATTAATGTGTTTAGCTAGGTGCATGTTATTGTGTGTATATAAGCTAACCTATGCTAAAGGTTGACATATTAATGAGGGGGGAGCCGTGTTGTTATGTTGAGGCTGTGAAATAACAGTCTTATTTTTTTCAATACAAGATAATTCAGTATACCTCGATAGTTCGTTCTTATACAATACAAAAATAGTATAGTAGACTGTCTTATACAATACATAAATATGATAGTACATGCCAGAAAGATAAGACATTGGATAATAAACATTGGTACTCAGTTTTATTTTGATCAATATATGGAGGAATCAAATTATATAATAAGGATGTTTGAATCCTATTCTCATTGAGTAACATAATAGTTTCACTTTTTCCGAAACAACTGATAATTAGGAGATGTTAAACAAGTCGACTTTAAATGAAATATGTTGAAAGGTGGAAAAGATTGTGTCATGTTTTCAGGCAAGTTTATGTTTATTAGGCAAGGTAATGATTCCCTTGGATCGTATTTCCTATGATTCCGCTTCTTTATAGTAGCCTTGAACCATACAAGGTGTAGGGTGATTAGGGTAAATCAATGTTAATTGTGTATCAGCAGGTAAGTATATATAGTGGAAATTAAAATTGATGATGAAAAGAGTTTGATTAGTAATAGATATGAATGTACATGCATATAGGGCTTGATTAGTATTACTTTGATTCCAAGCAAGTGGAGATTTTGCATCCTTTGGAGACTTATATGCAACTTAAATGCAAAGAAATATGCAAGACAAACATATATGAAGATATGCAACATGGCACTGGAAGTGTTGTGTGTCACTGATGACATCATCACTAAGTATAATACTTATTGGATAAAAATCGAATGTTAAAGGATTACTTCCATTTTCATTGGGAACTGTTGAAGTGCGTAGTTTGTGAATAACATTCTATCTTTTAAGGGAGTAATAATGATGAGGATATGATCTTGTGTTAAAATACTATGTATGACTGTATAATAATATACCAAGTAGGTGTATGAAGATAATAAGTAAGATGGGATTTCATCATTGATTGTGCCATTACATTTCGTAGCTGTTGGAGTGGTAATAATTGTGAGTTGATCTTACCTTACTCGCAGTAAATACTCTCTTAATAAATGGTTGTCATTCCTCTCTAAGTCCCTCACCTGCAATTCATTTCCTGCCAATTCACAGAAATAAATAGAAGCCTAAAATGTAATATGATTATTCCATATATGTAGATCTTTTCATTCGTTGATCATGTAAAGTTATATAAATTGTATTTAAATTCTGTGCAATGATTTATACTCCAATACAGTATATACCTGTTACTTTATCTTATCTTGATTTGCAACGGCTTGTCCCGCAACCTTTTATTTATGGGATAATGCTTGTATACCACTATCTAAGCAGTACCAAATAGTGCTCCAGAAATTTCGCTTAAAATATCCAAATCACGTTCTGGGCTGTGATGATGGTTCTAAGCCATTATATTTTTGTATAATAAGCGAGCAATATTACCTGAGTCGCTGAATTCATTCCTAGGGCGCCCAATGGTGAAAGGACATTACAGAATATAATGCATTTGAATAGGTAAATTCATTCGTGTGACACCTGTCAAACAAAACTAGTGTATCATTAAATACCTTATCTGTACCCACTGCTCAATGGCAGAAAATTTATGTAATAAGTCAGATACCTTGTAAAGAAATAGTGATCATATCGTTCGTCACCAATATTTTATTATTTCCTTTTTCTTTTCAACTGTTTGATAAAATTGGAAACGAGAGCTCTCGGAATGTAGACGTCATCTTTATCTGCTTGATGCACTTCGTCGGAGCTTGTAGCCGCCTCGAGTGTAGACATGAAAACCGTTATATAGGTTGATTTGGGCCACATCTGTAAGAAAAATTATTATATTTCATTGGAAACCGATCGGAGTTTTTGTTTATAATTGTTTATATTATTATCATCAATAGTAGGGATAATATTACTAGGAAGAGGAAATTGTTGATGTTCCAGAGATATTGATTGGTTTTATTTTGGATGTTGGGTTTTTGCGCGCTTTTTACCAATCTCTTTATTCTCTTTACATAAACAATATCAACCACCTGGTAAAATTATGCTTTATTATAGGTTTATTACCTACTAAAGAAGTGTGAAGTTTCGATCGGGTACCCGTTATCACCTGGAGTGAACATTTTGAGTTATTTGCTTTATTATGTCGGCGATTACGCATTTTATTCCTGCAAGCCTATAATTTGTTTTGTTATGTCGGCGATCACGCATTATTTTCCTGCAAGCCTATAAATTGTTTCATACATCATGATGAAATTGTAGAAATGCAACTCACTGTCGTTCAGCATAGTTGTCCACGTTGTAGCATGGATTCTGTGTGGCAATTTTATATCATATGAAAGACGTATCCATACGCCATATAGTATTTCATGTGAAGTTTTTCCCTTTATTTCCGTGTTTTGTAGTGTTTAATGACCGTCATATCGATGCAGTCTTCCCATGTGGAGGGATTTTCCTTGTTTCTGTGCCACGAAGTACTTCTAGTATTTTACGGTTTTGCCGTTTTTGTTAACCCATTAGATGCTGGGAGATATGGTAATACAAACATTTGCTTAATATAGTAGAAATCAGATACCTTTTATAATATTGGGACATGTATATGGGCCTATGAATTTGGTTTTTAAATATATGTGCACTTACCTTTGCGGTTTTTATCGTAGTGGTGCCGCCACCAAATACCTATAAAATAGTTAACCATTGATAATAACTTATTTGCTTCCTGATTCGAAATTGGTAAGGAAAGTAGATCTATTCCTACTACGTCCCATGATTCGCCCAGGATTAGGGATTCCCGTCATGGAACAGGTCCAAATGTATGGCCTTTATTTGCATTGCATGCTTCGCACTGAGCGATATATGTGTTTCATCATCTACCCTTAGTTTATGCTAATAGTATATTGTATGGAGAGTGGTCAGGTACCTATCTCTCCCAGGATGTCCTGCTGCATTATGATATAACGGTAATTAATACTGAGGGAATCATTATTTGTTGTATCACTATTTGATTGGTTTTTACGTCACGTTTCCTAAGTTTTCTGTAAATAATATCATCATGAAGGGAAAATATATTTAAGTGACTGGGTAATTCTGGGCCATTATTTTCATCCTCAGGTTTTAATGAATATCTTATTACATTCATCATAGAATTGTTTGCTAATGTTTACGAACCGCATTAAGGTCAAAGTCCATGGGTGTCCTCGGAACTAAAAGGACAAGATGACTGTTTAAGGGATCTACTATGTTATTTAATCGTCCTGAAAGATAGTTAATATCAAAATGCGGGAGAAATTCCTGAATTGTTAGATATTATCTGGCTAATTTTCCGTTAGGGTTTGAGGTTATAGTAAGCCAAGGATCGTTTGATAATTCGCAAAAACATGTAAAGGATAGCCTAATACGATTTTCTAAAAGTACGAAGTGCCCATACTATAGCTAAAGTTTCCTGTTCTGTTACAGAGTAACGAGTTTCCTGTGCATTTAATATTCTAGAAGCATACGCAATTACCTGACACTGACCTTTAGCAATTTCTTGCATAAGGACAGCGCCTAAGCCTAATGAAGAAGCATCAGTACAAATTATAAAAGGTAACGAAAAATCTGGGAACGCAAGAATTGGAGCTGATACCAATTTATCCTTTAGTAATTCAAAGCTCAGCTGTTGTTCAGGCATCCATACAAAATCTGCATTTTTCTTGAGGAGATTATTTAGGGGCTTCGCTATTTGGGAAAAATTTCTTACAAAGCTTCTATAATAAGAACATAAACCCAAAAATTACTTTACATTAGTTGCATTTTTTGGAGTAGGGAATTCTTTCATTGCTCGTATTTTATCAGATTGCGTATGGAGCCCTTTGCTATTGATGGTATGTCCTAAAAATTTTATTTCCTGTTTAAGAAAATGACATTTAGACATTTTAAGTTTAAGGCCTACCTGATGCAACCTATGCATAACCGGTTTTCTTTAATGTTTCTAAATGTGAAGGCACGTCCTTTGAAAAATAATCAAATTGTCTAAATAAGCAATGACTTCATTATTGATATCGCCAAAAAGAAAATTTACCATACGCTGAAATGTGAATGGAGCATTACATAACCCAAATGGCATACGGGTGTATTCATAATGACCATGGGGAGTACTAAATGCAGTTATGGGTTGACTTTTATCATCTAATGCTACTTGCCAGTATCCACTGACTAAGTCTAATGTGGAGAATATCATGGGTTTTGTTTCACCAATGTTAGACAAAACATCTCTCAATAGAGGGAGGGGATATTTATCTTTAATTGTAGCATTATTTATTTTCCTGTAATCAATTACTGGTCTAAATTCACCATTATTTTTTGAAACCAAAAAGATAGGGCTGTTATAAGGGGAGTGAGAATTCTTAATAATGCCTTCATCCAACATTTCACTTACCATTTCATTTACCACTTTCTGCCTACTATGAGGTAATCTATATGCTCGAGTATAAATAGGGTGAGGGGATGTTAGTGTAATGGTATGCTTTATAATGTTTGTTCATTCTAAGGATTCACCAGGTAGGGCAATTGCATTTCGATATGCGGCTAGTATGGTGATGAGATTATCATGATAAAGTGGAAAATCGCGTCCACTGACAAAATTTCTAAGTTGCTCCCTTACGTGACTATCTATTTATATCCTTCGATTAGAACCGATACAATATTTCCTTGTGGTATTTGGTCTAACTTACATCTGTACAGATCACATAGATATGTTCCTTTCTTTACATGAATATTGGTAGATGTTTTATTAATATCAGTGACATTTTCACTGTTTACATTAGTTTAAGTAAATTAATCCCTGGTTATATATTGTTTTACTAGTTCTATTAAGAATAGAATGGTAGTTTGTGGCTGTACATGAGATGGAAGCTTTACCTTCAATTTATGGACGAAATTTGGAGTTAATATAATATTATATGCAGCAATGGCCTTTATGATAATGGGGTTATTTCCCTCATTTTCAATACGTATAGGGTTAACATTACATGGACTTTTATATTGGCCTGGACAATCCTGTATTGGAATACATTAATTCCTAAAATGTATTATTTTATGTTTAGTGGTAATTATCATGGTATGTTTAATAAGGTATGATAAACCTAGTTTATAATTTCGTATTATATAAAATTCAATATGTATATGGTTAGTTCCCTTGTCTAACTGTACAGGAAGGGTTAGTGTCCCTAATACCTGTAATTTATTGCCTGTCATGGTTGACAATTCTATGTCACCTGTTCAATTTTGGTTTATAAATGCCGCAGGGGACCTAATTTGCTCAATATGTTAAAGGAATTATCCGATAACAAGGAAACTGCGGCGCCTGTGTCTATCATTAAGGGGGTGTTACTATGTGATACTAGGACAGGGAATTATAGTACAGTATCGGTAAATGCGACGACAGGGCCTACAGTTATATTTTCGGGACGTTTTAATATTGTGGCGGTTTCGTTTCATACATCATGTTTCGATTGTGCCAGTCCCGTTTCATTCTGTTAAGGATCATGCATTCATCTAAGGAATGCGACTTTAACTCATGTAAATGACTGTATGTATGATTACTTTTCCTTTGATAATTTCCCTTAGTATTATGTAAGTTATAACATATACTGGTAATATGATTATTTTCGTTACAGTGTTTGCAACGTTTTCCCTGTGATTCCCCTTGAGTAGGTGTGGCATCACAATTAAAAATCTTCATCCTCATGGATTGAGTAATCTGTAATTCAGCTTGTATGATACGAGATTCCTTCGAATTTAAAGCTAGAGACCCTGATAGTGCAAGTGCTTTTGCTGGTTCACTTGTATTTATGTTGTCTGCCTTTGTTTTAAACATTCTCTGAACCCATGATAATGAATTATGTAGTTTACCATCCCCAAAAACATCAATAAGTGACTGTCTGAATGTAGCATATGACGTTAAATTCTTTGGATCAGAAAAAACACTTGTAGTTAATATATAACTGGCTGAACTATCTGGTGCAATATGCTCTCTCACGAATCTTATCTTGTGTGCGTCCTGCTCTATATTCGCTTGGTAAAACACATCCTCCAAATGACGCAAGAAGAGATGAATCCCATACCTTGGATTATCTCCCGTATAGTACTTTGAATAATTGTGGGTGGGTAAAATTCTCATTGCTTGCATAGGAGAGGTAGTGGGGTTAGAAGTTGTATGATGAACAGAGACAGTAGGAGATTGTGGAGGAGTAGCCATTGTTGGAGAAAATACAGGTTAATATAGTATACCAGATCGAGTCTTTAATGGGGGTGAGGTTGGAGAAATAGAAGAATGTACTCGAATGTGTTGGCACCACAAACGAGACTTAGGGAGGTGGAGGAATCTAGCTTGGAGGCTAGTGAATCATTATCAGGGATATTCGAAGTTAGTTATGATACCTTTGGATTAATGGGGGATAATATCTTTACTTTTGTTTTAATTTGGCACTTCTTTTCTTTTTTCTGGGCTGTTAATGAGGAACCTAATTCTTTTCTAACATGTTCGTGGACAAGTGAAAAATAATGTAATGTAACATGTAATGTGTACCTACTTTTAGTTGACTGTAGTTGCAACGACGATGACGAAGAGTTGAAGTCTTGTTGGGGCGTTGTCTGACGAGGCGACGATGTGGTGAAGAGGTGACGACGGTGAAGTGACGAATCGATGATTAGTTAGCTCGCACACTAACACACTACAGTCGTTATTGGAGTGAAGAGGATGAACGTTGACTTGCCTTTACGAGAGCATTTACGTAACGAGGCGTCAGCGTGGAGGTGATGGAGTGATGGCGTTGTCCTGACGAGAGCATTTACGCAGGGACGCCGATATGGTAGTGATGAAGTGATGGTTGTTTGTTGTGAAGTAGATGAGGTCCCCTTGTAGGTCAGTTGCAGTTATGTTGAAGCAGGTGGCTCTTGTAGGTGAAGAATTTGTGGTTTATCTCCCTCGTTAGAGGTCGTAAGATTATACCCACAGAAGAAATTACTTGAGAGAATTTACAAGTAGATTCCTTCAACTTGTCCTTGAACTATGTTAGTCACTGTACTCCCGTGAAGTCTTTACCTTGCAATTTGCATTGTTGCAAAAACACCGCTGCCATCAAATGTACCAGTCCTCTAAGGCTTTAACTCGTTCAGGATCTGATACAGTACCTTGTTCTGGAGTTGTAGTCATAGTAGTTGTTGTTGTTGTTGTTGTATTAGGTAGCGAGCTCGGCGTCGTGGTGTACTTAGGTAATTGACTTCACAAGTTTCTTTAGGCTTAATTTATTTATACATACTTATCTCTATACAGGGAATTATATTGATGAGCCTTGTCCTATATGATTGTGTCTCTCCCTTATGGAGACAGTTTATAGCCCTTAGGGAGTCAGTGTAGGTATCCTACCTATTAGTTAAACTTCACTGCTTATATACATTCTCTACTTGGAGATGCCAGTAATGTCTAGATACATTACTACCAGTTTGAAAAGAAGGGAAGGTCTAGTTAAGCTCCACCCAATTCTCCCCTCTCTCTCTCTCTCTCTCTCTCTCTCACTTGAGTGAAGATGATGACAGGTGATAGATGACCGTAAGAGGGGAAAAGTTTGTGGTTTTGAGGGAGTCTGGTGTATGTTGTTTTAAGAGGGCGTCTGGTACATGTTGTTTTAAGAGGGGAAAGTTGTGGTCGAGAACTTCCTGTATTGTACTGTACACAAATATAATTAGAATATCTGTTACATTATATCCTTTAAATAAAGGCACTGTCTTTTGTTCACCATCGTAGTGGGATAGACTACTAAATATATATCATCCTTTGGATATTAGACAGCTATTCCTGTATTCCTTTTATCCCTCGAGCTTGCCCCGTAGGTAGGTATTGCCTGTAATGATGTGGGCAATACTTTTAGGGTTTTGGCGCCCCTTCGGCCCCACCCACTAGCTTACATTTCTTCAACTGACCCTCCTATTTTCCTAATTCCTTCTTGCTTGCTGTCACACCTCTCTATCACCTTTTCCTGGTGCTAAATGACCTCGCTGTTGCGCCACCTAATATCAATCAAATCCCTAGTGCTTGTAGTCCACCCTATTTATCACCTTCTCCCAAGCCCAGCTATTTTTTTTTTTTTTTTTTGGCAGAAGACAGTTTAATTTTCTAACTTTTTTAATAATCATATTTGTCAACAAATTCATTAAGCTATTTACCAGGCTTTTTTCTTCTAAACATGCATTTCCTTAAAAATAATCAATGTTAAACTTGAATAGTCGCCGCTATATGGCGTTTTCAATAAACTTGGTCTAATTTTATGCATAGGCTATATATATTACAGTATCTCTCAAGTAACTGGCAACCTTACACATCCTCCCTACTGTCTTATCCCTCTCTCGCTTGACCTTCCCTCCTTTCTTACCGTTTATCTTTTCTTTCTCATATTTTTAACCTCCTTATTCGTTCTTAAAAAGTTTTAATGACATAGGCCTTTCTCCCTTATCACTTATATTCCAATTATATGATTCGAAAAACTATGGCTGAGATTATGTTGTTGATCGCATTTTGGTTCTCAATATGTAGAGGTCCAATTATATGATTCGAAAAACTATGGCTGAGATTATGTTGTTGATCGTATTTTGGTTCTCAATAAGTAGAGGTTGATTGATCGATTGATAATAGGCGCCGCAACAGCGAGGTCATATAGCGCCAGAAAACGGTGATAGAGAGGTGAGACAGCAAGCAGGAAGGAAATAGAAAGAAAAGAGTGATAGTTGAAAAACTAAAAGCTAGTGGCTGGGGCCGAAGGGGCGCCAAAATCCTTAAAGTATTGCCCACATCACTAATGCAGGCAATACCCCCCTACGGGGTCAATATGTAGAAAATTTAAAAAACCAACTAGAGATTTATGGGGAACAAGGACAGTAATGGTAATCAACGTGATGCTCACGTATCTCTCTATAGGTTACTGAACACAGTGTTTTATGCTCAACTTCAGAATTATGTTCTCAGCATCACAATGATAGGCAAAAATAATGAAAACAATATAAAGAAATTATCTTTTATTATACGACAAATATTCAACTGCCTCGGTGCTACTGTCTCATATATATATATATATATATATATATATATATATATATATATATATATGCGTAAATCCACAAGGAAGGAAAAATAAACACGGAGTCCCAAGTGCTTTCGTGTATTCACATCTTCAGGGGAAATACAGAGTGTAGAAGAATGGTTGCCGAGAGACACCTTATATACCGATACAATTAATAACTAACTGGCAACCTGAAGGTGTTGCCACTACGAGTTCAAAGCAATACACACCCATATGGTGCATACAAGGATATACTACCTGACCCAACTCTCATCAAACCTGACATGACCTCTAAACCTAAGATTATCCTCAGTGATTAAGGAATAGCAGTTGGACTTATCTTATTAACAATCTTGTCTATGATGAAACTATCCAACTTGTACATACCATTGTTTAAATTCATATTAATATTTTCTGTGTGTTTAATCAAACTTGACTCTATGTAGGTTCGGCTACATTGGTAGCCTCCACGCCCTTCATCCACAGTGAAAACACCTCCTCTCCATCCCCTAGTGATGGTGGTGAGGTAGTGGGAGCAGAGAGAAGGATGCCCTTCCTGTGAACGAAGTAATCTTGGTTGTTGCTCGTAACGAAGCCATAGCCCTTCACCCTGCCAACTAGACAGTTGTCAGGGGAAGTGGTGGTGTTCTCAGTAGGTGTTGACAGGACCATGGCTGGTTGTAGAATCCTCTCCATTTATTGGAAAAAGATTTAAGGCTTTATGCCTATCGACTCATGGTGTTGGTCATTAAGGCAGTCAGTCTTGTTACATCAACACATCTTCTCCCAGCCTACAAGGTTGCTATCCTTGCTCCTACAGCCGAGTACCTACTTACTTCTAGGTGAACAGGGACATAGGGGGCTGGGAAAATTGTCCAACAATTCTACTGATCTAGGAATCGAACCCGGGATCTCTAGCTTGCGAGGCGAGTATGCAAACCATTACACCATCAGCACCCCATATTTATTGGAACAATCACACAGCAATATAAAGGGCATACAGGATCACATGGCATACTTCAACCTCGGGACTGTAGGCTGTCAGTAGCCTGTGATTCTTGCGAGGCCCCGAGTGTTTAGTGATCTGGACTCGTAACCTATATGTCGGGAGATCGATTCCTCTCAGGTGAGGGCCTGAGAATATATGCTCTTCCGATTTGAGTTTCAGGCACTAACTATAAGCCAGGCCACCGAACATCGTAAAACACCTGTGGTATTAGAAAATTACCCTTATATCCCTCCCTCTGTGCCTGAGTACCAGTTCAGAAGTCGTGACGTGTGTGTGTGTGTGAGTAGCAGTTGTCCTTGGCCACGGTAACGGGCTTGATGAAGCCTGTGTCCAGTGTTGGTACATATGAATATTAAAAAAAAAAAGCGTTGCAATCCTTGGGCGTGGATTGCATGAACGCGAATGTGGAGGTACCAGCAGGATCACAGGGACGTCAGTTATGACCAATCAGCATTCAGTATTGTTCTCCCCTCGAGGGTCCGTGATCAAGTACTTGAAACGAGATGATTTGTGGTGCAGAGTTATGCTAGCTGCCACACCCTAGACGTAGGGAAGTGGTCTCCCCTTCGCCCACCATTCATGTGATGGTGTAGTCAGCCTCGTAGCCTCTACGATACAAGAGGTGGGTGGGAAGTGAATATTAAGAACCTCATTTTCTAATAATAATAATAATAATAGTTTGATACACACAAAGACAAAGTACATAAGAGAGTTGACATTAGATGAAGTACATTTACGTCAAGTACATGATTATTTTCATATTCCTGACATCTAAATAATGAATGTTTTGTTATGCAAGGTCTGAGACACCTACTGGTTGCCTTGGTAACAGTGTGGACTCACCAGTGTCTTACCTTGGTGGGTGACAGATGGTTGATTGGCAGATAAATTATTTAATCTTTTTAATCGCTGCAATAATTAAACAAGTGTGTGATGCCAACCCAGATATAAATTATCTTGTAATTTTGTGTGATTATTTATAATGATAATTGTATCGAAATCAGTCTTAATGATTAGCAGAGGGAGAGTAATAAAGCATAAACTGTTTTATTGCAATAAATATTTATGCAGAATATACAAAATACTTAGGAATTCAAGTTTCCAGTAACTGTGACTCATGCACAGTCACTAAGATGATAATGAATCTACATATATATGTGTTTTAGTGTCCAATGCCACAACAATGTTTATAAATCTATATCTTATTTTCTTAAGGTGGGACTATGCACTTGGCAAATTAGAGTTCTCTAATTCCTCCAAAGTATGATAGGAAACAGGAGTATATATAAAAAAATAATGGTGCCCTGTTGCTTGGAATTGTTTGAAGGAATAATTTGCTCTTGATTTATCAACAGCGTACTTCCCCTTTTAAGAACATAAACAAAAATACACAGTCAACGTTATAATGAAGCAATGCGAACACACAATCACAACCCAAATAATTTTAACAGATTACCCCACCCGGAACTCGAACAATTGTTCAACAATTGTGACTGATGGGAGTAAACCACTAAACCATACCACTTTGAAGGATGTAGTACAGTGTTGGTAAAACTGGACCGAATGATTCCTCCAAACTATTCCAAGAAACAGGTCACCATTATTTTTGTTCATCTGATCATATTTCCTGACATATATTGAAAGAATCAATTCGCTCCAATATACCAAAAGTGTATTAACACCTTTAGTACGAGTTTAAACATTATAACGACAAAGTTACCATAAATTATCTGAGCAACATCACATGTCCATACAATACAATATGTTCAGTCACATTATGGACACCAAGTACTACAATACAGAAGGTCCTCGATATAATTGGATTACTACCGATGGGCCACATAAAAAAGTATGGCAAGGGTGTTTTAATCAGAGCCAAAGATCTTACACAGGCCATGATGCTCCTCAATCTCCTCTGCACTTCTGATGGCATGTTTGAATCCATCAAACCTCATCGAACAATTTAATTACAGCAAAGGGCGTATATACTGTAGCGTCACCATACGTGGCCACTCCTATATTCCCTCCTTTGTGCCCCGCCGCCATACATGGCCGCACCTTATTCCCACCTGAGTCACCCCCAGAGAGGCGCCAGCACTAATCCGCTCCCAGACCACAGCTATATTCCCTCCTTTGTTTCCCCGGCGCCATAGACAGCTGCTCCTATGTGTCTGCCTTTGTCGACCCCAATGCGCTGCCCGCACTGATCTGCTCCCAGACCTCATCCGGGACTGATATATTGATTACACGATCACGTGACGACGATGCGTGCCCCAACTGAATAAAAGGGCCGCACCGCCAGCGCTCGGCCACTTCCACACGAGCTCTGGACCAAGAAGCATCTGCCCCTGCCATCATACCTGCCGCTACCTGCACCAAGCCTCCCAACGTGTTCCCGCCTTGATCACACGAGTGCGTTCCAGTCCTACACAACTCTCCTGCAGCAACTACGGCCCTCTCAAGACGCTACACGGCGGGCTGGCCTTCTATATTTACTTGTGTGTGTAACCCTGTACTTACCAATAAATTGCTACCGTGTATTCTAGAGTCTTTTCACCCGGGTAGTAATGCAAGGGCTTCTTTGTTGTTATAATACAATGAGGACCTATATGAATTCTCAGAAGAAGACATTCTTGCTACGTGCCCAGAGAGTGTCCAACAAGTATCAAAGATAAAAGGCAGTACGAAATCTGCCCACATGGATTAAAAATCCACGTGAGGTGTACTATAACTGGGGGCTCTTTATTTTTATTTTATTTTTATTTTCACTGTTGTGTGGACCGCCAGCACAGGGGGTACATTATTCCTTTGCATGCAGCAGTGTAAACTCCCCCTCCCCCTTATGGTCCCTTCAAGGCTGGTCTCATGGAAGGTGCAGTCCTACTTATAGCTCTTGTGGTAACGTGGACTTGGGCCCACAGCTCTGGTCCCATTTCCCTGGGGCTTGCTTCAGTTGCACAGGCATATAGGACCATACAGACTCCCTGGTCCAGTAAGCTCTGGTCTCATTTCCCTGGGATTTGCTTCGGTAGCCCAGGAATATAGGGCCAGCCCCTACTTTAATTTAATTTGTTTTTTCACTGCGACCAGAGTGTACCGGGGGTCTGACGGCAGGAGGCCATTCTGCCCCGGGAGAACATCAACAACAACGACAACAACCATGAAACACTCCAAAAGTAAGGCAAACCCTTAGCATGTAATCATAATTCAACACAGTTGTATAAGAAGACATTAGTGTTCAAGGTAATTCAATTCTTTATTTGTGTTCCTCAAGAATCAGTAAATATTCTACTTAAGCTGAGAATAGAGTATACTGACTCAGATGTTTCCTGGAAATTACACAGTATATATTGTAGATTAAAACATATAATATTATCTCAGAATAATTTCAGCTTTACAAGATTATGAGACATGCATTGAAGAAAGGTAAATACAGTATCAATCAATGTAAAATGAAATGTCACAACTCTAGAAAACCGATGTTTATGACTAGTTGAGTCGACTTGTTCATAATGTCTTAGACAGATTGGGAATTAACAATTAGTTGTAGTTAAACTGTTAGGTATATCAGAATTATGTAACAAGGTAAACACAGGTAAGTGCAGCTTCATTTAGATTCAGCAGTATTGACCATCTTGGGTATTGTCCTTGATCCATTGGAGGAATTTGGAGACCCTGGTGAAGACAGTGGGGTAATTGATGTCATAACATGTACTAAAGGTGAAGGACGTGACGCCAACCAAAGTGTAGTGAGACCCTTCAAACACCACCAGGGGCCCACCAGAGTCCCCCTGGCATGTATCTCCAAAGGCAGGCAAGACACACAACTGGTTCTCTGTGACATGTGTACTGAAACCTAGACAGTTAGAGTCCAAAATCATCAGAATCGTTTCCTGGAGAACTTCAGCTTGGGGACCATTGTATTTAATAACTCCCCAACCAGAGGCAATTCCATATCTTTTTTCGTATGTTTTGTCGTCATTGGCAGGAAGGCAAATGGTTCCCACCTCTGGATATAATCCTAATGAAATTGGTTCAGAGAGTTTCAGAAGTGCGATGTCATTATCATAAGTATATGGATTGTAGTCATGATGAACTATGATCTGCTCGACATACACCTTCTTAGTAAAATATCCGTCGTCTTTAGTGGACGTGCAAATGTGGTCACCTATGCCGACTGATAACTCGCGTTGGTAGGGAGACACGGGCATGCCATTGTTGTCAGTGACGCAGTGAGCAGCAGTGAGTATGTAGCGGTCATTGATGATCGAACCCCCACACATGTAGTACTCGTTGTCGTACTCCCTAATGCCCACCTACACAAAGAAATTAAATGTACTATAAGCAAATTGTCTAAAATATGAGTTACAGAGGAAGAAAAGAAAACGTGTACTGGCTGGATGACTGTTGCATGAGGAAGAAGGAGGTAGAGATGAAGGAGAGCAATCACGAAGGAAATCGAAGGACAGGAAGGACCATTGAAGAACTGATATAAGGAGGGGATTCGTGATGCTATGTAAACTCACAAAACATTCATACAGTATGTGGAGATACAAAGAGAGGTTTGTGATGCTACATGACATCATGTGTAGTAGGGATACATTTCTGTCAGTGAGTCTCCCGACTTTTTGGTATCTGAAGTATATTACCTGCCATGGATAATTGTGTGCAGGTTCCACGTCCCATCCATTTACGATGCGTTTTTCATTGGTTTGGCCACACTGACAATTGTTGCCATTGTCAATCTCGTATTCCTCATAATCTTCCCAAGATGCGTCCAGAGGTGTGTGTACTTGAACAACTTGGTTTGAAGATGCCTTGCCTTGCAGAAGAGGAATCTTATTTGCAGCATCCTGATTCTCCTGTTAATGCAGTAGTGAATTATGTCTATATAAGAGTAATCAATATAAAGTTATATATTACTTGATTACAACACCGCTAATAAAAGACACCAGTTTCAATTTCTTCAACCCACATTTCTATACATTAAAGTGAAGAGAAACCAGGTTACTGTACTTGGCCTTGTTTAAAACTGGACCAAATAAATCATAACATTTTGCTCATTCTTAGGATATACATTAACAGACAGCGAGTTTTATAAACAACTAGCGGAGGTACCCGGCGGCATATTATCCAAGTCTGGAAGGGTATATGTCAGTGCTTGATTTGGTTAAGTTAGGTTAGGTTAGGTCAGGTCAGGTTAGCTTATGTTCCTATTAGGTAAAATAAGCTGGGAAAGAGAATGAAACTATCTCGCCTTAAAAAGCTTTTTGAGTCAGTCCTTTCTCCTGGTTCATCTTCTTCTCCAGGTCGCTCATCTGCCCCCACTCACCTGACTTCTACCTCTAAATACAGAGTTCGCTAGTGATTGCCAGCTGGATGTCATCTCCTGGAATGTATGTGGTATCACCAGTTATGCTAAGCTCACTCAACTCAAGGCCTATGTTTTCCGTCATTATCCCAGAGTTATTTTTCTCCAGGAAGCATTTCCAGGATTGTCGCTCGCTGCTGGGCAAGCTCCTCCTCTCTCAGGTTATATGCCATATGTTTATCTGGTAAGGAATGGTCTCCTCACTTACATACATAGCTCCTGACTTACATACATAGCTCATTGCCACATCGCCTTCTTCGTACCTCCACTGATCCTGACATGACATTTCAGCTATTTGAGGTTCTACCTGGGAATGGAGTACTCCAATTATGTAATGTCTATTCTGCCCCAGCTAGACTCACTCTTGAGGCTCTTCCTTCTCCAACAGTGCGTGGTATGGTGTATATGGGAGATTTTAATGCTCAGCATTCTGATTTGGGTGATGGTTCTGGCTCTATTAATCGTAATGGTGTTCGTCTCCTTTCATACATCCGCAAGCATCATCTGACACGCTGGGACACTGTCGGTGCCACTCATTGCCGGGGAGGTACTCTGGATTACATCCTCTCGTCTGGCCTGATAGCATCTCAGGTCCAGTGCTTCTCCGTGCCAGACTTATTCTCTGATCACATCGCTCTTCGGTTTCATTATTCTCTAACTGCTGGGTCAAGTGCTACAGTCACTCGTTTGCGTATTACTGTGCCCCCTAAATATTGCCCGACTTACATCTTATTCATGGCCCATGTATTCCCTACATTTTACATGTCATCAGCTGAACAGTTGTACACTGATCTTGTATCTGCTACTCATGACTTTAATAGGCTATACATCTCCCAGCCACACCTCCAGCATCGCCATACTGCCCACTCCTGGACGCTGGATGCACGTATACAGGAGGCAAAGGAGGAGGCTGAACGTGATGGCCTATTGTTTCAAGCCAACCCAACCCCTGACCTGCTCCATCGTTACCAGATGTCTAGGGACGCTATAGTTGCCCTGCAGGAGTGTGCTCACACTGAGTCTTGGCAGCGGTTCACGGACAGCATCAACCAGCAAACAAGTGTGGCTTCTATGTGGCACCTCATCCATCGGGTTTTTAAAAAGACACCGGCCACTGCTCGTCATCACACTCCCGCCGACTATGCACAACAACTTGTCGATGCCTGGTCAGAACAATCTACCTCAGCAAGTCTACCCATCCACATACAAGATGCACTCACTTCCCGTGCTGCTGTCCATCGGCTACGTCTAATGTCTGCTCTGTTGCAAGATGATGACGATGATGCAGAGGAGATAACTAAGGAGGAGTTGTGCTGTGCTCTCTCTCAGGGTAGAGCTTCTTCCCCTGGTGATGATGGTATTACTTATGATGTGCTGTGCCTACTTCAACAAGTTCCTGGGAACCCTCTACTTCGACTGTACAATCTTTGTCTTCGTGACCGTTGTGTACCACGAGCCTGGACCAGCAGCACAATAATACCCATCCCTAAGCCCGGCAATGTGAAGTTCAGGCCTATTTCCCTTACTTCCTGTTTTTGTAAGGTTATGGAGCGAATCTTACTCAATCGTCTCATGTACCAACTTCAGGATCGCCTTTCTCCAGGGCTGTTTGGTTTCCTTCCCCAGCAAAGCACACATCACTGCCTAGTCGACCTGTACTCTCGCCTTTCCAGGGACAGTGTGGTGTCCTTCATTGACCTTCGAAGTGCCTTCGATGTTGCCAATAGAGACGTCATTTTGGATCAACTGGTTGACTTTGGGATAAAGGGTAATCTACTACGGTGGATTCTGGTCTACCTGAGTAACAAGACCTCCCGTGTGTTTTTCAGTGGTGCGCTCAGTCCTTTGCGCAGTTTTCATCTTGGTACGCCTCAAGGGGGTGTTCTCAGCCCATTGTTATTTAATATTCTGATGCATCGGCTGCTCACTTCTCTCACTGATATACCTGGAACTACAATTACGTGCTATGCTGATGATATCTGTGTTCATTCTACCTCACCAAGGGATCTCCAGCAGTTTCTTGACTCCTTCTCTGTATCCTCCTCTCACTGTGGCATTATTGTCTCCCCAGATAAGAGCAGAATATTCATCTGCCGCCTTCCTCAAGCTCGGCCAGTGTTCACCATTGGAGGGACTGTCATTCCCATGTGTTCCCAGTATCGCTACCTGGGCGCACCAGTCAATATTTGTCCGATTGTCCCTGCCAGACCTCAAGACCATCCCATTGTCCAGGACTTATTGGGTCGTCTCCAGCGCCGACTTACACCACTTCAATGGCTCACTAACAACTCCTCAGGCATCTCCATCCCAGTAGCCAGGACCATCTATATTGCTTTTATCCATTCAGTTGTTGATTCAACTTCCCAGGGCTACTCTTGAAACTGTAGAAAAATTTCAGGATAGAGCAATGAGAATAATTCTCGGTTGTCCAATGTCGACAAGGATAGTGAACATGCAGCGTGAGTTGCGTCTTCCCCCGTTAGTGGAGAGAATTTATTCTAGTGTTACTTGCTTCACTGTCAAGTGCCTCTATTTCCCACATCTTTCACCCCATTACACTCAGTTAGTCAGGACTTCTCTTAGACTAAACTACCCGGTCCCTCCCATACTGCCTGCTGGACGTACTCTTATAAGGTCTGTTTCCTCTATGCTCCGTAGTCTTAATATAGATATAATGGTGGCAGACATCCTCCCAGGGCCCCCTCCATGGATGCTACCAACACCTGATGTGAGCTTCACACCTACTTCCAAGTCGAAACTGCCTTCTCTACAGCGGCAGTTGGCTCTGGAACACATAGAAACAGTGACGTCCTCCATCACAGATCCATACTGCCTCTACACTGATGGCTCATTGCAAGTGGATGGTACAGCAGGTTGTGCCGTTTTCTCACCTGACATGGAGTCACCTCCAGGGGGCTGGGATGGCCGTCGTCTCTGTAACCACTCTAGCTCAACATTGTGTGAACTGTATGCCATTCTGGATGCTGTTAGTCTTGTTTGTCAACGTGGAGTGAATGCTGCCATTTTTTGTGACTCCAAACCTGCCCTTCATTCCCTCTCTAGTGTTCAGCCCACACACTCTACTGTTATTCAGCAGATTTTATCGTTTTGGCCTTATTGCGTCATCGTAACTTGACTGTCAAATTTTATGGGTGCCATCCCATGTAGGTTTACGTCACAATGGTACAGTTGACAGACTCGCAAAGGAAGCCTGCCATCTGCCTCCTCGTGGTGTTGGACGTCCTCTCTCCCTGACATGTTACCTTTCTAGAGTTCGCTCCGCCGCTCTCCTCCCTGTACGGCGATGCAGGGATGCAGAGAGGCCCTTCAGCATCTCCATCACCCATTACGAGTCTGTCTGCCATCACAAATATTCCTACTGTCGTCGAGGCCTCATGGTTCGGAGGCACAATGTAGTTTCTGCTCGTTTGAGGCTTGGCTACCGGCCACCGTGGCAGGTTGCTGGGATGCAGAGTGAGCCTCCCTTCACTGAGTGTCGCTTGTGTCGAGCGCCTCGTGCAAACACTATAGAGCACTATTGCCTGGCCTGCCCCACTGTCCGACACTTACTGCCCCGGGGCCTGCCACTTGATGTGGTTTGTCGACACCTGCTGAATCATCAGGTTCTGGAATAACTTCTGGTGCGCCACCCTCGTTTTGGTGGATTTAAATAGGTCATAATGTAAATATTTGTCTGTATGCTTGTGCTCCATTCTGTTATGTTTTCGTGTGTGTATGTGTGTGTGTGTATGTGTGGTTGTAGTCATTGGATTCTCATGGGTCCCGCCTACCCGTATGTATTGTTGCCTGCCTGTTGATAGATGCTACGGCGCAATTAATTAAAAAAAAGACGGTTTGCCATTTATATTATAGATATACAGTTTTATCTTTTTTCTTTAAAGACTGAGGATCAAAAGCTGACTGTTAGAACACTGTAAGCACTACCTAAGTATTAGAACCTTCTTTAAAATATGACCAGATCACAATCATATATATATATATATATATATATATATATATATATATATATATATATATATATATATATATATATATATATATATATATATATATATATATATATATATATATATATATATATATATATATATATATAGAGAGAGAGAGAGAGAGAGAGAGAGAGAGAGAGAGAGAGAGAGAGAGAGAGAGAATATGGGATTGTCATACAACACTGACCAAGGCAGTCCATTGGGAAGGTTTGAACTCGTGCTGGTGGGCAGGTGAAGTCTTCATCTTTGTAACAATACTGGTACCAGACTGTGGCAGGCTGTTCACACCTGCCACACATACCTGTAGTACAAGCAAGTGTAATTGGTGAGATCAAGTATATAAGTTTGTCATAATGATAAACCGACTGGCTAAAAGCAGGTAAAAATCAAGGTTGGTGTTTAATTTGACTGACTGAAACAAAAACACACCTATAATAATTTGACAGTCACTACAGAAGAGCTACACTTTTCCAACTGGTTTATGTGCAATGATGACCTCAAACTCGGATACATTTGGAGAGGCAAGAATACCACCACAATATTAACCCAATACAGGAGATCTTGTTACAACCACACATTGCTTGACACACTGTATGTATCGGACACATGGTATATACTGTACGAGTATACATGTAGTCTATCTTAACAATTATTTGGGTCGATTAACTGAGGATTAAAGAAGACCTATTTTTGGTCTGAAAGATCCTGTAGGTACGGAATGGTGGGACAGCATGCACGAAGGAAACAATTATTTAGGGGTGCAAAATGAAAGTGAATCTCTACCATTGCATTTTTCATTAACAGACCCTTTCACGTTAATCGAATTACCCCAGTTGTTTTCTTATTGAACAAAGGTTTATTTCCCTTAGACATTATCAAGCAGACCTTAGAGCAAAAATATTAATAAAAATATATATTACTGCTTATTGATTTGGAACTGGTTTTAACGTTTGGGTATCAGGAATGTTTCCCAATGAGAAGAAGTATTCGTAGTGGTGGAAACTCTCAAACTCGTCTGTCATTCTCTAAAGGTTAAATATTAATTGACAGAAAGCTCACCAATATAGCTAGTAGGATAAGCTTCATGATGCTGCCTCTCTCTCAATCTTTCTATGTTCCTCGACTGACACACCTAAACCCCAGAAAGACTCTGATATATAGTCTTCCATGATCACACTCACACATCCCCACTACACTCAGAGCGACACATCTGACGAGTAACCAACCTACAACAGTCTGGCAGAACAGATCGGTAATTTTACAGAACATATCGGTAATTGGGTAGGAATAGAAGACGGTTTTGTAGAACTAATCGGTCATTTTGTAGAACAGATCGTCAATGAGTAAAAATATATTGGTAATTGAACTGTGTAATCGTTTCCAATGCCTCTCACCACACCTTCGTTGACTTCAAAGGAGAGACGATAAGTAATCATTGAAGGGCTAGTAAATCCTCCAAACTCTGTCACGAAACAGATCCCCAAATAGTAACAGGGACATAAGTTGTGTCGTGATATAGTTTGAAGGAAGCAGTAGTCCTCAAATTTACCAAAATAAGATTTTGCCTTGAACAGATAGATTATAGATTGAAGAATGACGAATGTGCTATGCCCAAATGACATTGTAACTTATGGATAAAGGAGACAGAGAGGATGGCATTACATTAAAAGGATATTGCTGTAAAAACCTGAGAATTGGACCAGGTAAACTGTGTGGCAAAAACAAAAGCCCAAAAAATTGTTCTCCTCGTATTCGGCAAACTTTGCTTGTTTTATTTTCAAACTCTGATGGAAATAAATTACCTGGAAAATCGAAAATATGAGCTTGACTTAACCGATGAAATTATTATTATTATTAATTTGGCGGAACGGATGTGTAATTCTACAGATTATGTTGATAACTTGGTAGAACAGATTACTGAGTTGGCAGAACGAATGGGCACTTAACCAGAGAGAGAGAGAGAGAGACTTTCATATTTTTTGCCCCAACCCTAAAACTGCCCTCAAGACTCTATGGGGCGAAATGATAAAGTACTAACTACCCACAAAAAGGCTATCCAAATGTCCATTTTAGAGAGGGACAGTTGAAGAACTGAAGGGAGTGGCTGGGGTCGAAGAGGCGCCAAAACCCTTAAAGAATTGCCCAAATTATTAAAGGGAATTTCTACATACTTCAGTACAAGTATATATTATGGTTTATCAATATAGTACATTCTATATACTTCATCATCCTAGCTAAGTAATCTTATATCAGTAATCTTATATTGGTGTTGGAAGTATCTGTTAATCGTGAGTCAGAGTGGGTGATAGTGGGGGCAGCATCTCTCAGAGGCTGGGAAGTAGATATGAGCATGCAGGCTGGATATGAGATCATCTCTCTCTCTCTCTCTCTCTCTCTCTCTCTCTCTCTCTCATATGACTACCGAGTGGTGACTCTTGACTTACATATCAATGCAAGTGATTTATTTATTACTATTTATTAGGGCTTATTTCATTGATCACTCATGGTACAGTCACGGTCAAAAGTCCTGCAACACCTTCCAATGAAATGGCTTTGAAAAATTATCCGAAACTATAGCTGTTGGTCTCTGCAATATTAGTTCATAAATGGAGCGCTTTTATTTACCAGGTTGTAGGACCTTTGACTGTGACTGTATAGTACATAGTGTTTTTTGTTTTTGTTTTTTTTCCTTCCTTACGCCGTGGCGTCAATCAACAGGAAGACAACAATACATACGGGTAGGCGGGACCCATGTGTAAGTGTATAAATTATGATTTCGAGATATCTTCTCTTTCCAGGATTTAATTCCCCTTTTCGAGGTAATATTTCGGGTGTTAAGTTTTGTATGCAAGGGGTCGAACCTGTACCGTAATCTACCTCGAGGATAAGGAGTGTGAGTCAGTCAGTCTGCACTCACCACTCTCTCCAGGTAGGTCACGCCTCTACCCCTAGTGATATAAATTAACCCCTAGTGATATAAATTAACCCCTAGTGATATAAATTACCCCTAGTGATATAAATTAACCCCTAGTGATATAAATTAACCCCTAGTGATATAAATTAACCCCTAGTGATATAAATTAACCCCTAGTGATATAAATTAACCCCTAGTGATATAAATTAATGTTACAAGTGATATAAATTAATGTTACAAGTGTTATAAATTAAGTTTAAAAGTGCTTATTGTTATTTAGTTAGTCTACCAGAGTTTAGTTATTTACTTTCACTGTTCGTATGTTTAGGGGACTCTACTTTTGCCGAGGGCCGGGCATAGAGGCGTCCCAACAACCTGCCCAACACCACACTCTACTCCCAACACACCAGTTACCACAGCTGTTGCTACTGCATCATTGTCACTTCGCTTATCACCTCTTCTAGGGACAACCTATCAAGCAACACTCCTTATGATTATTGATCAAGTGTCTCCTAGTCTTGGAAAAGAGGAAGCCACCTTGGGTAATGTATAGGTGTGTGAAGGAACAGTGTAATGGTGTTGAAGTGCTGTCGTCTGTTACGAGTTGTGGCTGGAGATATTCTGGAATATTGTTCTTTATCTTTAATAGATGTTTTTAAGTTTTTGCCTGAGTTTCTCTGACCCCATTGGAAGCCTCAGGTTGGAAAAAAGATCCTGACCTTGACACCATGAGAACACACACACACACACACACACACACACACATAACAGAATGAAGCACAAGCATACAGACAAATATTTACATTATGACGTACTTAAATCCACCAAAACGAGGGTGGCTTACCAGAAGTTCCTCCAAAACCTGATGGTTCAGCAGGTGTCGACAAACCACATCAAGTGGCAGGCCCCGAGGCAGCAAGTGTCGGACAGTGTGACTGGCCAGGCAATAGTGCTCTATAGTGTTAGCACGAGGCGTTCGACACAAGCGACACTCAGTGAAGGGAGACTCACCCTCAATCCCAGCAGCCTGCCACGGTGGCCGGTAGCCAAGCCTCAAACGAGCAGAGGCTACATTGTGCCTCCAAACCATGAGGCCACGACGACGGTAGGAATATATGTGATGGCAGACAGATTCGTAATGGGTGATGGAGATGCTGAAGGGCCTCTCTGCATCCCTGCGTCGCTGTACAGGGAGGAGAGCGGCGGAGCGGACTCTAGAGAGGTAATATGTCAGGGAGAGAGGATGTCTAACACCACGAGGAGGCAGATGGCAGGCTTCCTTTGCGAGTCTGTCAACTGTACCATTGTGACCTAAAACTACATGGGATGGCACCCATAAAAATTTTACAGACAAGTTACAATAACGTAAAAAGGCCAAAAACGATAAAATCTGCTGAATAACAGTAGAGTGTGTAGGCTGAACACTGGAGAGGGAATGAAGGGCAGGTTTGAAGTCCCAAAAAATGGCAGCATTCACTCCACGTTGACAAACAAGACTAACAGCATCCAGAATGGCATACAGTTCCCACAATGTTGAGCTAGAGCGGTTACAGAGACGACGGCCAACCCAGCCCCCTGGAGGTGACTCCAGGTCAGGCGAGAAAACGGCACAACCTTCTGTACCATCCACTTGCAATGAGGTGTAGAGGCAGTATGGATCTGTGATGGAGGAAGGCACTGTTTCTATGTGTTCCAGAGCCAACTGCCGCTGTAGAGAAGGTAGTTTCGACTTGGAAGTATGTGTGAAGCTTACATCAGGTGTTGATATCATCCACGGAGGGTGCCCTGGTGGGGACGTCTACAACCATTATATCTATATTAAGACTACGGAGCATAGAGGAAACAGACCTTATAAGAGTACGTCCAGCAGGCAGTATGGGAGGGACCGGGGAGTTTGGTCTGAGAGAAGTCCTGACTAACTGAGAGTAATGGGGTGAAAGATGTGGGAAATGGAGGCACTTGACAGTAAAGCAAGTAACATTAGAATAAATTATCTCGACTAATGGGGAAAGACGCAACTCAAACTGTATGTTCACTATCCTGGTCGACATTGGACAGCCGAGAATTATTCTTATTGAAATTTTTCTAAAGTTTCCAGAGTAGCCCTAAGAAGTTGAATCAAAGCAGGGGATAGGTAATCAATAACTGAATGGATAGAAGCAATATAGATGGTCCTGGCTACTGGGATGGAGATACCCGAGGAGTTGTTAGTGAGCCATTGAAGTGGTGTAAGTCGGCGCTGGAGACGACCCAACAAGTCCTGGACAATGGGATGGTCTTGAGGTTTGGCAGGGACAATCGGCCAAATATTGACTGGCGCACACAGGTAGCGGTAGTGGGAACACATGGGAATGACAGTCCCTCCAATGGTGAACACTGGCTGAGCTTGAGGAAGGCGGCAGGTGAATATTCTGCTCTTATCTGGGGAGACAATAATGCCACAGTGAGAGGAGGCCACAGAGAAGGAGTCAAGAAACCACTGGAGATCCCTTAGTGAAGTGGAATGAAGACAGATATCATCAGCATAGCACGTAATTGTAGTTCCAGAAATATCAGGGAGAGAAGATGGGCAACCGATACATCAGAATATTAAATAACAATGGGCCGAGAACACCCCCTTGAGGCGTACCAGGATGAAAATTACACAAAGGACTGAGCGCACCACTGAAAAACACACGGGAGGTCCTGTTACTCAGGTAGCCCAGAATCCACCGAAGTAGATGACCCTTTATCCCAAAGTCAACCAGTTGATCCAAAATGACGTTTATATTAGCAACATCGAAGGCACTTCGTAGGTCATTGAAGGCCACCACCTTGTCCCTAGAAAGGCGAGAGTACAGGTCGACTAGGCAGTGGTGTGTGCTCCGCTGGGGAAGGAAACCAAACAGCCATGGAGAAAGGCGATCCTGAAGTTGGTACATGAGACGATTGAGTAAGATTCCATAACCATACAAAAACAGGAAGTAAGGGAAATAGGCCTGAAGTTCATAGTGCCTGGCTTAGGGATGGGTATTATTGTGCTGCCGGTCCAGGCTCGTGGTATACAACCGTCACGAAGACAAAGATTGTACAGTCGAAGTAGAGGGTTCCCAGGAACTTGTTGAAGTAGGCACAGCACAGCATAAGTAATACCATCATCACCTGTGGGAGAAGCTCTATTCCGAGAGAAAGCACAGCACAACTCCTCCTTAGTTATGTGCTCTGCATCATCGTCATCATCTTGCAACAAAGCAGACATTAGACGTAGCCGATGGACAGCAGCACGGGAAGCGAGTGCATCTTGTATGTGGATGGGTAGACTGGTTGGGGTTGATTGTTCTAACCAGGCATCGACAAGTTGTTGGGCATAGGCAGCGGGAGTGTGATGACGAGCAGTGGCCAGCAACTTTTTAACAACCCAATGGATGAGGTGCCACATAGAAGCCACATTCGTTTGCTGGTTGATGCTGTACGTGAACCGCTGCCAAGACTCAGTGTGAGCACACTCCTGCTGGGCAACTAAAGCGTCCCTAGACATCTGGTAACGATGGAGCATGTCAGGGGTTGGGTTGGCTTGAAACAATAGGCCATCACGTTCAGCCTCCTCCTTTGCCTCCTGTATACGTGCTTCCAGCATCCAGGAGTGGGCAGTATGGCGATGTTCGAGGTGTGGGCGGGAGACGTATAGTCAATTAAAGTCGTGAGTAGCAGATACAATATCAGATTACAACTCAGGTGAAGATCTGTCAAATGTAGGGAATACATGGGTCATAAATGAGATGTAAGTCGGGCAATATTTAGGGTGCACAGCAATACGCAAATGAGTGGCTGAAGCACTTGACCCAGCAGGTAGAGAATAATGAAACCGAAGACCGACGTGATCAGAGAATAAGTCTGGCACGGAGGAGCACTGGACCTGAGATGCTATCAGGCCAGACGAGAGGATGTAATCCAGAGTACCTCCTCAGCAATGAGTGGCACTGTAATTGTCCCAGCATGTCAGATGATGCTTATGGATGTATGAAAGGAGACGAACACCATTACGATTAATAGAACCAGAACCATCACCCAAATCAGAATGCTGAGCATTAAAATCTCCCATATACACCATACCATGCACTGTTGGAGAAGGAAGAGCCTCAAGAGTGAGTCTAGCTGGGGCAGAATAGACATTACATAATTGGAGTACTCCATCCCCATGTAGAACTTCAAATAGCTGAAAGGTCATGTCAGGATCAGAGGAGGTACGGAGAAGGCGATGTGGCAAGGAGCTATGTATGTAAGTGAGGAGACCATTCCTTACCAGATGAACATATGACACATAACCTGAAAGGTGAGGAGCTTGCTTAGCAGCGAGTGGCCGTCCTGGAAATGCTTCCTGGAGAAAAATAACACTGGGATGTTGACGAAAAACATAGGCCTTGAGTTGAGTGAGCTTAGCATAACTGGTGATACCACATACTTTCCAGGAGATAGAAGTCCGGTGAGTGAGGGCAGATGAGCGACCTGGAAAAGATGTAGGACCAGGAGAAAGGAATGACTCGACAAGTTTTTCAAGGAGAGAAGCAAGAGTATCTATCTTTTCGGTAAGTGTAGTGACAGTTTAGATGATGGCCTGCTAAACCTTGACTAAGATGGAGAGTTTGGAGTCATTAGCAGTCTGAGCGGCAACTAGCCCATCAATCCTGGCTTCAAGGGCAGAAAAGCGGTTCTCGAGGGCCGTACATCGTGCCACGAGGGTAGCAACAGACTTGCAGAGGGCCAAGGCCGGATGCGAGGCAGGGCTGGTAGGAGGAGCAGACTGGGGAGGTGGTGGTAACGGTAGTGGAGGCGGAGCAATAGTAGAGACAGGAGCCTGGACCTGACGTCTTGTACAGCTCCGGACAGATCAAGGGTCTACACTTCTTCTACCCGCGACTTGGTTTGGGCCTGGTCGGATCTGGTAACACTTGCAGGTGGAGGGAGGGGGGATGTTAGTGGGAGAGGAAGAGAGAAATGTGGGCGGAGCTATATAGGAGGGAAACGAATGATTAGATAGAGAAGCCGTGTGTCAGGAGGAATGAATGAAGCATACACTGTGAACGGTATCGAATCACCAACAGTTTAAAGAAGGGTTCTTCAATCTTTTTCAGTCGTGACCCAGTTTTTACTATGACATCATTCTCGCGACCCATACAGAAAGATATTTTACAAATGATCAGAATTATCAACCTAAGAAAATACAAGGCCAGACGCTGAAACATAATATTTATGATTAAAAGGCATTCTAACCAGAATTATAAACACTGCCTCACCTACCCTCCCTCTCTCTCTCACACACTCATTCAAGAAGGCTAATATTTGTGCAATGATTTTGTTTTATTTATAATTAAATATATGAATATTCGATTATAAAAATATGTTAGGTGGATTCATGTATGAACTTCATATTTATTTTATTGTCACGAATATTATTATTCTATTTTATTCATGTATTTATTTTTGTGAGCCTGCGACCCAGTTTGGAGGAATTCGGGACCCGTAATTTGAAGAACCCTAATTTAAAGAAGTGCATACTGCATTAACGTAAGTGGATATAGAAGAGAAGAAATGTGATGATTTGAGGCGAGGGTGAGGGGGAAGAGGGTAAGAAAAATGAAGGTGATTAGTTGAAAAGTAATTATAAACAAATATAGTTAGAATATCTGTTACATTATGTCATTTAAATAAAGGCACTGTCTTTTGTTCACCATCGTAGTGGGATAGACTACTGAATATATATTATCCTTTGGATATTAGACAGCTATCCCTGTATTCCTTTTATCCCTCGTGCTTACCCCATAGGGGAGTATTGCCTGTAATGATGTGGGCAATACTTTTAGGGTTTTGGCGCCCCTTCGGCCCCAGCCACTAGCTTACGTTTCTTCAACTGTCCCTCCTATCTTCCTATTTCCTTCTTGCTTGCTGTCACACCTCTCTATCACCTTTTCCTGGTGCTATTTGACCTCGCTGTTGCGCCACCTAATATCAATCAAATCCTTCGTGCTTGTAGTCCACCTATTTATCACCTTCTCCCAAGCCCAGCTGTTTTTTTTTTTTTTTTTTTTTTTTTGCAGAAGACGGTTTAATTTTCTAACTTTTTTAAAAATCATATTTGTCAACAAATTCATTAAGCTATTTACCAGGATTTTTTCTTCTGAACATGCATTTAAAAATAATCAATGTTAAACTTTAATAGGCGCCGCTATATGGAGTTTTCAATAAACTTGGTCTAATATTATGCATAGGCTATATATATTACAGTATCTCTTAAGTAACTGGCAACCTTACACATCCTCCCTACTGTCTAATCCCTCTCTCGCTTGTCCTTCCCTCCTTTCTTACCGTTTATCTTTTCTTTCTCATATTTTTAACCTTCTCATTCGTTCTTAAACAGTTTTAATGACATAGGCCTTTCTCCCCTATCACTTATAGTCCAATTATATGATTCGAAAAACTGCGGCTGAGATTATGTTGTTGATCATATTTTGGTTCTCAATATGTAGAGGTTGATTGAATGATTGATATTAGGCGCCGCAACAGCGAGGTCATATAGCGCCAGAAAACGGTGATAGAGAGGTGAGACAGCAAGCAGGAAGGAAATAGAAAGAAAAGAGTGGTAGTTGAAGAACTAAGAGCTAGTGGCTGGGGCCGAAGGGGCGCCACTTGATGTGGTTTGTCGACACCTGCTGAACCACCAGGTTCTGGAGGAACTTCTAGTACGCCACCCTCGTGTTGGTGGATTTAAGTACGTCATAATGTAAATATTTGTATGTATGCTTGTGCTTCATTCTGTTATGTTTTCGTCATGTGTGTGTGTGTGTGTATTCTCATGGGTCCCGCTTACCCGTATGTATTGTTGTTTGCCTGTTGATTGACGCCACGGCGCAATGAATAAAAAAAAAATGTAGATCCTGAGCTTTTTGGTGATAATGAAGACTGACCAACGAGTGAGCCTGTGAAACTGCCCCATCAGGAGTGTAGTGATGGGGACTCGGGGAGTCTGTGATCTTGTAGCAACGGAAAGTAGATTTTGGCTCAGGGCCCGTATTCACAAAGGCAAAGTTCACTCTTAATTAATAATTTTTTTCTTCTTCTTCTTCAGCTTGTTCCCATTTCTATATGGGGTCGCTGTTCCTCGCTAGCATTTTCCATCTTGTTTTATCTCTTGCATGTTCCTCTCAAAGTCCCTTAGCCTCCAAATCCTCCCTCAGCTTGTCCCTCCACCTAAGCTTCGGTCTTCCTCTTCTTCTCCGTCCCTCACCTTGCGCTGTCATAACTCTCTTCCCAACATACTCATCTCCTCTTCTGATCACATGCCCATACCAATTTATTCTTCTTTCTTGCATCTTGGCACTTACTTCTGTAACTTTCACAGTTCCTCTGATGTATTCATTTCTGATCTTATCCTTTCTCGTAACACCACACATCCACCTCAGCATTCTCATTTCAGCTACATTTACCTTCTTTTCCTGCACTTTCTTCAGAGGCCACGTTTCACTTCCATAGAGTAAGGATGGTCTCACAGCTGACTTATAGACCACCCCGACCGGAGGCGGTGATTTATTTCCACGTCCAGTTCTCCATCCTCAGCGACGTGCGAGCCTAGATATTTGAATGCCGGTACTCTCTTAATAATCTCGTCATCCATTTTCATTTCCCTTCCATCTCCAAAATCATTAAATGAGAGATACTCTGTCTTGGTTCTGCTAATTTTTAAACCTCGGTCGTAAGCATTTATTCATGGCGAGGACTAGTCCCCGACACTGCTTCGAAATCATAATAACAGCTCATATAAATAGAATAGAAAAACCATTCACTGCTTCGAAATGAACCTGAAACACTATGGTGAGGTCAGAAATGCAAACATAAGAACAAGTCCAAACTCTAAGATATTTTGTGAATACTGGCCCAAGTGGAAAAATAATTTGGGGAAGTGTAGCGGTGGAGGGGCGTCTGTAATCTTGTGGTAATCCTCCTGTTCTGCTGAGGAGACCACTGTGTCACTACGCCATCCACCACGCCATCCATGTCTCCCGCCGGATACTGGTTGGTGTAAATTCTAGGAGTCAGTAGTATAAAACAGTTCAAGTTCTTTCGATCAGAAATTATTATCTATGAGGGATTGCTGATTCGGTTGTGTTATGAATGTTTTTATATTATTTCCCACTTAATATTTCCCTAAGATCATATTTGCAAAGTAGTTATTTGCTATCTCCCTAACTTTATATATGTCAACTTGTTAACTTCATATTTACTAACTTCAAAAAACTCGGGTCACAAAACGTTTAAATCCTATTAAGAACTGTACATTAATTTGGCACCACGAATATATAATTTATCATGAATGATCAGAAATTCAAGAAGAGAAATAATTTAAATAGACAGAACCAATTTGAAATATGACCTTTAATATCAGTAATCGAGCTGAACAAGATTCGTCAATTGCAATACCAAATGAATAAGTGAGCAGGACGGATTTATAATGAAAGTTACTATATTCACTCGCCGACCATAAAATCTAGCCCACCTGTGTTGAAACCCGAGATCTAAAGCAGGCGGTTTCTGGACGACAGCCTACCCAATCCATCACGAGGCCACACATCTCCAACCAATAGCTTTGAGTGGGCTGTCGTCCAGAATCCGCCCTGAGCTCCAGATCTCGTACTTTGACTAGGTTGGGCTAGATTTTATGGTCAGCGATTGATTGATTGATTGATATTAGGCGCCACAACAGCGAGGTCATATAGCGCCATAAAAAGGTGATAGAGAGGTGAGACAGCAAGCAGGAAGGAAATAGAAAGAAAAGAAGGACAGTTGAAGAACTAAAAGCTAGTGGCTGGGGCCGAAGGGGCGCCAAAACCCTTAAAGTATTGCCCACATCACTAAGTATGGTCAGCGAGGGCACCACATGTAATAATATGATTGGTATGTGTAAAATTCTAAACTCTTCCAGGAATTAAAAATCCCCCTACATGAGACTGTAGATAAGAGTTTTATGACAGTTTGAAGGGATACGTATGCTCCAATTTGCTCGCAACAGCTTACATCCCTAAATCTGATCACAGTGGGGTGAGCTATAATGGCAGACCATAATTATGTAAGATTACTCTAATTTCTATCATGAGAAAAGTAAGAACTAAAGGCAAGATACCGGTACTCGTTTGATGAAGTTCCCTGTCAATATATTTAAATGAAATTAAAGAAGGCGTAGTGTGAGGTAGAGGATAGAAGTAGTATTATAGAGGCCAACCTGTACAGACACAATCAAATAACCACCGACACTTTCCTTCCATCGTGCAAATAAATCAGTATCATATCAAAATATAATCATGCAACACCTTACATCAATTCAACCCCCTCAATTATTATTATGAGGTGCTGCAAAATCATAAAATAAATCAGTATCATATCAAAATATAATCATACAACACCTTATGTCAACTCAACCCCCTCAATTATTATTATGAGGTGCTGCAAAATCATAAAATAAATCAGTATTATATCAAAATATAATCATACAACACCTTATGTCAACTCAACCCCCTCAATTATTATTATGAGGTGCTGCAAAATCATACACGTGTTGTTCTTTATTACCAAGATATTTACTACAATGGAAGGAAAGTGTCGGTGGTTGTTGTGGAAAGACGAGGAGTGAGAATGAGAAGGATATGAAAAAGTGATGTTATGAAATTATGTACCAACGTGTTAAGAGAGATGTGTGTGATATTATTATTATTATTATATTATTATCATTATCATTATCATTATCATTATTGCTGCTGCTGCTGTTGTTATCGTTGTTGTTGCTATTATTATTGTTATTATTGATGCTGTTGTTGTTGTGCCAAACTGAACGTGTGTTATGCAAGATTAATCAAAGGGAGGGACACTTTTTAGTGAAATAGAGGGCTAATAATTCCTCCAAACTATATCACGAAACAACAGATCCCCTAAAAATAACTATGATATGATATGTTTCTTAGGATAATTTGGAGGCTCTCCTCTTACAATATTATAATATGTTCTGGTTACCTTTGTCAATCTGTTTTGTGAAATAATTATCAATCTCTCTTGCTTTATCAACGATCAATTTTGTGACATTATCGATTAGTTCTACAAAATCGTCTTACCATCCGACCTATATACCAATGTGTTCCGATTAAGGGGGTAATTCGTTATTGGTACATTGGAGTGCCTTGATTCCTCCAAAGTATGCTAGGAAACAGGACCAGAAGAACAAAAATTATGGAGTTCTGTTACTTGGCATAGTTTGGAGGATTCAGTTGCTCCAGAAGTACCAACACAAAAATTCCCCCTTAAATAGCGATCTGTTCTGCCCAGACTGGTGGGTTGGTCGCCCGTATGGCTATATAATGGTCTGCCTGGGGTGTAGGTTAGTCAGTGGAGGAACAAAGAGAAGGAAAAGCAGTGTCGATGAAGTTCATCTCACTGGCTGTGTTGGTGAGGTTTCTGTCAACGATAGTGGACTTGGTTTGGTTTGTTCTGCGCGAGTCGTAAACGCGGCACCTGAGTAATACATATTTCACTCAATGTAAAGTCGCTGGCTACCCTTCATATATATAAAAAAGAACGTCTTAATCAATATTATTTCACTGATCATAATATAAAGGAACAATCACAGTTTATATTCTAAATATACTGTTCTGCTCTGATATTTTCCCATACAAACAGAACTGCAGAGATTCCACATTTGTATCATCGATGATGACAAGAACCTTTGAAACAGTGGTGTTGGTTTAATGATGTTAATAAGTTCATTTTTCATATTCCTTACTATAGTTATGGATTATGAAATTATATATAAAAAGAATAAAGGTGCTTACAGAAAACATCAGAAATCTTACGTGTAAGACATGTCAAGATTGTTTGTTCTTAACTTTTGTATTAATATTAACAGAGAGACAAGTTTGACAACACTCTAGGTGGTTTACTTATCCGTCATTCACCGGTTTGATCCATTCACCATCCTTCCTTCTGATTACGTCATGTCTGCCCGGAGTATGATGTTGGTAGGAGGTTTCCATTGCATATGATAATATTTGAATGAGTCGTGAATTATGTAAAGAAAACAGACGTGACTATTCATTTTGCTGTAAATATGGTTATACCAAATGAAACAGATTGCACTTGTTGTCGTATTCACCTTCCCCTTTAAATTTTCCTTTTCTAAATTATATAATTCAGTAAGGTAATACCCGAGCTGAGTAAGGGACATCCCTGTGACGAGTAAAGCAGAATGTCGTTAATCAGAGTCAAATATTAATTTTGCACATTATTGCAAATTAAGTGTAACTGGTAATTGATTAAAACATACAAGCACAAGTTATCTAAATCCGTAAATCTCAGACCAAAATACGGTATTACCTGCCAAAAGGTAATCAACATACTACTCTCGGAATGAAAGATAAAGAATCAAATGGTTTCCCCTCCTCCATCATAGTTTTCTTTCCCAAGAGCCGGCCAACAATTCCCCTCCTCATCCACCACAGACACTGACTCTCCTCTCCCTCTACCGCTCCTCCCCTGTTTAAGGTGGTAATTTTTTTTTTGTTACATTGGAGTGCAATGATTCCTCCAAAGTATGCTAGGAAACAGGACCAGAAGAGCCAAAATAATAGTGTTCTGTTGCTTGGAATAGTTTGGAAGTTTCGGTTGCTCCAGATTTACCAACACAAAACTTCCCCATTAACCTGTCGTGCAAAAAATGGTCACCCAAGACACAGAAGTATTGAGGAGGGTGGGTCATGATTACTGGATGTGATAGTAAATGTTCTCACCACTTACACTTGCTTCCACTCAGGTACATGTGGCAGGTGTGAATAGCCTGCCACAGTCTAGTACACGTGATGTTACCATGATGAAGAACTCACCTGTCAGCCTCCACGAGTTCAAACCATCCCACTATACGGCCCGGGTCAGTACTGTGTGAAGTTCCAGTAGCTTTCAATAATGTCAACTGGTACTCCAGTAGATGTCAACTGGTACTCCAGTAGATGTCAACTGGTACTCCAGTAGATGGCAACTAGTATTCCAGTTGATGTTAACTGGTACTCCAGTAGATGTCAACTGGTACATTTGCAGATATCAACCGGTTATACTTGTAGATAATGATGGAATCACATATTTATTTTCAGACATTGAGTATTGTAGTGTCTGTCTTACTTACCTTTGTATTACCGAGATTTAGAACATTTCATATAATTCTACAGGAAAGTGGGGATGATCCAGATAGGGTGCCACTTCAGGACAAGAAGACTCCTTTAACCCGAGGTTCTGTTGCACGTGCACCTATTGATGCATCACTGAAACTCTTCAACGCACAAGACTCGAACATTTGGAATCATTGTCCATGTGGTCAAATCAATAAGAACCGCATCGTTAATGGTTGGGAGGTTAAACCTAAACACAGGTTCCCGTGGCATGTATGTATGAGGGAGTTTTATATTGTTGAATATCGATTTGCAAATATCATTTATGCAGTGAGATCTAAATTCTTACAAACACACACTACAAAGATTTTTACATGTCATTTAACAGCTCAGTAGAGGTGAGTCAGAAGTCATATAAATAAATCTGTAAGAGATCTTACCTTTGGGGAACATGAAATGAAGTTAAACAAATACCACATATTGTTTTAGAACTCCTGTTAATTGCTTTCAGAATTGAGGAAATATAACACTTAGACCAACCTCTTATGATGACTCATGTTTTTGTATCCTAATTAAAAATATATCTATTTTTACACTGAATTACATTATATTGCAGGTGGGCTTGAAGGAAAACAACAGCTTGAACTACATCTGTGGAGGTTCCATCATCAATAACCTCTACATACTCACCGGTGCTCACTGCGTCACGAATAAGTATGAGGTCTTTCTACCCTCTATCCTTACAGTGGGCATTGGAGACCATCTCTCCACGTTAGATGACGATGAAACAATGTTGGCGGTCGAGAAGATCATAGTTCATGAAGATTTCAACCCGGATATACTGGATAATGACATTGCACTCCTGAAACTCTCTACTCCAATAAATTTGGGCAGTGATTCTAAGGTGGGAACCATTTGCCTCCCCTCTAATGCAGATAAATCCTACAGTCATACCCTTGGAATTGCTTCTGGCTGGGGTGCCATAGACGACAGTGGTACCCAACTTGATTTCCTCCAAGAGATGGTTTTGCCCATTTTGGATTCTGATTGCATGGGTTATAGTAAATATGTCACGGAGAACCAGTTTTGTGTCGATCCAACCTATGGAGATACCTGCAGGGGAGACTCTGGTGGCGCTCTGATGGTTGATGAAGGGAACCATTACACTCAGGTTGGCATCACGTCCTTCACTTTTAGTAACTGTAATGACAAGTATCCCACTGTCTTTACCAAGGTTTCCAACTACTTCCAATGGATCAAGGACAATACTAAAGATGCTCAGTTCTGCTGATTTCATCACACTTGTATTGGTCCAATTAACCTAGCGCACTTTGTATCCAATGATCTGATCTGACGTGATTTAACTTTATCTGACCTGCTGACTTACACTGACTTGACCTGATTTAACCTGTGTGATATCATTTTACATAAGATACCAAGAGGTAATCATTGATTGTTAAATATTTACTGTTTTTCTTTTTTGTGTTAACATAGGCCTATGTATAATATCCAATAAAAACAAATAAGAAGAGTGAACAGCATCCAACTCGTTGTTTTCTTTATCGGACACTTACCTCCATGTGTACTAGTGGATGGTAAGAATCTCGAAGACTTAGTACAGTAGTTGATGAATTGCTCCCCCCCAGTGGGACCCGCCTTGACGTGGTGTGGGGGCTTGAGTGTCTCTAGGACCTGGCTAGCTGGACTGGTGGTAGCTTTGGCCCCTGCTCTGCCTCGATTTCGGGGAGGGGGGCCTCCCGTACTGGTGGGGTCGCTGGTGAGAGACCAGACTGGGTGGTTCCCGTGCAATGGGCTGCCAGTGCGAGCCACCAGTGTTGCCCGCCAGAGGGACCGGCCTCTAGGGGCCATCCTGTGTTGGATGGTTGGGTGTCTGAGCAGGGTGATGTTGAGGAAGAGGGTCTCAGCACCGTCGTGGGCAAACTTTCGAGCCATTGGGGCTGCTTTTTAAAACGAGTGGCCCCGTGTGGGATGAGGTACCCCGCCCTCGGCAACCAGCGCTCAGTCCCCTCTTCTGCTCGGTAGTTAGTAGCTCTTGGCTCCCCCCCCCCCCACTACGTTCTTGCCAATGTAAGATGTACCTCCTCGAGTAGGATATCCTCCACTTGGCTAACTCCCAATTCATCAGCATTAGTAATGCCAGACGGCAACTCAATTTCAGGCGACAGAAGGATGGTCGTACTAGGACATACGTCTCCTCCCTTTGCCCTAAATCGGTTGCAGCACCCTCTCAATTCTCTCAAGAAGCAGCTGCTTCTTACTCTAGCGAGAGCATTCCTATGATTTCACTACATAATAGTTTATCTGTCTTGGAAAGTGTATCAGACACTCATTCTGGTGACCCATCAACTGATGACAATTCTCAGACTTTAGCTAAAGGTGTCCATGTGGTAGAGGTTCACGCTGCCACACGCTCTCCAAAAAGAAAACTTAAGTCACCTAAACTGCAACAGAGACGTCTTTGTGGTTCCTCTGAGAAACTTGACTCCATGGACGTTCCTCCTTGCAAAGCAACCGTCTCTGTAGACTCTTCCATATTTTTCTCTCAATTTCACCGGAAGCGTTCTCGTGGCTCTGATGAATCTCTTGATTCAACAGATGATCCCCCTGGCAAGCTTCCTTTGGTAACATCGGAAGGGCGTGAAGTGAATGTGGATGCCTCAGGTATTGTGACTTCAAAAGATTCAGTTCCTCTTCCGCTTGAGCAGCGAAGTGATTCTTCCACCTGTATTATGGATGTTGATGTATCTGCCTGTGTCAGTGATACCACTGCTGTACAGGATAACACCAATGTGGTTGTTTCAAAGAATATCCCTGCTCATCTACCTCCACCTTCTTCTAACATATCATATGCTTCAGGGACTCGTCTACGGGTCCCAATTACTGCCCCAAGTATTACTCCTTGGGTTCACTCTTCTTTTAGTGGCCCAGGATTAGACAAAACTTATAGTTTGAGAAAAACCTCAGATCAAGGTGGTAGTGGGAAGTCACTCCGTGAGGCTTCTAAAAAATCACTAATAAAGTAACACTGTTCAAGGTCCTTCAGTGGAATTGCCGTGGCTTGCATACCTCTTGGGAGGAACTGCGTGTTCTTCTCTCTAGCTTCTCTCCTGCATGTGTTTCTCTCCAAGAGACAATATTTGGGGACTACATTCCTGACAGTCCTCCAGCATACTCTGCATTCTATTACAATTCATTTGAAGGGTAGGGTCACCATGGTGGCTCTGCCATCCTAGTTCGGCGCAATGATCCATGCACGAGCCTGGATCTTGACACTCCGCTCTAGTCCGTTTCAGTTAAGGTTCTTATATATGGACTGCCCCTACACTGTGTGCAGTCTATACCTTCCTCCCAGTGTTACAGTTGAGAGGGGTGATCTCAACCGTCTTCTACGGGACCTTCCCTCTCCCTTTATTTTATTGGGTGAATTTAATGGTCGTCATCCTCTGTGGGGTGAAAGTTTGTTCAACTCCAGGGGTGTTTTATTGGCTTCTTTTATTGAGGATGAGGGATTACAGGTTTTAAATACGGGAGATGTGACACATTTTAATAGCCCTACTGAGACTTTTACCGTCGTTGACATTTCCCTCTGCTCACCCAGGGCTCTGTTGGATTTTACTTGGAGTGTGTTGCCCGATTTATATGGTATTGACCACTTCCCTATACTTTTAGAAAATAACAGGAACGAAAAGCAGTCTCGTCTTCCTAGGTGAAGATTAGAGAAGGCTGACTGGCAGTTTTTTAGAGAGCTAACTTCTTCGGTCTCTTCTGTAGCAGATTTTGGTAGCTCAGATGAAGCTGTAACAAATTTCACTGATATGATCCACTCTGCTGCTCTCAACTCTATCCCTAAAACTTTTGGCCACTTTCCCAAACGTCCTGTCCCTTGGTGGTCACCAGTCTGCACTACTGCTGTGCAGGTGAAATGCGCTGTTTTCTTTCGCCATTGTCGCAATCGTGGGGACCCAACTATCTTAGAGAATTTCCGACAGCAAGGGCTCGGGCTAGACGAGTTTTAAAAGAGGCACGATGTGCATCTTGCAAGGCCTATGTGTCTTCAATTAATATTAAAACCCTACTCACCCAAGTGTTCAGGAGAGTCCGTAAGATGGCGGGGAAGTTTTCTCCTAGTTCTCCACCTGTTCTTAAGGTCAATGGAATTAAGATCATGGATGGTTTAACAGTGGCCAACACCATGGCAGAGGCTTTTGCAAAGGTCTCCAGCCGTGACTCTCGACCTCTGGCTGACAGTCATGAGTTGGGAGCCCAGGAGCGCACTGTTCTGGATTTCTCGGGAACGAGAATGAAAGTTATAACCATATATTCACCCTGAGAGACCTGCACTCTGCTCTCTCTCTCTCTGAGGCAACACTTCTCCTGGGCATCCCATATGCAAATGTTGCGACACTTGGGTGAGAAGGCGATATCATTTTTTCTAGCTTTATATAACAGAATCTGGCTGGAGGGTGTCTTCCCTTCTGGGTGGAGGGTTGCTACCATCCTTCCTTTCCCCAAGCCGGGCAAGGACTCTAGTGTTGCCCTCAATTACAGACCAATTGCCTTGACCTCCTGTCTCTGTAAACTATTTGAGAACATAGTGAATGTCAGACTGGTATACTTCCTGGAACGGGGTGGTTTACTGTCTCCGTCCGAGTCTGGCTTTCGTAAACACCGTTCCACTACAGATTCTCTGGTCAGGTTGGAAGCTGCTGCATGTGAGGCTTTTGCATGACATCAACACCTGGTTTGTGTATTCTTTGATTTAGAGAAAGCCTATGACACTACATGGCAATATGGCATCCTGCAGCAACTCCATGCATATGGCCTGTGGGGTCGCCTTCCTCGCTTTCTTAAGGAGTTTCTCAGTGGTTGCAGTTTTTGTGTGAGGGTTGGTACAGCCCTCTCAGCATCCGTTGTACAGGAGGATGGCGTTCCCCTGGGAAGCATCCTCAGTGTCACGTTGTTTGCAGTAGCAATTAATGCCATTCCGGTATAGCCAACTTGATGTACGTTAACGACCTGGCGGTCTGGTTTGCTGCTACCCATATGTCAGTTGTGGAGCGGCGCATGCAGCTTCCCCTCGACCAGGTGTCGAGTTGGGTTGGTTCTCATTGGTTTTGCTTCTCTCCTGCCAAGACGGTTGCTATGCACTTCTGCTGCATCTGAGGCATCCACCCCAATCCGGACTTACTCATGTATGGTCACCAGATACGTTGTGTCGAGGAGACTCGCTTTTTGGGTCTTATTTTTGACAAAAGTTTGACTTGGGTTCCCCAATACATTCACTTAAGGTTTCTTGCCTCATGGCTCTCAACTTGTTGATGGTCCTGGGCCATACATCTTGGGGGGCTGATCGGGCCACCCTCCTCGGCCTATACCATGCTCTTATTAGGTCAAAACTTAACTATGGGTGTGAGGTGTACTCCTCTGCCACGAATGCCCGTCTCATAGTTTTAGACCCTGTTCATCATGCAGGGGTACGTCTGGCGACCGGGGCCTTCAGGTCGTCCCAAATCCCCAGTCTATTGGTGGACGCTGATGAGCCACCCCTTGATCTCCATCGTCACTAGTCCTTGATGGTTTGTTGTTAGCATCGGTTAAATCGACTTCCTAATTCCCTTCCCTGCTAGGCAGTGTCTTCTGATATCATGTTTCAGTACTACCTTTCACATCCTTGCACACTAAGGCCCTTTGGTTTCTGGATCAGGAAGGCTATGGAGGAGATGGGCATTGATGACTTCCAGATTTGTCCTGTGCGGGTCCCTAGAGTGGCTCCATGGCTTCTTCCAGAAGTTTACACCTGTACCTGCTTTTCAGACAAGAAGGAATCTCTTCCTCCTCCAGTGGCTCGTTCCCTCTTTTTAGAACATGCCTCCTCTCACAAGGAATCCCTCTCTGTGTACAGTAATGGGTCAAAGTCTGTTGCTGGAGTTGGTTTTGGAGCTGTCTTTCCTGACTTTTGTCGTGGCGGCAGGCTCCATTCTATTATGTCCATTTTACTGCCGAGCTCTTTTTTCGTTTTTCTATGAAATTTTTTTTAACCCCTGAACTATTTATTATTGTATATTTCTTTACACCTTAATCAATTATTGATAAATATTAAACCCATATATTTCATGGGAAAATTAATAACTATTTGTATATACTTTTTTTGCAAAGGAAATTGAAACATATTATTATATTTATTTATTTATTTATTTGTTATTATCATTGGACAGCAGGCACGAAGGAGAGAGAGAGAGAGAGAGAGAGAGAGAGAGAGAGAGAGAGAGAGAGAGAGAGAGAGAGAGAGAGAGAGAGAGAGAGAGAGGGGGGGGGAAATAGAAGGAAAGGGAGGACAGCAAACACAAATCTATTTTTATAGCTTTTTTTTATTTATTTATATAGTAATAAATTGTTTCTAAAATATCAAATATATTTTTCATACACACACAAGCACACACACACACAGTCTATCTTTCTCTCACACACACTGTCTCCCTGTCTCTAACACACACAAAGTCTCTCACCCTCACACATCAATCTCTCTCTCTCACACACACACACACACACACATGTACACGCACACACACACATCAACACCCACACCCACACACATACACACCCACACATATACACACACATATATATATATATATATATATATATATATATATATATATATATATATATATATATATATATATATATATATATATATATATATATATATATATATATATATATGAGACATAAAACATACATATATACAATGTTTCAGTAGAATTATGGAGGCTTCAGCAGGCTTCAGTAGGTATCTGGAGGCTTCAGCAGGCTACATTAGGCATCTGGAGGCTTCAGTAGGCATCTGGAGGCTTCAGCAAGCTACATTAGGCATCTGGAGGCTTTAGTAAGCATCTGGAGGCTTCAGTAGGCATCTGGAGGCTTCAGCAGGTTTCTTTAGGCTTCAGCAGGAATCTGGAAGCTTCTGGAGGATTCATCAGGCTTCATAAGGCATCTGGAGGTTTCTGGAAGCTTCAGCAGGTTTCAGTAGGCATCTGGAGGCTTCTGAAAAATTTATAGTACTTATTTACTTTTATTATTATTATTATTATTATTATTATTATTATTATTATTATTATTATTATTATTATTATTAATATAATTTTATTTTTATTATTATTATTATTTTTATTATGTATTTTTTTTTATTATTATTATATATTTATTATCATTATTATTATTATTATTATTATTATTATTATTATTGTTATCATTATTATCATTATATAATTATATTATATTATATAATTATACAATTACAATTGATAAATAAAATGTGTGTGTGTGTGTGAACAGTTCATTACAAGTACACACACACACACACACACACACACCATTTTACACTCATTGAAAACCACCAAATGTGTGTGTTTTTGTTTGTGTGTATGTGTTTATGTATGTATTTACACGTTGCAGAATCTCAAATGGATCTTGTTGTTCAATGCTTGAGTGAGGTTCTTGCATCTCTTGCAGCGTCAATTCTTGTAAACCTGGGACTTGTTGAGCAGTCGCTCAACACACATAAAACACAAACACATACACACACATACAAACACACACACACTTAAAACAAACACATACACACATAAAACAAACACACACACACACACACACACAAATAAACACATATATAAAACACAAGCACACAAAAAAAATAAACACACACACACACACACACACACACCAAAAAAGATAAACACACACACACACACACCCTGCACGCACACACACAAAAAACACAGACACATAAAAAAACAACACAAACAAACACACACAATAAACACAATAACAATGTACTTATAAATATATATGATTTAAACACACACACACACACACACCAACACACCGACCACTCACAGATTCTTCTCTACGGCAGTTCGGATAGTGGATTACGACATATCCATGGATGGAGGTTATAACACCAGTAGATGTCAACACCAAGTGGGAGAATTATCACTCATCAGTCATGGAAGCCTATCACCATTTCTTCCCACCCAAAACATCCAGAAGACATCCATCTGATCTCCCTTGGATTACCCCCAGAATCAAGCGACTCCTAGACCAACGCAATTAACCAGGCTTTCTATACCAACACAACCCTCTACCGACAGCTGAGGAACCAAGTCATACGAGAAATTCGTGAGGCCAAGAGGACATACTACCCCTTGGCCATGTACTACCCCACCAAGATTCACCATCTCCTCCAAAGTAACACGAGTCAGTGGTACACAAATATTAGAGACCTCTGTGGCCAGGGTAAGAAACTAAACCCTATTAATTGTCTCACCGATGTGTCAGCGGAGGAGGCAGTAGAAAGGATTAACACACATTTTGCCACTATCTGTCAAAGCTTTCCTTCACTTAACCTCTCCCTCCTACCAGCTTACCTTCCCCAATTCTCCCCCCCCCCCTCCTACTGTTGAAACATGGAGGCTACATGGTTGAAACATTTCAAGTTGCCAAAAAGCTTCTTAGCCTCAAATCAAAAAGATCCACCACCCCCATTGACTTGCCTCTCAAAATTTATAAGAAATTTGCCCCAGAACTAGCAGTACCCATCACCTCAATAATCAATGCCTCCATCAAACAAAGTAAATGCCCAGCAGAATGGAAAATCGCCAAATCAGACCAATTGCCATCACCTGGCCCCGCGGGTGGGGTAGCAATTAGTCCGCTCTGTTGTCACATTTCCTCTCTCGCTCTCCTGTCTATCAAATGGACTATCTGCAGGCGCTGAGGTTTTAATATCGCTTGGCTTATAATTTGAAACCTAACCATACAATTTTATTCATTTTTTTTCCAATGAGTTTTCCATCAAAAGTTACTGGTAGTAGATGAAACAAGGATTAGTCTAACCGATCCTGCACCTACCCTATGACTTGAGAAATATTCCTCTCTTAAAATTGTTCTCTCTCTCTCTCTCTCTCTCTCTCTCTCTCTCTCTCTCTCTCTCTCTCTCTCTCTGACATCTTTTCCACACCACCACTGGGGTAAAAGTCAAGGCGCGTTTTTATTTTTTAGAGGTATCCCCTGTAGGCATAATCCTCGTCATTGACATTATTCCGAAATTTCGTCATCTGAATCATCAGAGACGGTAATCAGGAATGAATCTACATAATGCTCGACAGCTTTATCCTGCTTGGTTCAATGCAGAACAAATTCTTTTCACTGTCCTTTCACTCACGTTCGTTGCCTTGGCTGTCCTTGCAGTTGCTCTTGAAGGTGGCAGCAATGGTCCTCTGTTGGCCTTTTCTTCCAAAAAATACTTATTTACATTGTAAACAAGTTCTTTTGCTTGACTGTGCAGCACGCGAGAGTGAGATGCGTTGTTACCTTCCATGGCGGGAGAATGACCAGGAATGAAGGATAGGCCTACTGAGTCACTGACCCGGGCTGACACATAGCCGGATGTATGGTATAGGCAACACCGCTTGAAGTACAGACGTTGCCAAGTGTAATACATGGTATACAAAGTTCAAAATAATTGTTTTACCCCAAAAATTCAGATATTGTTCGAAACTATGCAGCCTTATTATGAATTTATATATCACTGCTATCTTTCAAGCAGCCAGTGGTGTGAGAGAGGTCAAAATTAGGGAGAGCGAGAGAAAGAGGAAATGTGACAACAGTGTGGACTTATTGCTACCACACCCGCGGGGCCAGGTTAGTTTAAAACGACTATAGCTCTATCCTTCATTGACTTTAGAAAAGCTCTATCCTTCATTGACTTTAGAAAAGCTTTCGACTTATAATATTATAGTTGACCACACTACCGTCATTAAAAAGGCAATACACCTGGGCCTCCCTGACTACCTAATCTCCTGGCTGTGTGATTTCCTGAGTGGGCGCCGACAGGTCACACGGTACCAGAACACCACCTCCACCCACCACCACCAGACCTGTGGAGTCCCCCTGGGTACTAAAATGGGGCCTCTATGTTTCCTAATGTTAATAAATGACGCTCTCATGGACACACCACATCACTGGAAATACGTAGATGACTGCACTGTAGGGATCACCCTCAACAACGACTCTCCAAACTACAGTCCTCTACAAAATATCTTCGACAGTCTACAAATCTGGACAAGGGAGAATCATGTTACCATCAACCAGAACAAGACCGTGGTGATGCATGTCTGTACAGCCACAACTCCAGTCCCACCACCAGTTGTTACAATTGGCTCCCACTCACTTCATGTGGTGGAGTCAACCAAACTACTGGGTGTCACCATCGACAACAAACTAGACTGGAAGCTGCACATCACCAACACCATCCAGGCATCCACCTACAGACTGCACATGCTTAACACAATGAAATCCCTGGGTGCCCTACATCAACAACTGAGGGATATCTACACCATCTTCATCCTCCCTAAACTGACGTATACTTCTCTTGCCTTGTCATCTGCACTAAACACCATGCAGATGTGCCGGCTGGAACGTGTACAAAAAAGAGCATGCAGGATAATTTTGGGACCAGCCTACTCCACCTATCAACAGGCGTTAATCTCCCTAAACCTTTCCTCACTGAAGGAGAGGTACACTCGCAATCCAAAATATGTATCCAGGCTTGCTTCGAATATCTTGATCGAGTATTAAGCGAGCTCAAGCATATATGAGTCAAGGTTAAGCGTTGTAATTGGTTCAGTATACTATGTCAAATTATTCGAAACTTCAACAAGAAGTGGATACAAATTTTGGATTGCGAGTGTACCGTCATGACCTGACCAAGTTTGGAGAGAGGCTACTGTCACAACCCCGCCATCACCTGCTACTACCCCAAGCCCTTCCCCCTCCAACAAGGGCCTTCCGTCGCTACAACAAATTAAAACCCTTAAGGGCAAGAACCGACAGGTATAAGAACACCCCAATACCTACAATTGTAAATATTATCAATAATAAATAAATATCCCATATGTACTGTACCTGTATATCTATATGTATATATATGTATAATTATCATAACACATTATACACCATTATTTTACATTGTCTCACCCCTGTATATTTTCAGCCCCAGGGCTGCACTATGTCAAATAAACCTTTTATTATTATTATTATTATTATTATAGCTCTTTATAAAATAGCCAGTCAGCCTTCTCTAATCTCCACCTAGGAAGACGAGACTGCAGTTCGTACCTGTTATTTTCTATGAGTACAGGGAAGTGGTCACTACCAAGGTCAAGGGATTCCCTTGACCTAGGTCACTACAATATAAATCGGGCAAAAATATAATTGCGTACTTGGTGAGCAGAGGGAAATGTTAAAGGCGGAAAAAATCCTAGTAGGGCTATGTAAATGTGTCATCTCCCGTATTTAAAACCTCTAATCCCTCATCCTCATTAAAAGAAGCCAATAAAACACCCCTGGGATTGACCGAACTGTCACCCCACAGAGGATGACGACCATTAAAATCACCCAATAAAATAAAGGGAGAGGGAAGGTCCCGTACAAGACGGTTGAGATCAACCCTCCCAACTGTAACACTGGGAGGAAGGTATAGACTGCACACAGTCTATGACAACCTTAACTGCATCAGCCTGGAGTGGAGTGTCAAGCTCCAGGCCGGTGCATGGAACATCGCATCGAACTAGGATGGCAGAGCCACCATGGAGAGTGAGGGTTGAGAACCTCATTTTCTAACAATGAGCCACTTTAATAATAATAATAATAATAATAATAATAATAATAGTTTGATACACACAAAGACAAAGTACATAAGAGAGTTGACATTAGATGAAGTACATTTACGTCAAATACATGATTATTTTCATATTCCTGACATCTAAATAATGGATGTTTTGTTATGCAAGGTACCAGACACCTACTGGTTGCCTTGGAAACAGTGTGGGCTCACCAGTGTCTTACCTTGGTGGGTGACAGATGGTTGATTGGCAGATAAATTATTTAATCGTTTTAATCGCTGCAATAATTAAACAAGTGTGTGATGCCATTATCCCGTAATTTTGTGTGATTATTTATAATCGGTCTTAATGATTAGGAGGGGTAGAGTAATAAAGCATAAACTGTTTTATTTCAATAAATATTTATGCAGAATATACAAAATACTTAGAAATTCAAGTTTCCAGTAACTGTGACTCATGCACAGTCACTAAGATGATAATGAATCTACATATATATGTGTTTTAGTGTCCAATGGCACAACAATGTTTATAAATCTATATCTTATTTCCTTAAGGTGGGACTATGCACTTGGCAAATTAGAGTTCCCTAATTCCAGGAAGCTATCAATACGGACAAAAAAAAATTGATCATAACCCATGTGTGGTTAACATTATTTTACGGTGTGTAGAGTTGGACGTTGCCAGTGGAGATGATAAGGAGATTAGAAGCGATGGAGATGTTGTTGTGGAGGAGATTGATGAATATACCATGGACGGAAAGAATGACGAATGAAACAGTACTGGAGATGGTGGAGAAAAGAGAGTTGATGAGGTTGGTGAGGGGAAGACAGCTGAAGTTTTTTGGCCATGTAATGAGGAGACAAGGGCTGGAGGATCTGATAACGACTGGAGTGGTGGAGGGAGTCAGAAGAAAAGGAAGACCAAAAGTAAAATACATGGAGAGATTTGTGAGGCTAGCAAGTGGAGGAATGACAAACGGGCAGTTCACAGAGCTGCAAGAGACAGAGAAAGATGGAAAGCCATGGTTGCCGACTTCCTGGAGGATATGGCACAAAGTTAAGGTCCCAATAGACTGAGTGAATGCTCGTGTAGTACCTTCATATAAACTTTATATGAAGTTACTACACGAGCAAATTATAAAGGAAAAAGGGATAGATACCATTGTACATGTTTCAAGGATCAGTCAAGTGTAGTAGAAAAGCTGTATGGGAAGGTGCTGATAAAGAGAGTCAGAGAGGGTACGGAGATTGTGATTGGTGAAGAACAAGGTGGTTTTAGGAGAGGACGTGGTTGTGTAGACCAGATATTTGCAGCAAGGCAGGTGTCTGAAAAGTATATAGAGAAAAGTAAATGGGCATTTATGGCTCTCGAGAAAGCATATGACAGAATTGATAGAAATGGATTGTTGAAGGTTTTTCAGTTGTACCGGCTGGGGGGTAATTATTGAGAGTGGTGAAAAGTTTCTACATGAACAGTAGAGCATGTGCTAGAGTGGGAAGTGACGTGAGTGAATGGGTCCCAGTTATTGTGGTAATCCGTTAAGGATGTGTGATATCACCATGGTTGTTTAATATTTATATGGACGGTGTGGTAAGAGAGGTAAATGCTAGAGTGATGGAGAGAGGACTGAGCTTGGTGGACAGCAGAGGTAGAAACTTGGGCTTAAACCAATTACTGTTTGTTGATGATACGGTGTTAACGGCAGAGTCAGAAAAGAAACTGTGTATGTTAGTTCAGAAGTTTGGACGGGTGTGCAGGAGGAGGAAATTTAGAGAGTGAACATGGCAAAGAGCAAAGTAATGAGATGTAGGAGGGGAGCAGAGGGTAGAAGGAAGAATATAATGTTAGATGGTGAAATATTGGAGGAGGTGCAGTGATTTAAGTATTTGGGGTCAAAGGTGACGGTGGATAGATGAATAGAGACAGAGGTAAAATCTAGAGTAAATGAGGTAGGAAAGGTGCTTGGAGGAATGAATAAGATGTTTGGCTGTAAGTCATTTTGAATGGATGTAAAGAGGAAGTTGTACGAACTTATATCAGTGCCTGCTGCACTGCATGGAGCGGAAACATGATATATGGAAGAAAATAAGAAGAGAAGGTTGAATGTAATAGAGATGAGATGCCTAAGGAGCATGTGGAAAAATGGAGGAAATAGAATGGTAAAGAGGATAGGGGGCTCAGAAGTGGGAAGTGTACGGAGGAGAGGGAGGCCACAGAGGAGATGGATGTACAGTTATGTAGTTTTTCATTGTTTATTTGTTGTAAATCTTCGAAAACACCAGGGTGTGTACGAATTCATGTACTATACTAATGGCATCCCGGTTTTAACTTTAAAGACCATGGAATGGCTACCTCCACCAGGGCATAGTGAAGGGACCTACGACGTGGATGCAAGAACTTGTCGCAGGGGAGCTGAGAATTGTGTGGGCTAGAAAGGGGAAGCAATTGCATGCGTGAATCAATTCACTGGATACTCTGTCTTTTATTTTCTGTATTTTGCTGACATTACAATATCTATTGTAACTATATATTCAGAGTACTAACCCTGGCAGTCGATTAGGGTGGTTTGAACTTGTCCAGGTGGGCAGGTGAGTTCTTCATCCTGGTAACAACATCACTAGTACCAAACACACGTGGCAGGCTGTACACACCTGCCACACACACCAGTAGAGACAACCAGCAGGTATAATTAAGTCAGCAATACACTGTTGGTGGTAAATTTGGTGTAACGGATTCCTATAAACTATTCCAAGCAAAAGGCAACCACTATTTTGTTTAATCTTGTCATACTTCCTGGCATAGTTCGAAGGAATCAAGAGGCTCTAATGTACAGTACCAAACGTATTCTATCCCCTTAACGGTAACCCTTTCTCGTCCGACCTTTGTGGATATTTTGTTTTCACGTGTGGGTACCTGTAGATATATATGGATGAAGTTATGTGGATAAACGAAATGAAATGAAACGCTCACAGCAGCACATGACCAGAATGTAAACAAACCTACTCAAACAAAGATTGCATTGGAGCGATATCCATCCTGTACTACGTCACACCAGCTGCTGGCAGCTACTGACTGAGTTAGTCTGAATAGGCTCACTGACGTGAGCTACTGTACAATAATGGTCACAAGCACGGTCGAGTTATTAGTACTAATTAATAACTCGACCGTGGTCACAAGTTGCCAATTGTCCAATTTTTCTTATTTTCCTCTAATTACATATATTCATTATTACATATTATCACTATTATTATTATTATAATGTCTGCAATGGTTATCACTATCTCTCTCTCGTGTTTCTGAGTGACATGGTGATATAAGTGAGAAAATAACTTGGCTGTGTGGCGATGCAATTACGAGTATGGTAATATTGTACTCCCTCTCCCTCTCATACAGTGATGCCAGGTATGCTTGACGAAATTTTCCAAACATCAACTTTGGAATTTACCTCTTTGCCTCAATTATTCCCTGATTACTCTTGAACATTGACGGTCTATTTAGAATTGTTTTCATCTGGTAGAAATTTCCCCGTTTACTCTTGAACAATCTGTATATAATTTCCGTGCGGATTTCAAAATTCCCTAAAACGGAGAACTTTACCTGCACCTGGTAACACTGCCCTACCCTCCCATCCCAAGTCTTTCTGTTTGCAGGCGACAAGCGATCGTACCGAAATTATATAAACGTAAAAAACAATTAAGAACATTTGATCTAAAGCAAGGCATAATGTTGTTTTTATGTTATCAAGTTTATGTATTTCGAAAATTAATAGTACTTGAAGCGCAGCGAGACAATAAGTTTCGCCGACAATAATAAAAAAAAAAAATGTATTGCTAGTCTACTGAAATTTCACTTGTTTTCGTCACTCTTTTGATTCGGTAACGTAATTTTAGAATTTCATAAAATATAGGTTATACAATGGCTAGAGACACCGGATTTGAGAGTAGTTATATGTTAGGACTTATTCTCTATATTATTGCCATAAACATTTCTTCCTACAATGTTTATTTTATTTTATTTTATTTTATTTTTTTATTTTTTTTATTCTGGGCATTTCATCGAGGGTGGGCCATATATATTGTACCTCAGATGGTAAAGTGTTAAGTTGTCAGCCAGTGAGCTCTGATAATTACTCCACAAACGCTGCCATAATTCCACCAATTTCTCTTAAAATTTTCCCATCACCGGCCTCGTATTAATTGGACAGTATATTTTTGATACACTGGAGCGCCTTGATTCCTCCAAAGCATGCCAGTAAACAGGACCAGATTGACAACAAGTATGGATAGTCCTGTTGCCTGGAATAATTTGGGATAATCATTTGCTCCAGATTTACCACCAACACTGTACCTTCCCTCCTCCCCCCTTAATAAGAGTGTAAATAATTAGACGTGGGTGGTTTGGGTTGGTATATAAGGTGAAGGTGAAGTGCCATTGGTACCTATGTTGGACCAAGTAAGAGAGAAGACGCATCATGAAGTTATTGGTCTTACTGGCTGTGTTGATGGTGAGTCTAATCCAAGAACTATATATATATATATATATATATATATATATATATATATATATATATATATATATATCATCCTTGGTCTAATCTGTGTTTGTGTCAGTCTCACATGGCTTCAGTCTTAGTAAGGGCACTAGGTAAGAATATCCATGGTGTTGACGATGGTGTGGTACCGATACGATGACACTACGGAGTCATCGTACCGGTACTACACCATTGTTAACACTATGGATATCCTTGCATACGATGGTGTGGTACCAATACGATGACTCCATGGAAACGTTACAAAGTCATCGTACGGTACTACGCTATGGTCAACTCCACCAATGTTCTTGCCTACGTAACTTAGATGGGAGATTCTTTTGTGGGTGATTTGGAAAGTTTCTGATTCCCCTAAACCAGTGTCTCTCTCTCTCTCTCTCTCTCTCTCTCTCTCTCTCTCTCTCTCTCTCTCTCTCTCCAAACTATGCCACGAAATGGTTCCCCACGAATTAAGGGTTAAATATTTATAAACTATCAATATGGTGACTCATATTCTTTGTGTATATTCAGTTAATAATAATAATAAAATAATAACAATTACAATTACAATAATATATAATAATAATAATAATAATAATAATAATAATAATATATAATAATAATATATAATAATAACAATAATAATAATAATAATAATAATAATAATATATAATAATAATAATAATATATAATAATAATAATAATATTAATATAATTTATCCTCAGTAAATCAACCCAAATAATTGTTGAGATAGCCTACATGTATACTCGTACAGTATATACCGTGTGTCCGATACATACAGTGTGTCAAGGAATGTGTGGATGTAACAAGATCTCCTGTATTGGGTTAATATTGTGGTGGTATTCTTGCCTCTCCAAATGTATCCGAGTTTGAGGTCATCATTGCACATAAACCAGTTGGAAAAGTGTAGCTCTTCTGTAGTGACTGTTAAATTATTATAGGTGTGTTTTTGTTTCAGTCAGTCAAATTAAGGTGGTAATTCTTTTTTGTTACAGTGGAGTGCCTTGATTTCTCCAATGTATGCTAGAAAACAGGACCAGAGGGGCAAAAATAATGGTGTTCTGTTGCATGGAATAGTTTGGAGGATTTAGTTGCTCCAGTATTACCTACACAAAACTTCCCCCTTAAACACCAACCTTGATTTTTACCTGCCTTTAGCCAGTCGGTTTATCATTATGACAAACTTATATACTTGATCTCACCAATTACACTTGCTTGTACTACAGGTATGTGTGGCAGGTGTGAACAGCCTGCCACAGTCTGGTACCAGTATTGTTACAAAGATGAAGACTTCACCTGCCCACCAGCACGAGTTCAAACCTTCCCAATGGACTGCCTTGGTCAGTGTTGTATGACAATCCCATATTCTCAAACTCAATATATATATATATATATATATATATATATATATATATATATATATATAATTATATATATATATATATATATGATTGTGATCTGGTCAAATTTTAACGAAGGTTCTAATACTGAGGTAGTGTTTACAGTGTTCTAACGGTCAGCTTTTGATCCTCAGTCTTTAACGAAAAAAGATAAAACTGTATACTGTTTATAAATGTTGCTGTCTGTGAGTGTATATCCTAAGAATGAACAAAATGTTATGATTTATTCGGTCCAGTTTTAAACAAGGCCAAGTACAGTAACCTGGTTTCTCTTCACTTCAATGAATAGAAATTTGGGTTGAAGAAAATGAAACTGGTGTTTTTTATTAGCGGTGTTGTAATCAAGTAATATATAACTTTATATTGATTACATATATATATACATAATTCACTACTGCATTAACAGGGGAATCAGGATGCTCCAAATAAGACCCCTCTTCTGCAAGGCAAGGCATCTTCAAACCAAGTTGTTCAAGTACACACACCTCTGGACGCATCTTGGGAAGATTATGAGGAATACGAGAGGAACGATGGCAACAATTGTCAGTGTGGCCAAACCAATGAAAAACGCATCGTAAATGGATGGGACGTGGAACCTGCACACAATTATCCATGGCAGGTAATATACTTCAGATACCAAAAAGTCGGGAGACTCACTGACAGAAATGTATCCCTACTACACATGATGTCATGTAGCATCACAAACCTCTCTTTGTATCTCCATATACTGTATGAATGTTTTGTGAGTTTACAGAGCATCACGAATCCCCTCCTTATATCAGTTCTTTCATGATCCTTCCTGTCCTTCGATTTCCTTCGTGATTGCTCTCCTTCATCTCTACCTCCTTCTTCCTCATGCAACAGTCATCCAGCCAGTACACGTTTTCTTTTCTTCCTCTGTAACTCATATTTTAGACCAAATGCTTATATTGAATATATATTTTATTACTTTTTTGTAGGTGGGCATTAGGGAGTACGACAACAAGAACTACATGTGTGGGGGTTCGATCATCAATGACCGCTACATACTCACTGCTGCTCACTGCGTCACTGACAACAATGGCATGCCCGTGTCTCCCTACCAACACGAGTTATCAGTCGGCATAGGTGACCACATTTCCACATCCACTAAAGACGACGGATATTTTACTAAGAAGGTGTATGTCGAGCAGATCATAGTTCATCATGACTACAATCCAAATACTTATGATAATGACATCGCACTTCTGAAACTCTCTGAACCAATTTCATTAGGATTATATCCAGAGGTGGGAACCATTTGCCTTCCTGCCAATGACGACAAAACATACGAAAAAAGATATGGAACTGCCTCTGGTTGGGGAGTTATTAAATACAATGGTTCCCAAGCTGAAGTTCTCCAGGAAACGTTTATGATGATTTTGGACTCTAACTGTATAGGTTTCAGTACACAGGTCACAGAGAACCAGTTGTGTATCTTGCCTGCCTTTGGAGATACATGCCAGGGGGACTCTGGTGGGCCCCTGGTGGTGTTTGAAGGGTCTCACTACACTTTGGTTGGCATCACGTCCTTCACCTTTGGTACATGTTATGACATCAATTACCCCACTGTCTTCACCAGGGTCTCCAAATTCCTCCAATGGATCAAGGACAATACCCAAGATGGTATATACTGCTGAATCTACATGAAGCTGCACTTACCTGTGTTTACCTTGTTACATAATTCTGATATACCTAACAGTTTAACTACAACTAATTGTAAATTCCCAATCTGTCTAAGACATTATGAACAAGTCGACTCAACTAGTCATAAACATCGGTTTTCTAGAGTTGTGACATTTCATTTTACATTGATTGATACTGTATTTACCTTTCTTCAATGAATGTCTTATAATCTTGTAAAGCTGAAATTATTCTGAGATAATATTAGATGTTTTAATCGACAATATATACTGTGTAATTTCCAAGAAACATCTGAGTCAGTATACTCTATTCTCAGCTTAAGTAAAATATTTACTGATTCTTGAGGAACACAAATAAAGAATTGAATTACCTTGAACACTAATGTCTTCTTATACAACTGTGTTGAATTATGATTACATGCTAAGGGTTCGCCTTACTTTTGGAATGTTCATGGTAAATCAAGTTTGCCTGCCATTTTGCCTTCATCTTTCGAGAGGATGTAGAGTCGACAAGGAATACCGACTTGAAAGCAGCCCAAATAGAGTTGTCTTTAAGAAAATAAAGGTGTAGTGAAGTAGAGTCCTACAATCTTCAGCGACTGACCCTTGCTCTTGTTGATGGACATCGTGTAGTTCAGCTTCACCCGGAACAGATTGATTTATTGATTGATTGATTGAGAACTTTGCATTAGCATGATGGCGAAATGGCCGAGGTATTTTGCCGCCCAATAACTAAAATATATATTTTTTTTACATCAAATATAAACTATTGATATAAAATGGTCCTGTACAGCTGGCCACACTCCTGCCAGGTCCACCAAGTGTTGTCAACATTGACCGAGATATTAACCCCGAAACACTAGTACGAACCATTCATTGGTGGGAGGGAGAAGTAAGAGGGATTTGAGGAGGGTAGGGTGGTGCCTATACAAGAGAGGTGAGAAATTATTCTTGAGGTGAGACATACACTTGCAATCCAAATTTTGTATCCAGGTCTTTTTGAAGTTTCGAATCATTTGACATAAGTAGTGAACCAATTACAACGCTTATCCTGTTTGATATTTGCTTGAGCTCGCTTAATACTCGATCAGGCTATTCGAAGCAAGCCTGGATACATATTTTGGATTGCGAGTGTACATGAGTGGAATCTTTAATAAATGTACGAAAGTAAACCCGGTTATCAATGGTTTATATACTGACATTCGTGTCAATTATTAACATAATTAAAGGTTAGATAAACCTTTTAATATTATGATGTAACACAAAAACAACCGAGGTAACACTAATGTACACTTTCTTCGTATTATATTCAATGGTTATTTTCAAGCACTAAACGCTGTACAGTCACGGTCAATAGTCCTGCAACACCTTCCCATGAGATGGCTTCGAAAAATGATCAGAAACTATAGCTGTTGGTCTCTGTAATATTCGTTCATAAGATTCACTCAAATGGCTCGCTTTTATTAACCAGGTTTCAGGACTTTTGACCACGACTGTACAATATACAATAACTGGTAGGCATGGATATTTAGCAATGTATTAGGGCTTTGTCGTAGATATTATCGTAACTTATTATGTGATTTGACCACAAGAAATATAACTATTCATTCTGTGCGATACTAGTAAAGAAAGTCCAACTTTAAAATAATCAGGATAAAGGGAAGTAGATGAGAGGGGGAGTGTTGATTCCTATCGGCCGCTAGAGGCGCAACTGTCCCAGCCAGCCAGATTGGCAACACGAAAATAACATTGAGTTGTGTATCCTTCTCCAGTACTAGAATCCTTGGTCATGTTGGTTTTACGGTCACTCTTACCTCACACATTAAAGCTCCAGACTTGGCAGTGTCAAGATGTGGTTACTGACTGACATTCTCCTTATATTCTTCTACGTATAATGTAAGTACTTTGAGTTTTAATTAGAGATTGCTGCTGTTCTGGTGTACTTGTAGATTATTTAATTTGTGTTTTATACTTTAGGGTCCTTATGGTTTTGGGTATAATGTTATTGGAACAGAAACTCATTTAGGCTACATGTATTACACAGTGACCAATTCCGGTTAGCCTAGGGTATACAGGCCTGGTTGGTACTTATGGTGGTAATTCTTTTTTGCTACATTGGAGTGCCTTGATTCCTCCATAAGTATGCTAGGAAACAGGACCAGAAGAGCAAAAATAATGGTGTTCTGTTGCCTGGAATAGTTTGGAGGATTCAGTTGCTCCAGATTTACCAACACCAAACTTCCCCCTTAAGTGACAAGTAGAGATGAAGGTTGTTATAATAATATTATGTTTGGTGTTTGGAGTTTACATTGTGTTGAGAGATTGATTAAAGTTATGGATATCATGGAAGACATTGATTAATTGATATTAGGCGCAGTAACAGCGAGGACATATAGCGTCAGGAAAAGGTGATGAGAGGTAAAACAGGAAGCAGGAAGGAAATAGAATGAAAAAAGGGATCGTTGAAGAACTGAAAGCTAATGGCTGGGGCCAAAGGGGCGCCCAAACCCTTAAAGTATAGCCCACATCACTACTGGCAATACCCCCCTACAGCTTTATACTTACCATATTTTAAACACCACATTTGACTAATTTGTTTTACTTATATATAATTATATAGTAATGCAACCACGGGCTAATTGTTATTCTTACTATTTCTACTAAAGAGAAACTGACGAGTTTTATAGAAGGAATTTAGTGAGGTTTTTTTGTAGTTTTTTTTTTAACTTTACAGTTTTAGTTATTCCTGAGTGTAAGAATCTCATTGAATTATTATAAATTTACAACACTAAAATACATTACGGTTATTATATATTTTAGTAATTATATCAATGTAGGATCATGTCCATATTGTAATGCTTGTCATCCATTCAGTAGGGTTAAATATTTATCTTTTTGTTACAGACGTGAACAATGGATGGCGCTGTGTGTTACAATACCACCACAGAGAATGTATACAGTAGTACAGCTTTGGGTATTTATTGAAAGAATTACCGCTTTGTAGCAGTGTTGCCAGATCCGGCTAGGTCCCAGTATTTTGCCCCGGTCATTTACTCTACTTTACCACGTTATTTCCCGGTAGTCTGACCAGGTTAGGTCCCGGTAGTCTGCCCAGGTTAGGTTAGTGGGTAATGTAGGTAAAGAAAACCGTACTCAATAACGGTAATTCATTCAATATTTACCCAGCTTTGTCTATCAAGTAGCCTAGTGCAGCCTCAAGATGAGTGTTGGTGTTCGTGGTGGTGTTGTGTCCGTGAACGAGAAACCAGTGTTAGTGTCACCAAGGAAGTGTTTGTGGTTGTGGTGGTGTTGTGTTGTATTAATGTCACCAAGGGAACATAAGGCTGCAGTGGCTGGTCCAGCAAAACTCTTCTCCCTGTTAAGGTAAGGATTCATACCATGTTGTGCGTATTATATTATAGGATTAGCATCTTATGGGATAGTATGTACAGTCGGCAGAATAAATTCGCGTCCATCTTATGCACTTGCTAATGCGAATATGACCAGATAGTTGCATTCTGAACCTGTTTCTATCCTAATAACATGTGCAATTTACCATATGTGAAAAATATCTGTCATATCTGCATTCAAATTGTGTTGCATCAATATAGTTCATACATACGTAAGTGGTAATGAAGCGAACTTATGCTGCCGACTGTACAGGACACTTGTGGTTTATTGGAGTGCTTTGATTCCTCCAAAGTATGCCAGGAATCAGGGCCAGGCTAACGAAAGTAATGATGGCCTGTTGTTGCTTGGAGTAGTTTGGGGGAATCAGGGTCGGTACTTACTATTGCTAAGTGGGTGTCATAAGTCTTATGTCGACCAAAACATGGCCGCCACCCATCATAAATCGTGTCTTTAGCCTTATGTCTCGACATAAATACCCATCTTGGTTAAGACACCCCAGTAGGTGTTTTAGCCACTATGACGATATTAATGTCTCGACATAAATGGGGTGTTCCGTGGAAAACATAACATTTCATCGACAGTGGTCAGTCTCTTGTAAACAAACGCCTAAGTAAGTACACAGTTACATTTATTTGAGGAACTTGTATTATATATTCTGATATATGGCTGTGAAGTGTCGGGGTATGAGGATCTTAAAGTATAAAAGTATTTCACAAAATTCCTAAAGAACTTGCCAAGTTACATATTAATAACATTACGACCAACTGCATGGTCAATGATGAAACTGAAACCAGTGTGATTAAATTAATATTGAACATAAAAAGGTTGCTTTATGGTGTAGAATTATTATTGGAAATACCAATAAACTCTTATATATAATCTTAAACAATGTATATAACTAAGTTAATTGTTTATGTTCCTAATACACAGTGTCTTATTGTAAGTATTCCATGTACTCAAAATAAATAAGTTTGAACATAAATAGAACCAAAGCTGTCAATAGAATAGAATACATATTGGTATTTCTGCATAAGAGGTCCACATAATTGTTTACAAGTTATTTTTTTTTCCTGTTTATTTTTACTTGTTCTATTCATTATTGACCATTACCTGACCCTTCCTAACCTAACCTAGACCACAGCAGACTACCTGGGGATACGTCCTGTTAGTTTACCCCAGTCACCTTATGTTAGTTTACACAGGCTATATCCCGGTAGTTTACCCATGTTAGATCTAGGTTAGGTTAGGTTTGGTCAGGTCAGGTAAGGTCAAACTAAGTATAAAATAATTATTTTCCAATCATTATTATGGTCCATAATGAATAGAACAAGTAATAATAAGCAGGAAAAAGTAAAAAAAAATGGTAAAGAAACATGTGAAACTTTCATACAAAATATATACCAACACTGTAATACATCTTCATTAACCTTTTTACTGTCTTCCATCAGAGGACTTGCCTTGCGTGTTGGACATAAGTGTAGATATTATTATTATTATTATTATTATTATTATTATAACCACACAGGACCGTAACTCTAATAGAATCACAATTGTCATGCTCTATGAAGAAAATTGTGGATATTAATAAATAGCCTCGTAATTTGAAAGTAGATTTACTGAAAACCTGGTCTGTATTTTACTTATGACATTATACGAAAAATTATTATTATCTTAGGAATGTGTTGACAAGTACAGTCGGCCTTAGGAATTCGTATACAACTAGAAAATTGAGTACAGTACTTTCCTAATACCAAAATTTCCTAATAATGTTATTTGACTAATATTTGAATCAGTCGGCTGAATTATACTTACAGCATGTGCAGAATTAAGACCACTTTTAACCAATGCTATGTGTACGAATTCATGAGGCTGACTGTATGACAAATGATGTTCGTTACTCTTACTCCCATTTAGTTTATTGATATGTAGCTTAAGGGAATAGTATACTTTTGGTTCATGACAGTGCCTTGATTCCTCAAAATTATGTCAGGAAACCCGACCAGATTCATAAAAATAATGGTTGCCTGTTGCGTAAAATAGATTGGAGGAATCAGTTTCTCCAGAATTACCAACACTACTACCTGCTTAATTAATTTTGAAATATAAATGGTGCTGCCTAGTTATTACTTATAAAGTTGTTTTTTTTCAATCTTTGTAATTTGAAGTACCAACGTAATATTGAAGTTTTAACTTTTAAGTCGAGTCCTATTTTATACAGCATATTGTAGGATAGCTATACAGATGTTAAAGGAACACTGCATAACTGCGTTGGTATGAATTTGTCCGAAAACCGTCGTATGAAAGCAATTAAATTTTTCACAATACCATTTGCACTATTAAATTATCGTTTGCATTTACAAAATATTTTCGGTACAGTAGTTTTTCGATAGTAAAACTGGTATAATATTTTACGTATGGTAACTTAGACGTGATGGATTCCACCTACTTATGACCAGCTCTGTCTATTGTAACTAACAGTAACTAATGAACATATCTCTGGTACAGTCACTCATAAGAAACGGACCTCCCTTGGTGACAGGTACAGTTGGACACATGAATGGGAGGTACAGCCCAAGTGAAAGATGGTCAATTTCTGCCAATATCAAGTTCCTTAGTGCCAAATAGGAGACATCAGGGGCAGAAGTCAGTATTGAGGATGGTAATAAAAAGCAAGTACCTGATAATAGACACTGGTTACTCAAATGGGACAAGTATCTTTCACCTGGACTGTACTACCCATTCATGTGTCCAACTGTACAATATGTCAATAACTCGTGGCAGTGTGACTGACCTTGTGGGGTCAGAGACAGGGTGAAGGAGGGGGGTGGGGTTAGGGGTATCAGAGAGAGGGTGTTAGAGGGTGAGGAGGTGGGATTAGGGTGGTTATCGAGGTTTGTATGAGTGTTGGATCATCAGTGAGAGGGTGTAGAAGAGTGGGAGAGGGGTTAGGTGGTCGGAGAGGTGTAGGAAGTTAGGGTAGGGATAGGGGTCACAGAGGGGGTCTTGGAGGGGTGTTATGGGGGTGAGAAAGGTGGTATTGAAGGGAGGGAGTGCAGGAGGGTGAGAGATGGTTGACATCTAACTTGTATTCAACCCATTACGGTAACTAAGAGATTTTGAGACATGGCAGCTCATAGAATATAAACATCTAACTATAATATACCTCTTGGGTTTGATTTAGTTAATGTAGGAAAAGAAAGATGATCTGAGCAGTAAGTCGTGTAGACAGAGATAGTCACTGGCATAACTCCTTCCTCTGACTCCCCCCTAACTTTCCCTCCTCCACCTCCTATACCCCCCTCAAACCCCCTAACGTTCCCCCTACCTCCTCTCAGACCCCCTACCTCCTCTCAGACCCCCTACCTCCTCTCAGGCACTCTAACTTCCCCCTACCTCCTCTCAGGCACTCTAACTTCACCCTACCTTCTCTCAGACCTAACTTCCCCCTACCTCCTCTCAGACCTCCTAACTTCCCCCTACCTCCTCTCAGGCACCCTAACTTCTCCCTACCCCCTATAACTACACTTCCTCTCAGACCCCTTAATTTCATCCCTCCTACACCCCCTCTCTGACCTCCTATCTCCCCTCACCTCCTATCCTCCCCTCACCTCCTATCCTCCCCTCACCTCCTAAATTTGTCTTGTATATATAAACAATGTATTACCGTATATTAATTTGTCTTGTATATATAAACAATGTATTACAGTATATTAATTTGTCTTGTATATATAAACAATGTATTACCGTATATTAATTTGTCTTGTATATATAAACAATGTATTACCGTATATTAATTTGTCTTCTATAAATAAAAAATGTATTACAGTATATTAATCCACTTCTTCTTTTCAGGTTGGTAACACTGTCTGTCTTCCACCATCGCTGGAGCAACTCGTCGCTGGAGGTTGAGTGAGTGTTTAACCTATATACATTTGTTTTGACCCACTGTCCTGGCCAATGTTGTATTTATTACTAAGGCGATTTTCTGTTTTATTTCTGGATACTCGAGTGTTGTTGTTGTTGTTTGTTTCAGAGTAGTTAGTTTTATTGTTGTTTGTTTGTTTCAGAGTAGTTAATTTTGTTGTTGTTCATTTCAGAGTAGTTAATTTTGTTGTTGTTTATTTCAGAGTAGTTAATTTTGTTGTTGTTTATTTCAGAGTAGTTAATTTTGTTGTTGTTGTTGGAGCCTTGTTGTTGTTGTTGTTGTTGTTGGAGCCTTGTGTTTAGATGCCCCCTGCTTGGAGCTCCATATTCTCTCTATTTATTTTATTGTATTTTGGTAGGCACACACACACACGGTTAGGTAGGTCTAGGTTAGGGGCATGGCCGCTCCAAGTACACTCGTTATACATAATTTCTGACCAGAGACGAACGGCAGGCACCACACACAGGTACAGTCTCGCTCCAGAACAGGTGGAGTGTGGACGTACTCGTGGCGCTCTGCCTCCATTCTCGTTTGTGTTGATGTTTGTGTTGTTTTGGAGCTCTTCTTTGTGTTGTTTGTGAGTTCTTGTTTGTGTGTTGTTGTTTCTGTGGTGTTGTTTGTCTGTTGTGGTTCTGTGTATAGTTTTGTTGTGATTGTCTGTGTGTGTGTGGGTGTGTGTGTGTGTGTCCCTGGCTGATTGAGTGTTTAGTTGTTTGCTTTCCATCTAGGCCTTGCCTGGCCTGATGGAGAGTGCAGATTCCTGCTTGGAGGCCGACTTGGCAATGTCGGAGGAAGACGAGTCTCCAATTGAGGATCACTGGCCTGAGCTGCCTTCTCGCAACCCTCCCCCCCTCTCCTCGGTCACTCCGCAGCTCAGGTTGCAGCCGTCCACCTCCTCAACCTCTACCAAGCGACCTGTTGATGCCTCGCCCGACTCCTCGCAGGATTCCGATGGTGTGGACTGTTTGCCTCCAGCTGCCAAGACTGCCAAGGGTGCTTCAGCTGTGCACGACGTACCTTCTCTGCCTCACCCTGGTGTTTCTTCTTTGTATACCAACTCCTTGCCCTCGTCCAACCTTCCTGCTTTTGCCCCGAGAGATGCCTATGTCAAACTCTCCTTCTCTGGAAACCCATCTACGGACACAAAGCTGCGTTGGTTGTCTGATGTCAACAGGGCCTTCCAGTTGCAGCGTGAACTGGCTGAAGTCAAGATGGCTGCTGTCACCTCCCGGTTTGTCTACATCTCAAGGAAGCGTCAGGAAATCATTGATAGAGTGAAGGCTGGTGAATTTTTATCTCTGCCTCTCATTCTTGAAGACTCACCTGAGAGGCCTCGTAAGTTCCCCAGCTACATCCTCACCCGTTTCCCTATTGATGTTGACCCGAAACTTGCCAAAGGATACCCTGGTGTGTACTTTGCCCGTCGTTTTTTCCAAGATGGTTCCCCCATTAGCCGTATTGTTGTTGTCTGGAGTCAACCCGATCCACCTCCAAATGAGATTTCCTTTGATTTCCTCCCTTGTCTTCCACCGTGTGAGGTGAGGAAACTTCATAATGACCAGCCTTGGTGCTACAGGTGCTGGGGAGTTGGGCATATCTCCCGGTACTGTTCTGCCAGGCCGAAGTGTGCATGGTGTGCGGCCGACCATGATTCCAAGACGTGTCCTGTCAGGGGTGAACCATCACGTCCTGCTGCCTCCACCTCTGAGCCCTCACCTCCTGAAGATACGTCTCGATGGAAGTGTCCACGATGCCTTCAGCCAGGGGTTAACGTGTGGCATGGATGTACTCGACGTAAGGTCCAGGCTCGTGTCTCTACTATTGCTCTGCCTCCACCACCACCACCACCTCCCCAGTCTGCTCCTCCTACCAGCCCTGCCTCACCTCCAGACCTGGCCCTCCGCAAGTCTGTGGCTACCCTCATGGCACGATGTACGGCTCTCGAAAACCGCTTTTCTGCCCTTGAAGCCAGGATTGATGGGCTAGTTGCCGCTCAGGCTGCCAATGACTCCATACTCATCACCTTGGTCGAGGCTCAGCAGGCCATCATCTCAACTGTCACTACCCTTACCGAAAAGATGGATACTGTTGCATCTCGCCTTGAAAAGCTTTTCGAGTCAGTCCCTTCTCCTGGTCCATCTTCTTCTCCAGGTCGCTCATCTGCCCCCACTCACCGGACTTCTACCTCCAAATACAGAGTTCGCTAGTGATTGCCGGCTGGATGTCATCTCCTGGAATGTATGTGGTATCACCAGTTATGCTAAGCTCACTCAACTCAAGGCCTATGTTTTCCATCATCATCCCAGTGTTATTTTTCTCCAGGAAGCATTTCCAGGACGGCCGCTCGCTGCTGGGCAAGCTCCTCCCCTCTCAGGTTATGTGCCATATGTTCATCTGGTAAGGAATGGTCTCCTGACTTACATACATAGCTCCTTGCCACATCGCCTTCTCCGTACCTCCACTGATCCTGTCATGACCTTTCAGCTATTTGAGGTTCTACCTGGGAATGGAGTACTCCAACTATGTAACGTCTATTCTGACCCAGCTAGACTCACTCTTGAGGCTCTTCCTTCTCCAACAGTGCTTGGTATGGTGTATATGGGAGATTTTAATGCTCGGCATTCTGATTTGGGTGATGGTACTGGCTCTATTAATCGTAATGGTGTTCGTCTCCTTTCATACATCCGCAAGCATCATCTGACACACTGGGACACTGGCGGTGCCACTAATTGCCGGGGAGGTACTCTGGATTACATCCTCTCATCTGGCCTGATAGCATCTCAGGTCCAGTGCTCCTCCGTGCCAGACTTATTCTCTGATCACATTGCTCTTCGGTTTAATTATTCTCTAACTGCTGGGTCAGGTGCTTCAGCCACTCGTTTGCGTATTGCTGTGCCCCCTAAATATTGCCCGACTTACATCTTATTTATGGCCCATGTATTCCCTACATTTGACATATCATCAGCTGAACAGTTGTACTCTGATCTTGTATCTGCTACTCATGACTTTTATAGGTTATACGTCTCCCGGCCACACCTCCAGCATCGCCATACTGCCCACTCCTGGACGCTGGATGCACGTATACAGGAGGCAAAGGAGGAGGCTGAACGTGATGGCCTATTGTTTCAAGCCAACCCAACCCCTGACCTACTCCATCGTTACCAGATGTCTAGGGACGCTTTAGTTGCCCTGCAGGATTGTGCTCACACTGAGTCTTGGCAGCGGTTCACGGACAGCATCAACCAGCAAACAAGTGTGGCTTCTATGTGGCACCTCATCCGTCGGGTTGTTAAAAAGACACCGGCCACTGCTCGTCATCACACTCCTGCCGACTATGCCAAACAACTTGTCGATGCCTGGTCAGAACAATCTACCCCAGCCAGTCTACCCATCCACATACAAGATGCACTCGCTTCCTGTGCTGCTGTCCATCGGCTACGTCTAATGTCTGCTCTGTTACAAGATGATGACGATGATGCAGAGGAGATAACTGAGGAGGAGTTGCGTCGTGCTCTCTCTCGGGGTAGAGCTTCTTCCCCTGGTGATGATGGTATTACTTATGCTGCGCTGCGCCTACTTCAACAAGTTCCTGGGAACCCTCTACTTCGACTGTACAATCTTTGTCTTCGTGACGGTTGTGTACCACGAGCCTGGACCAGCAGCACAATAACACCCATCCCTAAGCCAGGCACTGCGAAGGTCAGGCCTATTTCCCTTACTTCCTGTTTCTGTAAGGTTATGGAGAGAATCTTACTCAATCGTCTCATGTACAGACTGCAGGATCGCCTTTCTCCATGGCTGTTTGGTTTCCTTCCCCAGCGGAGCACACATCACTGCCTAGTCGACCTGTACTCTCGCCTTTCTAGGGACAGTGTGGTGGCCTTCATTGACCTTCGAAGTGCCTTCGATGTTGCTAATAGAGACAGTCATTTTGGATCAACTGGTTGACTTTGGGATAAAGGGTAATCTACTACGGTGGATTCGGGGCTACCTGAGTAACAGGACCTCCCGTGTGTTTTTCAGTGGTGCACTCAGTCCTTTGCGCAGTTTTTATCTTCGTACGCCTCAAGGTGGTGTTCTCAGCCCATTGTTATTTAATATTCTGATGCATCGGTTGCTCACTTCTCTCCCTGATATTCCTGGAACTACAATTACGTGCTATGCTGATGATATCTGTGTTCATTCTACCTCACCAAGGGATCTCCAGCGGTTTCTTGACTCTTTCTCTGTGGTCTCCTCTCACTGTAGCATTATTGTCTCCCCAGATAAAAGCAGAATATTCACCTGCCGCCTTCCTCAAGCTCAGCCAGTGTTCACCATTGGAGGGGCTGTCATTCCCATGTGTTCCCATTACTGCTACCTGGGTGCGCCAGTCAATATTTGGCCAATTGTCCCTGCCAGACCTCAAGACCATCCCATTGTCCAGGACTTATTGGGTCGTCTCCAGCGCCGACTTACGTCACTTCAATGGCTCACTAACAACTCCTCGGGCATCTCCATCCCAGTAGCCAGGACTATCTATATTGCTTTTATCCGTTCAGTTGTTGATTACCTCTCCCCTGCTCTGATTCAACTTCCCAGGGCTACTCTTGAAACTGTAGAAAAATTTCAGAATAGAGCAATGAGAATAATTCTCAGTTGTCCAATGTCGACCAGGAGAGTGAACATGCAACTTGAGTTGCGTCTTCCCCCGTTAGTGGAGAGAATTTTTTCTAATGTTACTTGCTTCACTGTCAAGTGCCTCCATTTCCCACATCTTTCACCCCATTACTCTCAGTTAGTCAGGACTTCTCTTAGACCAAACTACCCGGTCCCTCCCATACTGCCTGCTGGACGTACTCTTATAAGGTCTGTTTCCTCTATGCTCTATAGTCTTAATATAGATATAATGGTGGCAGACATCCGCCCAGGACCCCATCCGTGGATGCTACCAACACCTGATGTGAGCTTTACACCTACTTCCAAGTCGGAGCTGCCTTCTCTACAGCGACAGTTGGCTCTGGACCACATAGAAACAGTGACGTCCTCCATCACAGATCCATACTGCCTCTACACTGATGGCTCATTGCAAGTGGATAGTGCAGCAGGTTGTGCCGTTTTCTCACCTGACATGGAGTCACCTCCAGGGTGCTGGGTTGGCCGTCGTCTCTGTAACCACTCTAGCTCAACATTGTGTGAACTGTATGCCATTCTGGATGCTATTAGTCTTGTTTGTCAACGTGGAGTGAATGCTGCCAATTTTTGTGACTCCAGACCTGCCCTTCATTCTCTCTCTAGTGTTCAGCCCACACACTCTACTGTTGTTCAGCAGATTTTATCGTTTTTGTCCTTATTGCGTCATCGTAAATTGACTGTCAAATTTTTATGGGTGCCATCCCATGTAGGTTTACGTCACAATGGTACAGTTGACAGACTCGCAAAGGAAGCCTGCCATCTGCCTCCTCGTGGTATTGGACGTCCTCTCTCCTTGACATGTTACCTCTCTAAAGTCTGCTCCGCCGCTCTCCTCCCTGTACGGCGACGCAGGGATGCAGAGAGGCCCTTCAGCATCTCCATCACACATTATGAGTCTGTCTGCCATCACAAATATTCCTACCGTCGTCGAGGCCTCATGGTTCGGAGGCACAATGTAGTCTCTGCTCGTTTGAGGCTTGGCTACCGTCCACCATGGCAGGTTGCTGGGATGCAGGGTGAGCCTCCCTTCACTGAGTGTCGCTTGTGTCGAGCGCCTCGTGCTAACACTGTAGAGCACTATTGCCTGGCCAGCCCCACTGTCCGACTCTTGCTGCCCCAGGGCCTGCCACTTGATGTGGTTTGTCGAAACCTGCTGAACCACCAGGATCTTGAGGAACTTCTGGTACGCCACCCTCGTTTTGGTGGATTTAAGTAGGTCATAATGTAAATATTTGTCTGTATGCTTGTGCTCCATTCTGTTATGTTTTCGTGATGTGTGTGTGTGGTGTGTGTGTGTGTGTGCGTGTGTATGTGTGGTTGTAGTCATTGGATTCTCATGGGTCCTGCCTACCAGTATGTATTGTTGCCTGCCTGTTGATTGACGCTACGGCGCAATTAATTAAAAAAAAAAAAAAAAAAAAAATAGACATCCACACAGAACTTAGACTGAATCTTTATACTGAAGCATTTCGGGCTGTGTTGAGTATCTTTGAAGATGGCAACGTATAGCCAGCCGTTCAACTTCACTTTTTAAACTGTCTCTCCTTCCCTACTTTTTTCCGTCATGCGAGATATAAGTAGGCTGCATTTTTTAACAGGACTGAAATATAAAGCATTCATCTTAGTTTTGGAATATAACCTCACACGTGGGTTTATATTCTAAGCCGAGGATTTAACAGCATTATGAACACAGCAACCATAACTTTAGAGTTTTACTTTTTTCTCTCTCTCTTATAGATTAGTTTAGGTGAAAAAATTTGTCAAGCATGGTGAATAACAGTTTATTGAATGTAACCAGCGAAATAGAGAACACACAAAACTTTGAAACAAAAAGACAGAATTGCTGTCACTGCCATCCTATACATAAACATATGTAATAGCAACTAGAACATATATTCATACAGTGTCATAATTTCCTGTCTCCATTAATAAAGGATTCTAATACCTGGTCCAACCTCCCTCAGCTTCAATAACATCTTGTAGTCTTCTTGGGACAGATTCTACAAGTTTGCTGCAGAGGTCCACCCTTCGCCGGATCCCTTCCCACACTTCCCTAGTCTTCCTCTCCACTGCTTCCTTCGTCTTCTGCTCTACTTCCCACTCCTGAACCATCAGTGCCCAAAGATTTTCAATTGGGTTGCAGTCGCACCCCTTATATGGCCAGTCAATCAAAATAATTTTCGGGTGTGCATTAAACCAGTTGCTGACTGCACGACTTGTTTGGATGGGTGACCTATCTTGAACAAAGTATATAGGCTCGGGCTCAGGAATAGCGTAGGCGCGCACAGAAGGTAGGAAGGAGGTCTCTAGTATGTTGATATATTGCTGGGAATCCAGGTTACCTTCAATGGTGACCAGTTCACCTGGTCCACCCCACCAAATCCACCCATGAACGGAAACCGAGACTCTCCCGCTTCTCGTCCTCTGTGCGATGTTTATGGCCGAAAATCTGGTATCTCTCAACCTCCAACACTGGCGACCTTGAGTTGACACAGATAAAAAACACTTTTCATCACTAAATTAGTGCATTTGTCGCGGCTTCTAGCCGCTTAAATTGTATATATTGGTTGTGAAACCAGCACGGCTGGATTGCTATAGAATACGCCCCTTCTCCAGCCCAGGCCCCGTATAGGCATAATCTGGGTTGGAAGGGTCTATTCCGTGACGATCATCAGAAGTAAATCAAAATTCAAATCTGGCGCTGTACTGATAGTGGAGCCACCTGGTGGTGGCGTGGTGAGGTATTAGCCCCGCTCTGCGCTCGAAGGCAATCGGTCACTCCAATGAGAAAGAAAGTGAATGCCTGCCACATCGGGAGGTGGGTGGGTCAGTCAAAGCTGTGCTGGTTTCACAACCAATAAATACAATTTAAGCGGCTAGAAGCCGCGACAAATGCACTATTATTGGTATAGTGAAACCAGCACAGCTGGATTGCTATGCATGCGATGCGGTAGGTGGGAGGTGAGGTGGAGGCAATCACGTGCTAGTTAAGAGCGGTCGAGAGAGCGGAGCGTCAGAAAGGTAACCGAGCAAGGTGAGGTTAAAGCTAAAGCAACTTCCAACACTGGCTAGGGGAGTAGCCGTGGTGGGAGTGTAGTAGCTTATCACATATAACCCGTAGACCATTCTGTTATAGACCAGAATTGTTATTCACTAAAGTCTTTATAGGCAGACTCGAGGGGTCGGGTCTAGGAGAGGAGGGGGAGGGGTGACCATGCACCCCCCCCCACCCACCCACCCCATTTTTTTATTAAAGTCCTTTGAGCTAGGGCTATGGCCCCGGCTCAGGTAATGCGATCCCGAGGGGATGAAGGAGGACACAAGGATGCAGCCATCCTGTGTTTAATATATAAATATCCTGTCACTCATCATAGTAAGTAATTTTTTGGAGAATGAATACTCAAGAATTCCATAACAATGTAATTTATTTCACCTGCACCATATGTACACATATGAGAGACATGGGGATGAGCATGAAGCTGTACATGATGGGGATGAAGTATGGGGTGATAGTGACGGGACTTAAGTCGCCCGACCTTTTCTCTTCGGGCGGCCCCTCACCCGAATGTGTCTCCCGCGGGGACCCTGGGGAATGGAGGGTGGAGTACCCATAGCCACACAGGGGGTAGGGGAGAGCGAGTGGAACAGATACCTCGTCCTGAAGGAGGAAGTGGAAGTCCAACCCCCCAAATCCCTAACCCTCTCCACCGAGTGAGTCCTGAGGAAGGCGAGGGAGGCGGCCACGCCCCTAACGCTGTGAGCCCTCGGGGCGTGTCCGGGATCCCCGTTCTCTATCACTCGGCAGAGAAGGCGAGCGATTGACCTAGGGAAGATAGGGTTACCGGACCTAGAGTTGTAGAAGAGGTGGTCCGGAGAAGCCCCTCTCGTCGCCTCCACGTAAGCTGTAAAAGCGTGGACTGGGCAGAGGGGGTGGAAACTTCCATCCCTCAGGAACGAGGGTACTGCGAGAGGGCCAATCCTGTCATCAGCCTGCTCGTTCTTAGCTAGAAAAGCAGGAGAGGGGGAGATAGTTAAGGAAGTAAGGTTAGGGCTTACGGAAGAAAAGGCTGTGTGACGGGTCATGGCTGCCAACTGAGAGGCCCTGTACCCTGTAGCTAAGGCGAGCAGGAAGAGAGCTTTCTGGAGGAGGTGACAAACCTCCAGAGGGACCCCCTCGAAGGTCAGGTAGGAAAGGACGCGGTGAAGGGACCAGGAGGGAGTCTGGGCCCGGTGAGGTGCGGTCCCCGCCCGAATCCCCATCCTCAGGAGAGAGAGAGGCCTCTCCGAAACCTTAATGTTAAAACCCAGGAGGAGGGGATCAGACAGGGCTGCGTGATGCGCAAGCACCGTCGCCGGGGCCCTGTTGGTGAAATCGGCGAGCCACGTGAGGAATTCCAGGACCGTGTCCTCCGAGATGACCATGGAGGGGTGTCTTCGCAAGAAGTCCTGGAATCTTTTCCAGCACGATTCGTACTGTCGCACCGACGACTGACGATGAGCCCTCAACATCTTGTCCACTGTCTCCTTAGTGAACCTTTTGCTGAGGACTCCCCGTAGAAACTCCAAGCGTGTAGTTTCAGTGACGCTTGGAGTGGTGCAGACAGGGTGCTGGAGAGGCACGCCGATCCCAACTGAAGGGGATGAGGGCACCACCGGGACAATTCTCCGAACCACGGCTGCGCTGGCCAGAGGGGGGCTATGAGGAGTACCCTCCCCCTGAATGTGCGCAGCTTGAGAATCGCCTTCAGGAGGACTGACGTAGCTGGGGGTGGGAAGAGGTAGAGATACCCCCACCTGTTCCAGTCCTCTGTGAAGGCATCCGGGCCTCCCGCCTCTGTTCTGGAAGAGAATGTTAGGAACAGAGGAAGTAGGGCCGTGGATGGGGAGGCGAACAGGTCCACCTCCGGTGTCCCGTAGCGAAGGCAGAGAGACTCGAACACAAGGGGACGCAGTTGCCACTCGACTGACGTCCCCTTGAACCTGGATAGGGCGTCCACCCAATCGTTCTCCCGCCCTGGTACATAGCGGGCCGAGAGGTGAATGCACCTCTTGGCCGCTATCGCAAAAATCTGTTCTGACAGGGACAGGAGAATTTCCGACCGTGCGGTGCCCTGTTTCTGCAGGCACTGCACGGCCGCAACATTGTCCATATCGAAGCGGACGCCTAACCTGGCAAACTGTGGGTGTCTGTTGAGCCACTCCTTCGCTACCATCAACTCCCGGGCGTTGATGTGTAGTAGCCTCTCCCCTTCCTTCCATCCCCCGCACCGCTGATGTCCCAGGCAAGACTGGTACCCCCAGCCTACGTCCGATGCGTCTGTCGCCACCGTGATCCCCGGGGGAGGGAACACCCAGGGGACCCGCTGACGCAGGGCACCGGGACGTAGCCAGGGGCGAAGGAGACGGTGGAGAGAGGGGGACACTTGCCTGGGAAGGTCCCTGTGTGCGGAGGAAAGGTGGAGGTTTACCTCCCGCGTCAGCCTCCTGTGTTTCAGTCGTCCCAGGGGCATTGCAGGGGCCACGAAATTTAGGGACCCGAGCAATGATTCCCACTGGCGGCGAGAGAAAGTACGGGAAAAATGCGCCTGGCGGACGTGGCGGAGGGTCCGGCGGGCGTTGTCTGGAGCGAGAGAGAGGGTGGCCGAAAGAGAGTCCCACTCTATTCCCAGCCAACACAGTTTGCGAGTGGGAGTGAGAGAGGACTTGGGGATGTTCAACAGGAATCCCATTTCCTCTAGCACTCCCCTCGCTACCCTGACGTTGTTTGCTACCTGCTCCATGGAAGGGGCGTGAAGCAACCAATCGTCCTGGTACATGAGGGTGGGGACACCCGCCTCTGCCAGACGGGATGCCACCACCCTCACGAGCTTTGTGAAGACTCGAGGAGATAAAGAAAGACCGAAAGGGAGCCTGGTAAACTGGAACGTCTCGGTCCCCACCTGGAAGGCCAGAAAACGGCGAAACCTGGGGTGGATCGGGACGTGCCAGTATGCATCCTTGAGATCCAGGGATGCTAACTAGTCTCCCTTCCTCAGAACTGTGCGGACCTGAGCAACCGAAACCATCTTGAAACGTAAGGTTTTCACAAATTTGTTTAGTTTGCTCAGGTCCATCACCAATCTCGTTTTTCCCTGGTCCTTTTTGGGGACCGTGAATAAACGAGAAAGAAAGACCCTCCCCGTCGCCCGCTCCACTACCCCTTTTTCCCGCATTTCTAACACATGCGGGACGACCGAAAGTGACACTTTGGTTGAGGCAGGAGGTAGACGTAGTGGCTGTAACAGGAAAAGACAGGTGTCAGTGAGAGTACAGTTAATCCTAGTCCCCGAGACCCGAGGAACCCGGGGATGGTTGGAGGGTAGAATGACGGGCAGAGGCAGAGATTTTGACCGCAAAGGGAAACTCTGATTTTGACCTAACAGGAACCCAAGGACGGGAGTAGGAATATGTCATATGTCAGAAATGTCAGACTAGGAGAGTTAACCACCACAGTTACTCACCGGAACAGTTATCCAGGGCCAGGACAGGCCCTGCCGAATTACCCTTGCTGCCCAGCCGTGGGAGGGCCAGGCTGCTGACCACCCTGTGAGGCAGCCCAGAGTGGGACCCTCAAGTGGAGCGGTCCTTCTGGGAGGGGTGGGTGAAGGAGGACTTAGGTTTATGGAAGGGCTTGGAGCCCTGCCCTCTCCCCCGAAACGGCTGCTGGCCCCTCTGGGCGGACCTGTTGTGCGCTTTCGGGGGAGTGGGGTAAGAAGGCCTCGGTAGTCTGGAAGGCTGGGAGGGCCTTCGGGGCTGGTAGGCCGGTCTGGATGGCTGTGGGGAACGTGGCCTACGGACAAACAGATTGATTAGGAAAAAAGGGGGACCGAATTTTCCTTCAATTTCACCTCCAGTGAAAAATAACTCAGGTAAATGGATCAACGAGAGGTACTTACTTGGAGGTAGAAGGTTTCGGTAAGTTAATTACCGCTGGGAGAGAGGAGAAAATCGCGTCTGTCGCCGGTTGGTTGAAGAGGGCAGGGGACAGGGGGGCAGCTCGCACCACTCCCCTCTGTGCCATCTCCGGCGCAAATTTCGCAGCCGCCTGGCAGGCTGCCAGTCTCGCCTTGGCGAAGATCTTCGCCTCCTCCCGCATGTTGTGGGTCGCCATAGCCGCGACGCCCTCCATGACGGTGGCCATGGAAGAGAGTGTGTCACTGTAAGGGGTAAACAAGGAAAAAACCGAGCGAACCCGGGGATAAGGACCCGGGAGTAACAGAGAGACCCTCTACCCCGTATCCCTCAAGTAACATGACACTAGAAGTAAAGGTACTCACGCTAGCTGTAGACCCGACATCTCGTAAGTGTTGGTGAAGGCGTTGAGGCAGTCCCTGATCAGCGCAGCGGCCGCCCCCGTGGAGATGGTGTGGGCCAACTCCAATCTGGCCGCAGACTCTGCCTGCCGCAACTTACCGTCGGGCTCCTTTAGTTGACCGGAGGCTCCTTCTCCGTCTTCCACAGGCATTCCCTCAAACCCGGCGGGGCACGGGAATGAGGGAGGATGACGGGGAAAGACGGAGGAGGGGGTTTCCTGGCCGCGCTGTGCTTCTGGTGGTCCAGGGACTTAAGGAGAAGGGCTGGAATGTCCAGGTCCCCTTCGCCCTTATCCCCCGGGAAGTACGCGTCCGGGGAAAGGAGGACTGCCGTGTTCCCGTGGGAGCGGTCAATCCTCCAAGCCTCGGACAACTGCAACTGGCTGTACTCCACCAGAAAACCCATCGCGTCCAGGGTAGCCGCAGAGGATACTCTCGATGAAGTGGGTACAGGAGCTGAGATGGGACGGACCTTGTAGAAGGGAATAGCGTCGCCCTTCTCATCAGCCCCCCACTTCACCAGGACATCATCCCTCCGGGTCCACACGTCTGGTTGAGCCGTGTCCGGAGACCAAGCCACCAGTCTGCCATCCTCCGAAGAGTGGGTCCAGGAAGGAGGAAGGAGAGCCCAAGAGTAGGGAAGGTCGCCCACAGGAGGGGGAGGCGGGGACGGAGGTGACCAACTCCTCAGCCACGTCCCCCAACGGAGACTCGAGTCCCGGAGATACAGGAGGAACGGGAATGACTCCCATATCCCCGGGAGGACTCGCGCCCCCGACGGGAGCAGAAGCAGGAGGAGGGGCAAGGGTGAGAGAAGGAGCGGGCTCCGGAGCAACAGCCGGAGGCTGCGCGGTGGGAACCCCAGGAAAGGCGTGAGGAATAAGGGTATGGAAGATCTCCACGATCTTCCTCGACGTGGGGCTCGCCTCCCCCTGCTTACCCTTGCGGGATTTGCGGGCGGGCGAAGGAGAGCTACCCGACGAAGACGAAGAGGATGAAGAAGACGAAGACGAGGAGGAAGGAGAACGGCGACGAGCCCGGACCTTCTTGGAGTGGCGGGACCTTTTTGCCGAACGCTTGCGTCCTCTAGAGCGACCCGAGGAGCCGGCTCTAGAAGGCGATGAAGCTGGAGGTTCCCTGCTGGGCCCTTGTACCGGTGAGGTAGTCGGGGGAACCAGCGTGACAGACTCGCTCGCTTCCCGGGGGGAGAAGCCCCGAGAAGGAGTCGTAGTACCGTCTAGGGAAGGAGGCTCAATATCTCGGGCCTCAGGAGGTTCTAGCCCCTGAGACTCTGAGAGACAGGAAGAAGGGTAACGGGACCTGGATAAACCCAGGTCCGTTCCCAAAATCGGGTCCACCCACGACAAAGAAGAACCGTCTCGCTTGTGGGCCATTCTCCTAGCCCTCGTCCAAGCCATACGAAGAGAAGCAAGGGCGGGGAGTTTGGAGCGGGCAGAAGGGGAGGTAACCCGACACAACTCAGCCCAGGGGCGGCACACACCACAAGCCAAAGGGTCGTAACCCAAGGGAGTGAAGCAGGGTGCGTGAGGCGAACAGTGCAGGTGTCCGTCAGGGGAGACCCGCACAGTACACCCCGACGCAGCACATAAGGCACGAGTTGGCTGAGGGAGAAAAGAATACACAAACATGGGTTAGCACGTGCAGACACTGGAACACTGTAAGACACGAGAAAACACCAAACAAGGAGAAGTAGCGCGGGAATAACCCGCTGCACCCGGGGGGCCAGGACACAACCCCACAATCTCACGCGCACCCGCCAGGGAAAAACCCCGTAAAACCAGAAACCACCCCGCCACATGGAGAGGGAGGAACGAGACCCCCCGGACTGAAGGATCCCGAAGGAGGGGGGGAAGGGGGCCCGGTAGCCTGAGTTGCAACAACCCAGGCAAAAAACACTGGAAAAACACAAAAACACTAAAAAAAACCCGCACGGGAGAGGAAGTGAGAACCAGGGCACAATTCTCACTCCCCACCAACCGTGAGGGCTCACACAATACTCAGGGAAGGCAAGAGGAGGGCTGCAAAGACCCCACACACACACCACGTGGGGAGGCAAGGGCCCCACGTGGGGACGCTAACCACGCTTAAAAACCCAGAAACCCCGAGAAAAAACACACAATAAATGTACTAGTGGCAGGAGGAATGGTGAAAGGGGGGAAGGAAGGAGAAAAACTCCGAAAAAGGAGGCCCAAAAGAGCCCCCTTCGCCTAGGGAGGAGAGAAAATCATCCCTAAAAAAAAGAAAAAAAAAAGAAAAACACACCCTATCACTCCTAAAACACACACACACACTACACATCTGCAAAGCAGGCCAGCCACTAGAACACAAAAGAAACGATAGAAGGAACACGTGACACAATACCATAGCGTAGCAGCGAGGAGCGAAGATGTTGACAGGCACGTGTTCCGCGACAGAGTGACCGATTGCCTTCGAGCGCAGAGCGGGGCTAATACCTCACCACGCCACCACCAGGTGGCTCCACTATCAGTACAGCGCCAGATTTGAATTTTTATTTACTTATGATGATCGTCACGGAATAGACCCTTCCAACCCAGATTATGCCTATACGGGGCCTGGGCTAGAGAAGGGGCGCCCCGTATTCTATAGCAATCCAGCTCTGCTGGTTTCACTATACCAATAAATTACCGATTTCCAGATATCTGCACCTACATTGACGTAAGTCTGAGCAAACCTCAGACGAGATTGTTTGTTGGCTTCAGTCAACATCTCCTTTCGGGCAGGGATATGGCAGCGCAACCCTGCCTCACACAGCCGTCGCCTGGTAGTTACTACGTGACAAGGTAGCTCTGCTTCCCTTGTTAGGGTGACTGCCGTCATCTGGGGGTTTCTCTCTACTGCCCTTCGCAGCCTTTCATCGTCCTCATTGGTGGTAACACGTGGTCGCCCTGGTCGAGGTCTGGTTAACACGTGACCCTCTGCCTCATATCTCCTCAACCACAGTCGCACTGTCGATCTAGAGATGCCCATTAACTGACTTATCTCCCTTATTCTCTTCCCTGCTGCGTGATAACCGACTATCAGTGTCCAACGCATTATGACCTCAGGCCGATCTGCTCGCGTCCTCGCTGGTCGGGCACGACCACGTGGCCTGACTTCCATACCTAGAAATAAAAGATTAATACTTAGTAATTGTTTACTAGATCTAATACACCTTCAGTGTTACACTTAAATAACAGTCATTTAAACAATCTTAACAACCACTATACTCGTATAAACCTTGCGCTAATTCTCTGCCTCAGAGTGAAAAAAAAAAAAAAAAATCCCCTTCAGAAATATTAACATTCATAATTGAAAGAACCTGATTGTTCCCCTTTTTGCCACTATAATTACCATGCGCAAACACTATTTTTACACAACGCTCCACAAAATGTCTTTAAAGCTCAACTCTAGCTACACTGTTCTCAGCGGGTTATATGGTCTTGGAGACCTAACTCGCCGTTAAATAAAACAAATAATAACCATAAATAATAACTGCACTGTTAAATGGAGAAGGATTGCTATAAAAGGTCAATTGGAGAATGAGTAAAGCACTGCGTAGAAATGCCAATTGGAGAAGGAATATCATAGAACTAAAGATGATACAAGTCATTCTCGACGTTTACCAAGCAACAGAGGGACAGCCATACAAACCTCAGTGATACGAATGGGCAGGCAAAGGAAGTAGACAGGCTGGCAGGCAGAGGGCAGACTGGCAGGCAGAGGAAGTAGGCAGGCAGGCAGGCAGAGGGCAGACTGGCAGGCAGAAGGCAGACTGGCAGGCAGAAGGCAGGCTGGCAGGCAGAAGGCAGGCTGGCAGGCAGAAGGCAGGCTGGCAGGCAGGCAGAAGGCAGGCTGGCTGGCAGGCAGAAGGCAAGCAGGCAGGCAGACAGGCAGGCTGGCTGGCAGGCAGAAGGCAAGCAGGCAGGCAGCTAGAAAGACAGGCAGTCAGGAATAAAATGCGTTGGCAGAGAAGCTGGAATGTGACCCGAAAAATTAATGAAATGAAAGTGTAATTTTCCTTGTTCTATTGATGCATGACACCATACGAAATAATATTTCATTATTATTTTACACTAGATACAAGGATGAGTGAATTTAAGAACTGAAATATGTTCGACTACCGTCTTCAGGAATGCAGTTAAAGGGACCTCGAGGCTTCTGATTCTATTAACTAAGCGACGAAACAGACTCCTTCAGTATGAATGGTGCTTTGTGACAATGTTTGTAGGACTCACTAGCTCCAATTTTCTGACTATAATGCATTCCCCCCCAACGGTATGCTGTCAGACATTATCATTTTCAGTATGAACGTAAATATTATATTTTTCTAAAATTGTCAAGTGATTAATGGTGTAACATTGTGTATATTATCAGCAATAAGAAACACTGATGATAAACTATTATTGAAAGACAGCAACAGTTATACCAACATTCTACCCACATGGTGAAACAAAGCTGTTCGAACTTCGAACCTCTCCTGATCCAAGCTCAGTTTGTTCGTTTGTACGTTGCCGCTCATGACACGTCAGATAGAAAGACCCCTGAGTCCATACTACCTACCTCTGAGGCGGGTCAGAAATTAGGGATTGAGAATGTACACTCGTGATACATAATTTCTGACCATAGTTTGAGGAGCAGAAAGCTTCGAATCGCCTGGTATTGCTCATTTCCCCACCCAGTACACCTATAGAAGCTGAGTTCGAAGGTAGGGTATGTGTGTGTGGTGCGTGCCGTTCGTCTCTGGTTAGGGATTACGTATCACGACTGTACACTCGCAATCCAGAATTTGTATCCAGGTCTTGTTGAAGTTTCGAATCATTTGACATACTAATGAACCAATTACAACGCTTATCCTATTTTATATTTGCTTGGGCTCGTTTTAATACTCGATAAGGCTATTCGAATCAAGCCTGGATACATATTTTGGATTGCGAGTGTACCCTTCATTTGAACTCAGTCTCTATATGTGTACTGGGTGGGAAAATGAGCAATACCAGGCGATTCGAAGTTTTCTGCACCTCACACTCTGGTCAGAAATTATGCATCACGAGTGTACTGGAGGCTGTTGGTCTGGAAATGCCAGGTACACTCGCGGTCAGAAATTGTGTCCTGATCCCTTGACAAGATGAATCGCAACTAGCCGAGCTTTAATGATTGAAACAACTGTGTGTTGTAGGGAAACGCACAGTTGTTTGCGAATCATCTTGCCTGGGGATCGGGACACAATTTCTGACCGCGAGTTTACGTAGCCACTCCCTTCCCCTATAAGAATAATAGTAATATGTTGTCTAGAAACCACCTGCTCCAGATCTCAGGCTTCGACTCAGGTGTGCTAGGGATTGTGGTGCGCGAGTGTACCAGTTCTTTTGCTTCATTCATAGCTATTCCATGCTTTCTTATACTGTCATTCACTAGGTTGTGCTCTCTTCTCCGCTCCTCAAAATTAATCCTCTCATACACCTTTCTGTATTATCCATTCTTTCCACATGTCCATACCATCTCATAACACTTTCTTCCACTCTCTGATGCAGTGATTTGCTCATATCGAATAATTCACTTACTTTATTCCTATTTGCCTATGGTGTTGGTCATTAAGGCAGTCAGTCTTGTTACATCAACACATCTCCCCCAGCCTACAAGGTTGCTATCCTTGCTCTTACAGCCTGGTACCTACTTACTACTCGGTGAACAGGGACATATGGGGGCTAGGAAAATTGTCCAACACCTTCACTGACTCTGGAATCGAACCCGGGATCTCTCGCGTGCTAGGCGAGTATAATAACCTTTACACCATCAACACTCCCATTTATTGGGTGTGTGTTGTTTGTGTTATTTGGGCTTAACGCCTATCGACTATGTATTGGTCATTAAGGCGATATATTTATTAAAAGACTGAGTGTATGTGGAGTAGTGTATGCGTGTGTGTTAAGGTGTGTCTGTGTGTTGAAAAGTGTACGTCAGGGTGTCTATTTTTATTTCATTCTCTCTTTCTCCTTTCTTTGCTTTTATTGCTAGTTTTGTTGTTAGAAATTGTTGATAATGATTTTGAGAAGTTGGTCCTTGGTGTTGTCCTGCTGGACCAGACTTCCCTGACCTGGAAGATGTCGGGGTCTTGGCAACGGGAGATGTGTTGATAAAAAAAGGTCAAGGCAAGGAGTGGCGGAAATCCACCAATCCACGGTCACTGTGGGTGATGGGTTGGTCGGTGGGCTGTCAGTCCTCCTCTTCCTCTTCCTCTTCTTCACTGTCTGCCATTCCATTTCATCATCCAGGTCCATGATGTCAGTGGTGTCCTGAGTATCCTCTGTTTCGGGGTCTTGTTGGGAAGGCATAGGTGGTGGTGGTGCCTTCCCGCTGTTCGTCCTGTTGAGTGGACGAGGCAGCATAAACCGACGTCGAGGGTGGGCCGGAGGTGGGGTTGGTGGTGCATCCACTCTGCTCTTCCCCCGTCGTTCAGGTTTGCTGCCTCGTTTCTTGGCAGTGGTGGTGGTGATGGTGGTTGTAGTGGTGGTGGGTGGTGGTAGATCAGGAAAAATAGCTATTGGTGGAAAGCTATTTCTCCTGAAGATGTCCAGGAGAAAGTCAAAGAGACGACCCAGCCCTTCTGCAGCTAAGGCAACAGCAGTCTTGATGCAGATGGTGATGATGTCTGCCCGATGCTGCCGTTGCTGCGGTAGTTCGGTGTCTGCCGTTCTCCTCCCACGGGCATGGAGTGAGCCTAGGACCTGTCCACCATCAGGTTCGGCTACGTTGGTAGCCTCCACGCCCTTCATCCACAGTGAAAACACCTCCTCTCCATCCCCTAGTGATGGTGGTGAGGTAGTGGGAGCAGAGAGAAGGATGCCCTTCCTGTGAACGAAGTAATCTTGGTTGTTGCTCGTAACGAAGCCATAGCCCTTCACCCTGCCAACTAGACAGTTGTCAGGGGAAGTGGTGGTGTTCTCAGTAGGTGTTGACAGGACCATGGCTGGTTGTAGAATCCTCTCCATTTATTGGAAAAAGATTTAGGGCTTTATGCCTATCGACTCATGGTGTTGGTCATTAACCCCCAGAGTCCGGGCAGCGGGATTTCCCGCTCGGTCGACAGAGGCCGGGCAGCGGGAAATCCCGCTCTGTCGACAGAGTCCGGGCAGCGGGAAATCCCGCTTTTGGTAATTTATGGGGAAAAACGCCAAATTTGTCGGGATTTTTTTTGATCTGGCTATACTTCACCACCAGACCTTTTCATCCCCACATTCAATCAGTGTGTGCTTGACCGTGACAATGGCTGGGCGTAGTGAAGAAAATACGGGCTCGTTCGATTCGGTGCATCCTACCGCGCTGCCGGGCGCACCCGCTCCTGTAACCTCCACTCCGCGGGTGCAACCAGCTAGATTGAGTCACAGCCACGCTCACAAAGCGAACGCAGCCTCGCTCTCACGGGAAAAGTGACCTCCATTCCTCACTTGATTTCTCGGCAATGGAGTGTCCTAGAGAGCTGGGGTTGGTTTTAATGGAAAGAGGAGGAGTTGATGGTGAGTACACAATCAAATTTAAGTTGTTCAGTATTGTAGTTTAGACGTAGGGAGTAAGAGAAGTAGAGTGATTTTCCGGGAAATACCCGGACAGGCAGGGTAAAAAGTTAGTATTGCGCCCAGAACCACAGTACGTATTTCCATTCTTGGCCCGTCCCGGAGGGGTTAAGGCAGTCAGTCTTGTTACATCAACACGTCTTCCCCCAGCCTACAAGGTTGCTATCCTTGCTCCTACAGCTGAGTACCTACTTACTGCTAGGTGAACAGGGACATAGGGAGCTGGGAAAATTGTCCAACAATTCTACTGATCTAGGAATCGAACCCGGGATCTCTAGCTTGCGAGGCGAGTATGCAAACCATTACACCATCAGCACCCCGTATTTATTGGAACAATCACACTGCAGTATAAAGGGCATACAGGATCACATGGCATACTTCAACCTCGGGACTGTAGGCTGTCAGTAGCCTGTGACTTTTGCGAGGCCCCGAGTGTTTAGTGATCTGGACTCGTAACCTATAGGTCGGAAGATCGATTCCTCTCAGGTGAGGGCCTGAGAATATATGCTCTTCCGATTTGAGTTTCAGGCACTAACTATAAGCCAGGCCACCGAACATTGTAAAACACCTGTGGTATTAGAAAATTACCCTCATATCCCTCCCTCTGTGCCTGAGGACCAGTTCGGAAGTCGTGACGTGTGTGTGTGTGTGTGTGTGTGTGTGTGTGTGTGAGTGAGTAGCAGTTGTCCTTGGCCACGGTAACGGGCTTGATGAAGCCTGTGTCCAGTGTTGGAATATATGAATATTTAAAAAAAAAAAAGTGTTGCAATCCTTGGGCGTGGATTGCATGAACGCGAATGTGAAGGTACCAGCAGTATCACAGGGACGTCAGTTATGACCAATCAGCATTCAGTATTGTTCTCCCCTCGAGGGTCCGTGATCAAGTACTTGAAACGAGATGATTTGTGGTGCAGAGTTATGCTAGCTGCCACACCCTAGACGTAGGGAAGTGGTCTCCCCATCGCCCACCATTCATGTGATGGTGTAGTTAGCCTCGTAGCCTCTACAATACAAGAGGTGGGTGGGAAGTGAATATTAAGAACCTCATTTTCTAATAATAATAATAATAATAATAGTTTGATACACACAAAGACAAAGTACCTAAGAGAGTTGACATTAGATGAAGTACATTTACGTCAAGTACATGATTATTTTCATATTCCTGACATCTAAATAATGGATGTTTTGTTATGCAAGGTCTGAGACACCTACTGGTTGCCTTGGAAACAGTGTGGACTCACCAGTGTCTTACCTTGGTGGGTGACAGATGGTTGATTGGCAGATAAATTATTTAATCTTTTTAATCGCTGCAATAACCCAGATATAAATTATCTCGTAATTTTGTGTGATTATTTATAATGATAATTGTATCGAAATCAGTCTTAATGATTAGGAGGGGTAGAGTAATAAAGCATAAACTGTTTTATTTCAATAAATATTTATGCAGAATATACAAAATACTTAGGAATTCAAGTTTCCAGTAACTGTGACTCATGCACAGTCACTAAGATGATAATGAATCTACATATATATGTGTTTTAGTGTCCAATGGCACAACAATGTTTATAAATCTATATCTTATTTTCTTAAGGTGGGACTATGCACTTGGCTAATTAGAGTTCCTTAATTCCTCCAAAGTATGCTAGGAAACAGGAGTATATATATAAAAAATAATGGTGTCCTGTTGCTTGGAATTGTTTGAAGGAATAATTTGCTCTTGATTTATCAACAGCGTACTTCCCCTTTTAAGAACATAAACAAAAACACACAGTCAACATTATAATGAAGCAATGCGAACACACAATCAAACCCCAAATAATTTTAACAGATTACCCCACCCGGAACTCGAACAATTGTTCAACAATTGTGACTGATGGGAGTAAACCACTAAACCATACCACTTTGAAGGAGGTAGTACAGTGTTGGTAAAACTGGACCGAATGATTCCTCCAAACTATTCCAAGAAACAGGTCACCATTATTTTTGTTCATCTGATCATATTTCCTGACATATATTGAAAGAATCAATTCGCTCCAATATACCAAAAGTGTATTAACACCTTTAGTACGAGTTTAAACATTATAACGACATAGTTACCATAAATTATCTGAGCAACGTCACATGTCCATACAATACAATATGTTCAGTCACATTATGGACACCAAGTACTACAATACAGTAGGTCCTCGATATAATTTGATTACTACCGATGGGCCACATAAAAAAAGTATGGTAAGGGTGTTTTAATCAGAGCCAAAGATCTTACACAGGCCATGATGCTCCTCAATCTCCTCTGCACTTCTGATGGCATGTTTGAATCCATCAAACTTCATCGAACAATTTAATTACAGCAAAGGGCGTATATACTGTAGCGTCACCATATGTGGCCACTCCTATATTCCCTCCTTTGTGCCCCGCCGCCATACATGGCCGCACCTTATTCCCACCTGAGTCACCCCCAGAGAGGCGCCAGCATTAATCCGCTCCCAGACCACAGCTATATTCCCTCCTTTGTTGCCCCGGCGCCATAGACAGCTGCTCCTATGTGTCTGCCTTTGTCGACCCCAATGCGCTGCCCGCACTGATCTGCTCCCAGACCTCATCCGGGACTGTACGATCACGTGACGACGATGCGCGCCCCAACTGAATAAAAGGGCCGCACCGCAAGCACTCGGCCACTTCCACACGAGCTCTGGACCAAGAAACATCTGCCCCTGCCATCGTACCTGCCGCTACCTGCACCAAGCCTCCCAACGTGTTCCCGCCTTGATCACACGAGTGCGTTCCGGTCCTACACAACTCTCCTGCAGCAACTATGGCCCTCTCAAGACGCTACACGGCGGGCTGGCCTTCTATATTTACTTGCGTGTGTAACCCTGTACTTACCAATAAATTGCTACCGTGATTCTAAAGTCTTTTCACCTGGATAGTAATGCAAGGGCTTCTTTGTCGTTATAATACAATGAGGACCTATATGAATTCTCAGAAGAAGACATTCTTGCTACATGCCCAGAGGGTGTCCAACGAGTATCAATGATAAAAGGCAGTAAAAATATGATCATCCTCACTTTTTATGGCTCACATATCCCAGATCACCTTAACCTCACCTCTTTTGAGGTGAAGCCTTTTATTGATCGTCCTTTACAGTGTTTCTGATGTTATGAGTTTGGTCATGGAAAGAGGAACTGTTCAAACCGTTCACGGTGTGGTAATTGTTTTGCTCTAGACTCAAATCCTACTTCTGAGTCTCAGTCAGAGAGTTACTGCTTTTAATTCAGGGATGTTCACCCCCTACGTTCTCGCCAATGTAAGACGTACTATTGCGGACAAGCCGACAAATATATCTTTCCCTTCATGGGTAACTCATACAGTTATCACATCACTCTTTTCATGTACTCCTATGATGTTATTGCTTTAATATTTGTGTGAATGATTACTAGAAGAAAGAAGCTGCTTCTTGATTAGTATAGAAGGAAAAAGTACAGCTCACTATTAGAAAAAAACAGTCAAATATTTACTAAAGTCAACCCCCATGTTCATAGAAACATTTGTCCGCAATAGTACCTCCTCGAACAGGATATCCTCCACTTGGCTAACTCCCAATTCATCAGCAATGGGTACGTGCATTATTTATGTTTAGATTATAATGTCAAGGAGGACCTAGCATCATTACCCGGGGTGAATAGACTCTAGAATACACAGTAACAGTTTATTGGTCGTATACAGAGGTCACACAAAATAGGTAAGTATGCTGGCGTGCCGTGTCGTGCGGGAAGGTGAACTGTGGCTGTTGCAGGAGAGTTGTCTGGAGACTGGAGAGTAGGCCGTGTGATCAAGACGGGAACACGGGAAGGGATGGTGGCAGCTAGGCAGGTGTAGTGGCAGGCAGGACCTTCTTCGACCAGGGCTCGAATGTTAGTCATTTACCTAGGCGGCCTGGGCCCTTATATATGGTCCAACCCAGATCCCGGATGAAGTATTACCACGTGATCACGTGGCCTACGAGCGTGGGCAGGTAGATGTTCCCATGAATGAGTCAGCCTGGCGCGAGGAATGGAGATTGCAGCTGGCGTCCCCAGGGGGCATGAGGTGGCTTGGCTGAAAGCAAGCGTGCTCCCAAGGGCTGCTCAGGTCTGTCTGGGTCGGGGATTAGTGTACC
>JAWQEG010002095.1:0-236146 GCA_033782935.1 Petrolisthes cinctipes | reverse complement strand
CCCCTGTCACCCTCCACTCTGTCCCCCTTCCCCCTGACACCACCCTTCACCCTGTCACCCTTCCCCCCTGTCACCTTCCTTCACCTTATCATCCTCCTTCCACCCTGTCCCCCTTCCCCCTGTCACCTTCCTTTCCTCTGTCACCCTCCTTCACCCTGTCACCCTTCCCCCCTGTCACCCTCCTTCACCCTGTCACCCTCCTTCACCCTGTCACCCTCCTTCACCCTGTCCCCCTTCCCCCCTGTCACCCTCCTTCCCCCTGTCACCCTTCCCTTCTTTCTCCCTTCACCCCTATTCTCTCCTTACCCTATTTCTCCACCCTCCGTCCCACTAAAAAAAAAAAAAACGAAATTTCTCCCCAACTCCACGTCCCCTCCTCCTTCCCTCACCCTTATACTTTCCTCCATCAGGCCTCACCCATACCCTCCTCCCCGTGCCATTCTGTGTGTGTGTGTGTGTGTGTGTGTCCTTGGTCCATCCTTCAGGTCCAATTGTAGTTCTTTCTTACGCACCCTACCTTTTCAATAATAGCAATACTAGTAGTAGTAATAATTTTAATACAAAAAAAAAATAAAAAAAAATAATAGTAATAATAATAATATCCAACCTTCCTTACATTTCTTTACAAATTTTAATCCTTGCCACACCAGGACCCAACCTTCCTTATCATTCGGTTTTCCCTAGCTGCTGCATACTAAAACAACATCCCTTATCTCCTTTTCCAGCCACACTCGACCTTTACCGCCAGCCTTAATTCTCTACTTTCTTTTCCCCTGCCTTACCCAAATCCAAACCTTTCTATTTTATTTTTATTTTTCCAGCCAACAATCCTTTCTTAAGCTCTACCTCCACAGCCAACAAGCTTTACTACTCTATCTCTTTTACCACCCCAGTCAACAATCTTTTCTTTATCTCTTGCACCAGAGCCAACAAACCTTCCTTCTCTATCTCTTTTACCACCCCAGTCAACAATCCTTTCTTTATCTCTTGCACCAGAGCCAACAAACCTTCCTTCTCTATCTCTTTTACCAACCCAGTCAACAATCCTTTCTTTATCTCTTGCACCAGAGCCAACAAACCTTCCTTCTCTATCTCTTTACCACCCCAGTCAACCAACCAACCTCCCATATCATCATTTCCTGCCACACAACAACACTTCTTGGGTAAAGTTTCCTTCGCCTGCCGCATCGCATACACGCCCCCCTGTCGGCCACCACCTCCCCTTATGGACCCTTTGATCGTGTACAAGAATTGGAGGCTTCTGATACCTCTTGGCTATGCCACGCAACAAACTCCTTCAATGTAGGCGATGTTTCGTGGCTATACTTGAAGGACTCATATACCTGCAATTCTGCCACTACGTCACAGTTCCCCATAAGGACCCTGTGATCATGTATGAAAATTGGAGGCTTCTAATTCCTCCTGACCATGCCAAGAAACACACTATTACCCATATAGGTGGAGTTTCGTGTCAATATTTGAAGGACTCGTTTATCTAGAATTTTCTGACTACATCTCGGGTTTTGGAGATTTTAGAGTCCTTCAAACATTGCCAGGAAACACCAACTACATTAAAGGATCTTGTTTTGTGGCATAATCATGAGGAATCAGAAGCCTCCAGGTCTCATACACGATCACAGTGTCCCTTAAGAACTGCATGCTGGACTCCACCACCACTGCATGGCTGTCGCGGTGGTGGACTTGCATTTGCATAATGTCCTGACGTAGCTCATCCCCATCTCTCCTCTCCCAGCCTCCCTCCTTCACACACACACACACACACACACCTCATGCATGACTCATCCTCCCTCACACCTCAACAGTCTCGCTCTTATGCTGGCTGCTCGATTCACCTCACTCCTCAACATAAATTCTTCCATAATGCTTTCTCACACTCTTCACAATTCAGTTTTTCACCCTCCCTCACACCTCAATAGTCGTGCTCTCATCTGGCTGCTCCATTCACCTCACTTCTCAGCATAAAATCTTCAAATACTTCCTCACACTTTTCTCGATTCAATTTTCTTACTCCCACGCCCCTACATTTCCCTGAATCAGTCACGGTCCCTCTCAATTCACTCTCATGTCATCTCAAATGTTTTCTCTTTACACCCTGAAATATAACATTAATAATAACAATAATAATAATAATAATAATAATAACGCTACAGGGACAAATAATTATAATAATAATCAGCGTCATTTATGGGTAAATTTGCTTCATCTCCCACTCTGCTCATCCATACAGGTCAATCTTCCCTCATCTCTCATCTCCCCCTATACAGTATCCCACCTCACCTCAGTGTACCACCAGATCCTCCCCTTGCCACTGTCTCACCCACAGTGTATGCTTTTCCTGTTTCCCTTTTCCCTGCCTCACAAACTGTGCATGCTTTCCCTGTTTCCCTTTTCCCTATCTCACCCAACTTGTCTCGGCCTTACCCTGCCTTCCCTGCTACAGTATATACCCTGCCCCTGCAAACCACCATGAAGCTAAGCCAGTAGTGCCCTACCCTGCCTAGCCGTGTATTTGTAACCCTGTTCTACCCTGCAGTTTAGAGAGAGAGAGAGAGAGAGAGAGAGAGAGAGAGAGAGAGAGAGAGAGAGAGAGAGAGAGAGAGAGAGAGAGAGAGAAGTAGGTCAAAGAGGAAAAGAGAGGGAAGGAACTATTGGGGGAAGTGAGATGGAGAGACAGGGAAGGTACACAGTGACATATCGTGTGTGTGTGTGTGTGTGTGTGTGTGTGTGTGTGTGAAAGAGATAGAAGATAAAGAAAAGAAGGGGAGATAGGGTAGAGCGACACATACCACAAAGATACACAAACAGAGAAGAGAGGGACACATACAGAGAGAGAGAGAGAGAGAGAGAGAGAGAGAGAGAGAGAGAGAGCGTGTGAGTTTGGGTTGGGTAGGGAGGGATGGAGGGAGGGAAGGAGAGACTTAAAGATGACTGCTCCAAGCCATGCTGTACCAGAACCATAGTGCCATCACACACACATTCATACTGTACCCTACCCTGCCTTACCTTACCCTTCTGTCCTGTCCTGCCTTGTCCTACCCTACCCTACCCTGCCTTACCTTACCCTTCTGTCCTGTCCTGCCTTGTCCTACCCTACCCTACCCTGCCTTACCATACCCTTCTGTCCTGTCCTGCCTTGTCCTACCCTACCCTACCTTATCCTTGTGTCCTGTCCTGCCTTGCCCTACCCTACCCTGCCTTACCCTACCCTACCCTGCCTTACCTTACCCTTGTGTCCTGTCCTGCCTTGCCCTATACCCTACCCTGCCTTACCTTACCCTTCTGTCCTGTCCTGCCTTGCCCTACTCTACCCTGCCTTACCTTACCCTTCTGTCCTGTCCTGCCTTGTCCTACCCTACCCTGCCTTACCCTACCCTACCCTGCCTTACCTTACCCTTCTGTCCTGTCCTGCCTTATCCTACCCTACCCTGCCTTACCTTACCCTTCTGTCCTGTCCTGCCTTGCCCTATACCCTACCCTGCCTTACCCTACCCTTCTGTCCTGTCCTGCCTTTCCCTATACCCTACCCTGCCTTACCTTACCCTTCTGTCCTGTCCTGCCTTGCCCTATACCCTACCCTGCCTTACATTACCCTTCTGTCCTGTCCTGCCTTACCCTACCCTACTCTGCCTTACCTTACCCTTCTGTCCTGTCCTGCCTTGCCCTATACCCTACCCTGCCATACCCTACCCTTCTGTCCTGTCCTGCCTTGCCCTACCCTACCCTGCCTTACCCTACCCTTCTGTCCTGTCCTGCCTTGCCCTACCCTACCCTGCCTTACCTTACCCTTCTCTATAGCCTACCTTATACTGTCCTGCCTTGCCCTACCCTACCCTGCCTTACCCTACCCTTCTGTCCTGTCCTGCCTTGCCCTACCCTACCCTGCCTTATCTTACCCTTCTCTATACCTTATTCTGTCCTGTCCTGCCTTGCCCTACCCTACCCTGTACCCTGCCTTACCTTATTCTGTCCTGTCCTCCCTTGCCCTACCCTACCCTGCCTTACCCTACCCTTCTTTATACTTTATTCTGTCCTGTCCTGCCTTGCCCTGCCCTGCACCTGACCTGCTTTGTTTTGTTCAGCCTCTCCCTGACCTACTCTGCCTTCTTTATACCTTATTTTGTCCTGTCCTACCCTACCCTTCTTTATACCTTATTCTGTCCTACCCTGTCCTGATCTGCCTTGTTCTATTCCTTGTTCTATTCAGTCTTTCCCTTTCCCACTACCCTGCTCTGCCCTGTTTTATCATACCCTGTCCTATCTTGTACTGTTTACCCTACCCTACAAACTCATACCCTGCCGTGTTCAATTCTACCCTGGCATCCCTAGTACTACCTTGTCCAAGCAGCTCTGTCCCACTCTTTCCACCGGTACCCATCTCATTACATGGCCTGTCTATCTGTCTGTCACTCCATCTGTCTGTCTGCCTATATATTTATCTCCCTATCTACCCTTCTATCTATCAATTTATCTATCAGCTCACCTACTTTTCCATCCGTCTGTCAACATGCCTATCTATCTGTCACTCAATCTGTCTGTCCATATATTTACCACCTTATCTATCTAACAGCCCACATATTTATCTATCTATCTATCGTTCTATTCAGCTACTATTTATCTATCAACCCCTCTAGTTACTTACTTATATATATACTGAGCTATCGTTAATTAAGAGGAGATTCTTTTTTTGGTGAATTGAAAGGCCTCTGATTCCTATAAACTATGCCACGAAGCAGATTACCCTATTAGTAGCCTACTGATACCATTGAGGGGGTCTGTTTTCTGGCAAAGTTATATAGGCCTATGGGGAAACCGTAGCCTTCTAAATCACCAACAAAAGAATCAGTACAGTACGTAAGGGACCCCGTACGTGATGTAGTCAGAAAATTGGAGGTTAGAGAGTGCTTCAATTATTGCCACGAAACACCACTGTCTTATATTCAAGGAGCGTGTTTCGTGGCATAGTCAGGAGGAATCAGAAGCCACTAAGTAGTTTCATACACGATCACAGGGTCCTTAATTAACCTGCTGCCTATCGCCCCCTCTAGGACTACAGTCACATAAACTCACACAACCACCACCAGAGGTCAGTGTTATCGCTTGGCCTGTGTGCTGCGGTAGGATAATTATGTGTATATTATTTTCATTATTATCCATACATCACTGTGCTGCATACATAGGGCTGTATACTGTTTTTTTGCTTTATTATACATACGGTACATAAAGTAAACAAAAACTTTACAAAAAAGGAACAATACCGGTTTGTGATAACGAGAGAGAGAGAGAGAGAGAGAGAGAGAGAGAGAGAGAGAGAGAGAGAGAGAGAGAGAGAGAGAGAGGTGAAAAGAAAACAAAGACAGAAATATCAAGGGCACGAACGATAAATGAAAAACGGGGGAATGGAGACAAAGAAAGGGAGGAAGGGAAAACAAAGAAAGAATGGGGAACAACGTGAGAGGAAAAACAACAAAGAAAGAAAGGAAGAAAAGACCTGGAAATGGAGAGCAGAGGGACGGAAAGAAAAGAGAATGAAACAACTGATGAAAAGAATAACAGAGAGAGAGAGAGAGAGAGAGAGAGAGAGAGAGAGAGAGAGAGAGAGAGTGAGAGAGAGCCACACGAGGGAAAACAAACAAAGAATGAGCCAGGGAAAACAAAGAACACACGAAGGAAAAAGCCTAAACAACAAAGCAAACACGAGGGAAAAAAAATAACAAAGGAAAATGCGAGTTAAAACAAGAAAACAATAGGGATAAACAAACAAAGAAAACAAGTGGGAAAAACAAAGCATATACGAGGAATAAACAACATAGAAAATACAAAGGTTAAACAAACAAACAAAACAAGAGGGCTAAACAAATAAAACGCGATATAAACAAAGAAAACAAGATGGCTAAACAACAAAGAAAAGAAGATGGATAAACAAACAAAATACGAGGGTTAAACAAAAGAAAATACGAGAGATAAACAACAAAGAAAATAAGAAGGTTAAACAAAGAAAGCAAGATGAATAAACAAAGAAATTACGAGAGATAAACAGCAAAGAAAATACGAAGGTTAAACAACAAAGAAAACTAGAGGGACAAACAAAGAAAATACGAAGGTTAACCAACAAAGAAAACAAGCGGGACAAACGAGGGATAAGCAAAAAAAAAAAAAAAAAAAAAAAAAAAAAATACGAGGGACAAACAAACAAAAAACCGAAGAATAAAAAAAAAAAAGTGCAAGGGGAACCAACAATAAAAATACGAGGGTTAAACAAACAAACAAAGAAAACAAGAAGGGAAAAACAAAGAAAAATCAGGGGAAGAAAAGATAATGCGATGGAAAAAACAAACAAACAAACAAAAGCCGAAGGATAAACAAAGAAAGTGTAAGGGGAAAACAACAATGAAAACACGGAGGAAAACAACAAAAACAAAAAGGATAGAACATTGAAAACAAAAATAAAGGAAAAGAAATAGTAGGAGTAGATACAGTACGAATATTACAATAACAACAACAACAACGTGATGAGAGAGAGAGAGAGAGAGAGAGAGAGAGAGAGAGAGAGAGAGAGAGAGAGAAAAAAAATCACAAATCCCGGAAACAAGGATAAAAAACAACAAAGACAATAATAATAATAATAATTTAGAAATATGAAGGAAAACAAGAATGGACAGAAAATAATACTGAAAAATAGTGGTACATGAAGAACAAAGACCATAACACAGTGGTACATGAAGAACAAAGACCAGAACACAGTGGTACATGAAGAACAAAGACCATAACACAGTGGTACATGAAGAACAAAGACCAGAACACAGTGGTACATGAAGAACAAAGACCAGAACACAGTGGTACATGAAGAACAAAGACCAGAACACAGTGGTACATGAAGAACAAAGACCATAACACAGTGGTACATGAAGAACAAAGACCAGAACACAGTGGTACATGAAGAACAAAGACCAGAACACAGTGGTACATGAAGAACAAAGACCAGAACACAGTGGTACATGAAGAACAAAGACCAGAACACAGTGGTACATGAAGAACAAAGACCAGAACACAGTGATACATGAAGAACAAAGACCATAACACAGTGATACATGAAGAACAAAGACCAGAACACAGTGGTACATGAAGAACAAAGACCAGAACACAGTGGTACATGAAGAACAAAGATCAGAACAAAGAAAGCTTTCAAATGAAGCAAAATAATTATAGCCAGATAAAAGCAAAAATTAAAAACAGCTACAAAACAAAGAAAATGGAACTGAAAAGGTGATGATTCTGTAGCGAGTATGGTACGGTAGCCTAACATTAAATGATATGTTATTAGTAAACTTTATGTTTTTGTTCCGTTATTTGCTGTGTGTTATCGTCGTTCACGTTACCATGACAACCAGCAGCATCCCTCCCACTCTCCCTCTTGTGATCTACTAGGCTACGAGAGAGAGAGAGAGAGAGAGAGAGAGAGAGAGAGAGAGAGAGAAGTAGGTCAAAGACGAAAAGATATGTGTGTGTGTGTGTGTGTATGTGTATGTGTTTGTGTAACCGCTGACTTTTTCGGTAATCGTAATACAATTCAAGACAAATTAGGCTACACCACAAATATACAAAACTAGCTTGTGTAGCCTAGGCTAGTTTACCTATTTGCAACTTATAAACACTGCAATGTAAGCAAATCGTGTAAGTCTAAATAAGGTTATATTACTTAGATGAGAATCGGTGCATTTTCGCCAGGATGATAAGGGGAAAATTAAGTACCGTATTCACAACGAAACAATGGAGTATAGGAATATAGTGCTTATAATCAGGTCTATGTATTTTTTTAAACGGTCATCTCTTGTGAAAGAATCGGAGGGTAATTTATGAAAAGGAAGGTTAAAATGAATGGCGTGAGTGTGTCAATCAAACCAGTGTCAATCTCAATCCAACCAGTGGATCAAAGGTTATCTCTACTTCCCCCACATCCACCCCACTACCCCCAGGAAAATAAAGTAGGCTAGTTAGATAGACCCAGGGTGGGGCAGGGCAGGGCAGGGCAGAGTAGGGAGGGGCATGGCAGGGAAAGGCAGGATTGGGCATGGCAGGGAAGGGAGGGGTAGAGTGAAACAGGGCAGGGCAAGGAAGGCAACCAACCAACCAACCAACCCACTGACCTACTCCTTCACCAGAGAACTCCAGACGGACCCAAAGTTTCCCTCAGGCAAAAGTCGATACTGCTGAGGCTTGTAACTCGGCCCCCATCCCGACACACATACATACACTCAGACGCACACACATACATACATTCATTCATTCTTATTATCTCTCTCTCTCTCTCTCTCTCTCTCTCTCTCTCTCTCTCTCTCTCAGATCTTGGTGGAGGGATGGAAAGAACGTAAGGAGGATGATAGGAAATAGAGGAAGGAGGAATGGAGAGATAGGTTATAGGTAGGTACTGTAGCCTACCGTAGTAAGAAAGGAAGGAACAGGGTCTTCCAGGCCTAGCGCCGCCCGAAATTTACTACTGTGTGTGTTTTAAGTCCTACAGATAAACAGAGTACCCATACTTTCAAAGGGTCCATAATATTGTGGTGTGAGAGCAAACAGCTGATTGTGGGCAGCAGAGTTTTTCAAAGTGGTGTTATATAGGCTAGTTGGGCATAATAATACCACAGTCTTTGTCACTGAATGAATCTGAGCTCACTTATATGCGATTAAGAGCTCAGGATACTAACTAGCCTACTTGACTTTTTTACAAGCAAACCATGCAAACAATCTAAGACTCGTCATTCATATTTACATGGTTACTGTATGAGATTGATGAGTAGGATTGATTGATATTAGGCACCACAACAGCGAGGTCATATGGCGCCCTAGAAAGAAGGTGACTGAGAGGTGGGACAGTAAGCACAAAAGGTAACAGATAAAAATAAAATGACAGTCGGAGAAATGAAAGCCCCTTAGACGGAGTAGGAATGAATGAACGTCATCCTGTCCTTCCTATACTTCGTCCAGGGATTATGGGCACTACTTTAATTTTAAGGGTTTGGACTCTCCTTTGGATCCGAGCCAATCCCTTTCCTCTCTTCAGCTGTCCCTCCTTTCGTTCAATTTCCTTCGTGCTTGTTGTCCCTCTTCTCTGTCTCCTTCTCCCGTGTGGTACAAAGTCTTTCTGGCCTAGCACATTCTTCTTAACTCCCCTTTATAATCTAATCCCCTCTAAGTAGGACTATTGATCTTAGAGACACATATTATACACGTTTCGCATACATTATCATATTTATAAATTGTAGATAATATGTACTTAACTAGTAGTGTAATGTGTGGTTCTAAATCCATGTGTTTGGGCCTTCACCTCTCCCTTCCTCTCTCATTCTCTCCTACACCTGCCAACATCTCCTATAGGGCCTACCTTCTCTCACCTCTCACCCACACTCAGATTCAGCCTCGGAGTCCATACATTCAACGGATCTGCAGTTCCCGGTATAAGTATTGTGTGTGTGTGTGTGTGTGTGTGTGTGTGTGTGTGTGTGTGTGTGTGTGTGTCAAATAAAGAATCTCCCCCCCCCCCCAGAGTACCCAACTGAACTATCTTCCTCCCACACTTGTTCATATGAGGAATTATTTTGGGGTTGTATATATTATGAAGCTAACATTGGTTGGTGATCCCTCCAAACAGCGCCATCAAACACACCATCTCTGTTTGGATACGGTACGCATTTTTACGTTCTCTATGAGCGGTCGGCACCACCTGCTCCAAAAGATAAAAAAAAACTTGAAAAATGACGCTTGAGCTGTACTGATAAAACTAACCATATAGGCTATAGGACATTATTTCAATTAGTGTCATTGTCTTTCCCAACCCATTTTACCTGAAAGAGAAGGACCTAACCTAGATGTTGGCGCGGTCGGTGCCAAAAGCTCATACAGTTCGGAATAATGTGTACAGTACTGACTGATTTTTAGCACAGTCTGGAGAAATCAGTACGGTTCTGTAACTCTTCGTATACATAAGAGAGTCTTGATTCCTCCAAATTATACCAAAAAACAGGACCAAATGAACAAAAATAATGGTGTTCTGTTGCTTGAAATAGTTTGGAGGGTTTCCTCAGACCGTGCAAAAATTCTCCCAGAACAAAGGGTCCACAACGCATGCTGTACCGTCTTACCCCCGGAGTACAAAAAGGTTAATATAGCCATCCGTGACTACACGATCCAAACCCACCTACAACAACAACAACAACAACAACAACGGCAGCAGCAACAACAATAGTAATGTAGCAGCAAAAGGCGCACCATCACACAAACACTCATGGTGGTTAGAGGCTACAGAAAGATTTAAGGAGGGAGGGAAACAGAACGTAGAAGTTGGAATGGGTAATGGCAAACATTGGCAACACACACACACACACACACACACACACACACACACATAGAGAATAAGCGTCAACAGAGAGTACAGTCCGTGCGGAACTTATAGCTAGCAGTATAACATAGAAACCCAAAGAGACAGACACAGGGTCGAGAAGCACACCATCAACAGAAAGCATAGAGACATTGAAATGGATACAGTGGGGGCCAACAAGTACCAGAGAGAGAAAGTGACAAGAAGAGACCTAGACAGAGCCAACAGGAAACAAAAAGACTGAGGAAGAGACAGACAGCGTCAACGGAAAACAGACAGCCGGGGCCAAGAGAGAGAGAGAGAGAGAGAGAGAGAGAGAGAGAGAGAGAGAGAGAGAGAGAGAGAGAGAGAGCGGACTTTAGAGCCAGCAGTTTAAGAGCACCCACAAGACCACGACTCCCCTGTTTTAAGGTTCAAACACCAATTCTAGGAGAAGGAAAAAGTGGCCCTCGGTGCCACAAAGAGCGGGTGCCACTGAGAAATACGAGGCAGTGGTGCCAGCGCCAGGGGGAACAAACAACGGGGCGAGGGGGGCAGGGGGGGAGAGAGGCGCCCCGGGCAACACTGCATCACATGATAAAAACAGTTCAGCATCAAATGATGCCGCCCAAGAGTGTGGCTGCCACGCTGTGCTCTCGCCCTCCTCCTACCTCCACCGCTGCTGCTGCTGCTGCTGTTAGTACCACCACTTCTACTGCCACACTTCCCGCAACTCTTACTTCTACAACCATATCCTTAACTCTTGCATCTCTTACTTCTCCAACCACAACCTCTACTTTCACAACTCAAGCATCTCTTACTTCTACAGCCACAACCTTAACTGCCACAATTCCCACTCATTCTTCTTCTGCCAGTGCCACCTCTTCTGCTACCACCCACCACTGCCACCATAACTGTTTGAGTGCCACCTCTTCTTCTGCCATCCATATTTCTTGCCTGACACGACTTCTGAGGTTTTCTCCTCTCACCCATGTCACTTCCGACACCTTCAAAACTATCACCACCAACGACACTATCACCATTACAACAACACCACCACCACCACCACCCTCATCACCAACTTAGTGTATCTTCACCAATACCGTTGTCATCACCACAAGAGGAAGAATGCACTCTCTCTCTCTCTCTCTCTCTCTCTCTCTCTCTCTCTCTCTCTCTCTCTCTCTCTCTCTCTCTCTCTCTCACCAATCATAAGCCTAGCAGCTGCAGCCTTCAATATTATATTCTAGACACTTGCACAATTATTGTTTGGCCACACGAATGCGCGCGCGCGTGAGCGTGCGTGTGTGTGAATGACTGTATTATATATGGATGGGATTGAACTGTAGTTGCGGGGAAAAAAACGTTAGGCATGGAAGACCCCGTACGACGAAGAAAGGGAAATAGACGGGAGGGGCAGCAAGCAAGAAGAAAATTAGAAGGTAACACAATATCGGTACGCTAGTAACAGGTCATATTTCTATTTTCCTATTTATATTGAAGCTGAATGATGAAAGTACCCTACTGTCGAAAGTATCAGTTTCCTTACTTGGCATCTATTTCACGAGAACCAAAAGACAGGCCTCGGAGAAATAGCTACGAACACTACTAGCCTAACCTCACAAGAATTCCCTCGTCTGATGGCAGTGCAAGGAATGCTTAGATGTCGGGCTCTAACAACTAGAAATACAGTCTCATGTGATACATATAGCAAAATTCAATCTTCTACCAAATATTTATTACAATGTATACAAGTGATCGCAGGTGTGTGTGTATAAGTTGTAGGAGTATACCTGTACCATGCGTGTGCATAAATCAGTCAGTAGCATACCGATATGTATTGGGTTATGTGTTTTACTACATCCACTGTTTGCATATAGGCTAGGCTATATTTGAATGAATATATATATATATATATATATATATATATATATATATATATATATATATATATATAAAGAGAGAGAAAGAGAGAAAGAGAGAGAGGGAGAGAGAGATAGCAGAGGAACTGAGTATATATGAAGCAAATTAAAGGGAATCCTTCACTCCCGCTACACACTTCCCTCTTGTTTGTTGTCTCTCATAACACACCACCACCACCAACACCACACACACACACACACACTACCGCCACCACACACACACACTTTATACCACCACACACACACACACACACACAGTATACTATCACTACCAATAACACCACATACACACACACCGTACATGCCACCATCACACTCTCTACATCACTGTACACACACTACTCATGGTATCACACTCTAGACCCTTCACAACACCCTGCTACATCAACACCACAACAACAACAGTCTACATGACACTTCTTACACTCCTTTTCTATACCACCATCACCACCACCACCACATTCTACATTAAATTAGCTTTTGTGTGTGTGTGTGCGCGTGAATGTATGTATGTATGTATGTATACGGTATGTATGTATGTAACCTATATGTACATAATTATATGCCTGTCTACATATTTTTATACGTTATATATATATACCAGTATGTATAAATATATTATATGTGTATATATGTGTGCAGCCACTTTTACCCCTTATCTATTACAAAGGCGCCGACCGATAAGCCTTATCTTGTGTTTCTTGCCCCAAGGAGAGGAAAGGAGAGAAGGGGAGGATAATAGCAGAAAAGAAAAGGGAAGAAGAAAATAGGAGATTAAGGGGGTGCGGGAATAGGGGGACAAGCTTGGGGTGGGGGTTAGGGGGGTACGGGTTTTGGGGGGGGGGGGGTCGGGGGGGTTTTGGGGGGTGCGGGAGTAGGGGGACAGGCTTGGGGGGGGATTAGGGGGGTGCGGGAATAGGGGACAGGCTTTCTACCCACCCCAAGCCTGTCCCCCTATTCCCTCACCCCCCGCAAGCCTGTCCCTTACTCCCGCACCCCCTTAAGTGACGACAAGAAAAGAGGGAAGTAGACTAGAGAAAGGAGACAGAGAAAGATGACAGAAGACAGTGAAGACAAGAAAATAGGGAAGGAGAATAAGAAAGGAGACGGAAAAAAGTAGATGGAGGCAGAAGAGGAAAGGAAAATGGGATTGGAAGGGCGAGGAAGGGATGGTGAGATGAATAGGAGGGAGTGGGAAAGGTTGGATGAGAGGGAGAGAGAAAGAAAGTGGAAGGAAGAAGAGACGTAGGGAAGATCCGAGTTCTGGTAGGATAATAGGGGGAGAAGGAACGAATCAGAATGGGAGGGAAAAAGATGAATGGAAGGCTGTAGAGATAAAAGTAACAGAGAGAGAGAGAGAGAGAGAGAGAGAGAGAGAGAGAGAGAGAGAGAGAGAGGAGGGGGAGTGAGATTACTGTATTGCATCTATGACATTAACGTACGGTAGGCTGACTAGCTAGGTGCCCTGTACAGTCAGATTCTAAAGTCGTGGCCGTTACCACCAGGGTTCACTGTGATGGTTTGTGTGTGATGATTGTGATGTTCTTTACAGATATGAATGTATGAATGTTTAAGAATATTATACGCAAACTACACAACCTGATATGTGATTAGGCCATATATATATATATCCGTTGTAATGTTGGACGGACTCGTACTTTTCACTCAGAAAAATTTGGACCTCTCCCTCATTCACACACACACGCCCTTCCCCTCTCCCCCGCATGGCATCCACTCCCCTTCTTGTTAAAAAAAATTGGACCTCTCTCTCTCTCTCTCTCTCTCTCTCACACACACACATTTCCCTCCCATCTCCCCCACATAGCATCCACGTCCCCCTCTTCAACTTTCCTCATCACTCGTGCCCAAGTTCCTCACGCCACAACCCCTTCAGCCCACCCCCCTTCTCCATTTTATCCCTTCTTAACCTTCTCTTCATTTTATCCATTCTTCAGCAACTCTTCATTTATTAAAGCTTGTCTTAACTCCTTACATTAAAATCCCCACCCTCTATGTTTGTCTGTCCACCTTTTTAATCTGTCTGTCCATCTGTCTCTTCTTTTATGTAGCATATCTCCTTTATTTTGATTAGGCTAGTCATATCTTCCTACATTACAATCCTAATCCTCTATCCAACTCTTGGTCTGTCTGTCTATCCACCTTTCTGTTTGTCGATTCTTAACTCAACCCTTCCTAATTTACTCTTGCCTACTTGTCACTCTATGCGAGAAATGAGTGGGAGCACTAAGACGCGTATAGTAGAGTGAGACCGGTGTGTCGAAAGGAGAGAGAGAGAGAGAGAGAGAGAGAGAGAGAGAGAGAGAGAGAGAGAGAGAGAGAGAGAGGTGAGCAAGGGTGCGGCGTGTCTTTGAAGTCGCAGGGGCACGGGGAGAGAGAGACAAAAAGTGTCTGACGTGTTGGCCCCAGCTGCTACACACACACACACACACACACCTACAGTCTACACCACCCTGTCTCTACACATCGTTACAATCCACTTCAACCCTCCCTATACAATATACCTGTTTCTAGAACTTGCCTCAACCATGCAGCCAAAAGTTACATACCTTATTCAGCCTGTCTTACACACATACACACACACACACACCACCTACAGCGGTATACTTCTGATCTCTTAGGCAGTCACCCTCTGCAACTTATCTCTCAAACACCTACAGCACTACCTCCTCCTCCTCCTCCTCTTGCTCCTTATCTTTCCAACAACTTCAACGCCCCCTCCTTTCACACTTTTATCTACACCTTAAAACCCTACCACCTACAGTCCACAATTCCTCAAGGCTACGATCTTTAACAATTCTTCAGGATGGATTTGTGTATGACCCAGAGTAGCAGAGCAACATGTAGGCTAGTTACAGTTGTAAAAATATGTGTTTGTGTAGGTGTGTAGGCTAATGCCGGCGAAAATGCACCGATTCCCTTCTCAAGTACAGGTTATCCCTAAGATATATGTGCCCAGTTGGAAAAGTATTTAATACAGTTTGTCCGGGATTCAATTACAATATTACCAGTATATGTACTTAAAAAGCCAAGAAAATATATAAGGGTGCCGGTTCATTTTCGCCATAAAACACAAAAATGAAATATAGCAAGGCATAGGCCTACCTGTTATGTCACACTCCGGTAACACGTTAATATCTAGATTTTGATTAATTTATATTAGGCGCGTTAATATATAGCATCACTAAACATGACTGATCGAAGCACTGCAAGAACAACTATAGCAAGCTAAATCCATGTAGGCTAAGATAACACAAGAATACCTGTACCATACCAAGCAACACATTATCACCCCTCAGTCATGTAATCACACACACACACGTCGTGACAGATTTTAATGTGATTTAATGCTATCATGTCTCATTACTATAGCCTAATTTATTACGTATCGTATTAATTCTACCCTCCAATCATAAGTAAGCCTATTTGCATGCATAAAGAACACCAAAGACATGATCATATTATTTGAATACGCCTAGCCTATATAGCATAGCCTAATCTTAAAAAGGACCAGTACACTCAAGGGCCAGAGTATTGTCATCTTTAAATTAACCCGAACACTGAAGCCAAACAGTCACCCAGCCTTTTATACTAGTCTAATAAGTAAGTCTAGAACAAGACAATAGTTTTCCCTAAGGAAAAGAAATGCTACCACACCCTTGGCTCATCACTGCCCAACAAGACAGACTTGCAACACAACGTTAACAAGGAAGAGGTTGTGACTCCCACCTTCATCCCACTATCAGGCTGGCACCCTGCTGCATCAGGCTAGCTGGCACCCTGCTGCATCAGTAGCATCAGGCTAGCTGGCACCCTGCTGTATCAGGCTGACACCCTTCTGCATCAGGCTGGCACCCTGATGCATCAGACTGGCACCCTGACACTCACCCCGCTACAATGACTGAGCCATGCAAGGCAAGGAGGGATGGATTGGGGACGAAGGCTATAGTTGCATCTTACCTGCAGGAACTTGCCCTCAGCTGGGGCGGCAGCCGCCAGAGGAGAGAAGGCGCCCCACACCGTCACCTCCTTCTCCGTGTATTTCCCGTGACGGTCCTGTATGGGAACGGCTACGGTAACGAGGGCGCGGCGCCCCCCGGAGGACGCTGCCCCCGAGGCCGCCTGCTGCTGGGCGGCGGCGGGCCCTGGGGGCAGCACCAGCAGGAGGGCAACCAGCACCCCCGCCAGCTGCGGCCAGGGCGGGAGAGGGTGGCGCGCGGCCGACATCAGCGAGCCAGGTAACGTCCTCCCACCATCACTGTCAAGACCACACTAGTGCGGCTGCTTCAGCTAATCAGGGTTGCCAAGCGAGATGATTCTGCTCCCGCCCAATCCTACCCACAGACTAGCCCAAAAATAGGCCAAGGGATGATTGTGATACCTTTATTAAGCACCTAAACTCTCAATTTAAATTATACTTGATCCAGCAGTTGCAGTCACTGGAGTAGATGAAAATCTTTCCCTACCTATTATAATTCTATACGACTATATCATGGAAATACATAGGGAGTTCTCCATCCGTGACAACCAAATTTTACTTCAAAGTCAGCACAATGTCGCGTAGAAACCATGCACCTGACAACATTGCACCCAGCTGCCCACCCCCGCCTGCCAGCACCGACCACCGCACTCACATACACACGCACACAACACGATGGCACCTGACACCTCTCCCTCTCATTCACACTTCTGTCACCACAACACAAGGCGCCGCACCCTGCTTCACCCACACCACACAACCAACCGCATGTCATATTAAGCAGCCTAGAGACACATAAACGTGTGCTGTACTGTACATCACCAGAGACAATGGAACATTTTTAACCTCCCTTTGAAGTACACGCGCACCTTTTCAACTGGCGACAATAGCAGCCAGTCACAATACATTTAAGCTGGTTTGGAGTGGTTACAGTACTTATGTGAATGCGTTGCTGTTCTAATTTCCTGTTAGCTAAACTGATAGCATAAGCCTGTCTATACAGCGCGTCCTAGAATCCTTGTGCGCCTTTCTAGTTATTATGGCTTAAAAGTCCCCGTGTTCTAATGGGCGATAAACAGCTGTTAATAGGACCCTGAAACTGGTATCTAAAAATCTTTATTAGAAGGGATCTATTAGTGACCCATTTCAGCCTTCCAAAATGGATACGCTTATGTCACTCTCCATTCTTCTATGCCAGTTTCCAAGTGAATGCTCCCCTCCTTGCAACAGGGAATGATGAAATATATGTATGATCTGGGGAGGAAGATGGAAGAATAAGTAATTATGACAGTTGAGATTGAAGGGTGGAAAATAATGAATATTTTTTCAGGACACAATTACAGAACAAAAAGCATGAAACTACGAAACTTGTAATTTTTGCCTAAGAATCTAGATTTGGTAAAATATATTCGTGGGTGAAAACTTCCAAGCCCAACTCTAACAATAACCCTTTTTTCGATTCAAAAGCCAGAGTGGTGTAAACCCATATTCTACATTTGATTACACCCAAATTACTTACCAAAACAAACAACATGCAAAGTAAACTATTTATTTCACAACAATTAATTAATACATTTGGCATACATATTATAATAGCCATTTGAAGTAAAAAGACGAAAATATACTCTCAAATCTCTAAAATGTATGTAAATCTATAATCCTAATCAATATATCGTACTGTATTGTATATTATATTATTTAGTACAGTAGTAGAAGTAGTTTTAGCTCTAGAATGATTAATACTGTAAAAGATTATTTGTAATTTGCTTCCCTTCCATACACATGAGTATGGAATAAAGGATATTCTACATGTAGGCTACTTAATTAAAAAGGAAATTGAAAAACATGGAAGATATGGCCTGACCTTTGTTGAAATATTGTTGTTGTTAATGTTCTCCCAGGGCAGAATGGCCTCCTGCCACACAGACCCCTGGTACACTCTGGTTGCAGTGAAAAAAACAAACTAAAATAAAGGAGGGGCTGGCCTTATATGCCTGGGCAACCGAAGCACATCCCAGGGAAATGGGACCAGAGCTTACTGGACCAGGGAGTCTGGGGGCCTCCGACCACCAGGGAGATTGGGGGGAAGGTCTTTGATCCCACAGCCAGTGCTGTGGGCCCAAGTCCACGTTACCACAAGAGCTACAAGTGGGGCCTCATCTTCCACGAGACCAGCCCTGAAGGGACCATAAGGGGAAGGGAGTTTACACTGCTGCATGCAAAGGGATAATGCACCCCAGTGTGCTGGCGGTCCACACAGCAGTGAAAAAAAAAAAAAAAAAAAAAAAAAAAAAAAAAAAAACCTCCGGTTACAGTACACCTCACGTGTATTTTTAATCCATGTGGGCAGATCTCGTCAAATCCACTAGAAAGTGACCAGATCTTGCAATAATCATTATTCTAGCCCTGTGGGGGATGGCAAATATTCGCAGAGAATAAAGTCAGCCCCCCTGGGCAGATGTTGATACTGTATATGAAAATGTATGATACACATGAAGACAGTATGAACATCATAGATTTTAAGGACTGAGGTCCATCATGTAAACAAAGAAATATATTTCATTCATGAGAAACCATCAACATTTGGGTGATTTTACTCGTCCTGAAAAACATGAAGAAACGCCAAGCAGTTAACAAGACTTTGTTGGTATATTTGCATGTACACATTGGCTACAGTCTGCACATTCATTTCATTTCAACAGATTCTTTAATGGAAAGTTTTGCTTGACAATCACACCTGTGTATTCACAGAAACCTGAACACAAGTCGACACCAATTTGGCAATATCATTATTAATTGGTTTATACTCATTCACATTCTTATGAGCACTGTTTGGAATTAGAAATTTATTTCCACTCAAGTTAAGTCATACTGGCCATGAAGCTCACACCTAGGTTACAGAAGGGCACTACTCAACACCACATAGATTTCATACAGTTCATACAGGAGTGAGGATGTAACTTGGCCCCTCAAAAATATTAGTACCAAGCCATATGGGCACTTACCTTATTTGACAATATTTTGTACAATAATTGATTTACTACAATGAGTACGGTATTACCTCACACAGAACCAATTTAGCATGCACACCCAAATTTCAAGTGAATCTAAATTCTATGGTGTTTGTTCATGTTTGTTTGAGACGAGTAAATCTACCCTTGGAGAACACACAGATCATTTGAAAGAGATATCAAGGACACCACAAAAGGACACCCAAAGAGAAGATAAGGTTCTAGGAATGTACAGTACAACTATAGACCCACTAACTTTTACAATTGTTATCACTCACACTGTACACAATAAGTACAGTACAATGGTTGGAATCTCTAGGTAGATATGTAATACTGTTACTGCAGTTCCCCAAGGTCACGTAACTGTAAACCCAGCACTCAGTAGCTTCTACTAGTTTTATCAGATATTCTGTACAGTTTATACTGAAGGATTGTATGTGATAAATATTGCTGCTGACTGTTGAAGTTGCCATAGCAGGTATATAATAAAGATACTTTTCTGTAGTACAATATACAGTTCAATTAATTGCTGATATGAAACATGTATTATGCATTTGGAAGTTATTAAAGGTTCATCAACATATCACTTAACTTTGGCTAAGCAACATGTGTTTATACTGTATTTCAAGTACCGGTAGTGGAGATAACATTATTATATTTATGATAAATTTCAAGATTAAAAATATAAATTCCTTCACAAACATTTTCATTTTGGTAATATACTGCATTATTACCCGGAAATGTACTTTGCATGTAGCAATAGGAAAGTTTTCCTCTTTGAAACTGCTTTGTGAAGTACTTAAGTAGTGGTAATACTAAATTATTTAGCACGTTGTGGGAGCAACACCCCTTTTCAACAGTATTACACCCAGCACAGAGGGTTTGTTTGAAAAGTACCTTCCCTCCTACTGAGGGTATCCTTTGTATGAGTCACAATGGTTAGGGTTAACATTAAGGCAGTGCGCGGTACTACTACACTAAGGTGCAATCACATCATCACATCCAAACATTTCAGTTGATTATGACATACAAACACTGTATTTTTTGCCCCTTTCCACAGTAACATTTTTTGCCACTCTCCACAGTAACATTATAACTCTATTCATCTATTGCCAAACACAATAATCAATAATGGAGTAGCCATCATAAGCAACTGGGTTTATAATGCAGTACTGTAAATGTGGATGTCAAGTCATCATCAAATACTCTTTCATCACAAATCTCATATCATACATGGACACTAACATGAACTTGTTGCCATCTATCCTACCTCTGAAAAAGCATCCATTTACTGTATTTGTTGCCTGATGCCACATCTCTTACACGTAGGCCATGAGCAAACAGCCTCCATAGCACTGGATAATGCCTCATCAGAATCTTTCATCTCTCCTCATATGATGTGGACATACCATACAGTATATTTTTCACTCCTGTCCCATACTGTTTCCCCCTCCCTTTCCCCGTTCTTTTCCACCTCTCTTGCAAACTAAATGGAATATCTGGCATAAGGTCCAGGAGAGACATAGAACAATTCCATCTACCATTTTTGTGTTCATGTGGCAAGTTTCACCATTGCCAGACCCAGCAATGTAATGTAGTGATGTCTGTCCTGTATCATAATAAGTTGCAGCATCCTAAGTCAATGTATATTCTCCATACAAGACTCACAAACACTACAACATTAAATTATCAATAGTAGTAGTGAAGTTGCAGAAAATCTCAAAATATCTAATGTGACTGGTCTCTTGTTTCTCCAATGACTAGCAATTAAAGAGATCATGCTGGGTTCCCACTATCTACAAAAAATATAGTAGTGTGGTTTTGCATGCTGAAAGAGAAGTTAGGGCACTTGCCTGTCTGTAATATGTCATAACTCAAATGACTAGATTACTAAATTAAGAATAATTTGATTCAAGGTGTCTTAGGCCACTTAACTGTCTGAAATACATCACAAATTTAAAATGCCTGAATTATTAAATTTTGGAACCTAACATCAAAGGTGTTTGGACACTGTTTGAAAGATTGAGATCATAGACAGGAGGGAAGATTATTTGAGGTAGAATCATTTTAGGACATTCCAGTGGTGTGCAAGACATTTTCTGACTCTGGGTGTATAATATTTGATAATCTAATTACTGAAAGATTTGGAGCATCAGGTAAAATTTTCATGGGCTGACCAACTAACAATGGAAGAGCAAGAACTCTACGTTACTCATCTCTAACCAAATGAAACCTATACCTGCAAGGAAAGTAAAAGTATAGTATACTTACAGCAAAGGAAAACTTATCCACAGAGTTTCTTAACACTGTAGCTACAGTACCATAAGAATACATCTTTGGCAATTGTAATAATAAATAATACAATCCTACACAAGAATTTATGCAGACACTGCAAGCATACACTATACAGTATGCATATAAAAAATACTAGAAGACCTGGCTACGTACTAGATCCTCCAGGCCAGCCAACCCCTTTCCGTCAACCTACCAACCTCTTACTCCCCAGAAGCAGCATACTCATTACAGCAGAAGTGTCAAACTTATTTCATGCAATATCCAAATGAGTTCATTTTACATGGCCCAAGAAAATTAAACACTATATGAGCACATTGTTATTGCTCCTGTACTGTACAGAAAATAAATTGAGAAGGGGTTGGCAGGTTGCACACTGGAAGAGGTTGATAAGGACTAGATTATATGATGGTGGTCGAGTCACCATAATAATTTCTTTACCTATGTTCTTTCTATTATTGTTGCCGTCACATTTGTAATTATATCTAGCAAAAATTAAGTATTTGAAATTTTAATGAGCTGAGGAAACATAATCCAGTGAAAGGGTTCACAATAGCCATTCACAGACCATTATTCAAGAATCAGATATGAATGAGACCAAGATTCACATATTCTATCACTTTACAATCATAATACTTGTTAGAGATTTAAATTAAACTAAAATAGAGGGTTTCATCATGCAGACAGCTTTTCAAATGCTATTTCTCAGTGCTGCTGCAGGTAGATGGTTACTGAAATTATTGTTGAAGTAGTCAATGGACCACAGCCTACATGCCTGACACTACTGTACAGGTACTGTAACAGATAAATAACATACTCACTAGACTCAAAAGACAGTATACCCATACAGCATTTTTTTTTCTATATCAAGTTTAAGCATCAGATGAGGGCATACAGTGTAACCTCTCATAAGCAGCCTTCTCCAATTCCTCACGGTGGTCTGGGTGAGCAATGCGAATTAGTTCGTGGGCGCGCTGACGGAGGTTCTTACCAAAGAGGTAGGCAATGCCCCACTCAGTCACCAGATAGTGCAGGTGAGCACGGGTTGTCACCACACCACCACCTGTATGGACCATGAATTTAATCATCTTAGCTCGAGTTACAGTGTTAAAGAAATGGGTCGACTTAAAGTGTGTTTGTGGTGAACCGGGTAAGCAGCGGAAAATAGTTGCTGCGGTTTGGGACGAGAAAATGTGGTGTAGCCAAAAAATTAAAATTATCAGATATTTGCATATTAGCAATAATCCATGCTTTACAGGGCAGGCAAGTGAAATGATTGCTTATTTCTTAAGTTTTATGATAGGACATGCATACAAGATACAAAACGTCAAAAACGACCAATGACAGCGGTTTCCGAATGTAAAAATTCAGCTAACCCTCAAACAACCAGCTGGGTTTCAATTACCTGCAAAGACCATATACTTACCTTGCTTGAGAAAGGGAACAATCTTGCTCTCTCCTTTTGAAGTTGTGGAGGGCATGGCTAGAATGGGTTTGCCTTCCCCGTCCCTACCAACTGCAGCACCTCTGATAAAGTCCACTTGCCCACCAACACCTGGAACAACAAATAAGTATTGTCTATATATTCCTTTTGCAAACTTCAATCAGTTACAGTTAACTTTTACACTATTGACTGTGAACATTTTAGCATCAGTCTGAAGATATAACTCTAATCTGTAAGTACTCCTTTATCACACCTGAGTACATCCTGGTTCCTATAGAGTCTGACACCACTTGGCCAGTGAGGTCCACCTCGATGCAGGAGTTGATAGCTGTCACCTTAGGGTTCTGGGAGATGACAGGGATGCTGTTTACTACTGACACATCGCACATCACTGTCAGTGGAAGGAAAACAATATAGTGTAAATAACAGTATAACATCACCCACACAAGAATGCTTATGAGAGAATATACAAAAACAACAATGATCATTACAAAACATCACCCTAGTTAACCCACAAGAATTAATTAAAATAGAGATTAGCATCAGGCCCTGAAGGCCCTCACGGCTACAAGACCAATCATTAAACATTATCCAAAACTAAAGTACTGTCTGGGTTCAAGAGGTTAAAGCATCACAAAACTCATCTCATAAATCTAAAACTACCAAAACCCCCAACCAAACTAACCCTCCAGTGCTCACCCACGAAGGGATTATTGTCGACAAAGTTGAAGAGCTTGCGTGTGCCGACAATGAAGCTGGAGACGATCTTGCCAGGGTGGAAGGTCTTGTGGGTGTTGGTGACACAGCCCGCCTCCACCAGGTCCACCACCCCGTCACTGAACATCTCTGAGTGGATGCCCAGGTCCTTGTGGTTTCCCAGTGAGGCAAGCACTGCATCTGGGATATTGCCGATGCCTGGGGAGGTGGGCGAAGATAGTGCAGTACAGTACATAGTTGTAGTCACTATCTCCCCAACATTTCTAGAAATGTCTTGGATATTTGACCTTGCTGCTTACTGTATATGGATTGAATTCAATATTTGGGTCTGGGATAGGATGCAGCAGCCTCTTATTAAATTTCCTTCATTCTATCTACCAATTAATGTTTGCAATATCATTTTATTAAGGTAAGGGAAAAACCATTCATGGTTTACAACTAACCAATTACTCATCCAATACATACCTCAAACCTGTCTCTTTCTTTACTTACCCTCCATGATCCTTGCAGAACCTTTATAAGCCTTTAAAGAAAACTATTTGAAGGCAGATTAATAGCACAATATTTTGCATAGCCAAGAGTGAACCAGGAAGTAATATTTTTTTAAAGAAAATTATAGTTTATAGCTTTATATCATTGAAATTTTCATGATGGCAGGATATCATTTTGCCAATCTACCTTCATAGATTTAGTATTTTGGACTAAAGACCCATCTACAAGAACTATGCTCTGCTCAATGCACTTCTTCAATCTCACCAATATCTCAACAATACAGTATATGTGAAGGCTACCTTCATACAGCATTTGCAAGCAGCTCATCCATACCTTTTACCCCAGCACTGTATCTCATCAATATGATCTTCGGGAAATAACTCTGAGTTTATGACAAATATAAGATCCTTTTCCTTTGTTGGCCACTAACAGGTCTGCTTCTCCCAAACTGTAATCCCATTTTGGTCTTCTTCCACAGTCCCAGAATTCAGTTACATGACAGTTGTTAAGACTGAAATCCATCTTTCACCTATGACTCCATTCAAAATGTGTGCCTGTGTGTTTATGAGAAATAAGAAACATACCCATCTGTAGCGTGGCACCATTCACCACCAGGTTTTCAGCGATAAGGCTGCCGATCTTGTTCTCAACATCAGAGCGAGGGCGAGGTTTATGCTCTGGTAGGTTGGCCAGCCCGTCCACCATGGCATCAAAATGGCTCTTGTGGATGAGACCATCACCAAAGGTCCGGGGCATGCAGGGGTTCACCTGTGGGGGAATGTACATACAGTATACTTTGCCACCGACACCCCAATGGCAGAATACTGTACTGCACAATAAAGGAAGTGGAGATAATGGCACCTAAATCTGGACCAAACATATATTCTCTTGTCAGACAATTAAAAGTGCACTATCTCTAATAGTCAATGGGATACATTCAGTTGTCAACTTGCTGACAGTGAATAACCACGGCCAAATTCATAAGAAACTTCTGCCCTGCAATATATTCACTGATGGACAGTTCTCAACTTCTGGGGGTCTATCTTTATCCAAGAAACAGACCACATTTATAACTGGTTATCCTGTAGTTTTTTTTATAAAACAGCTTGTGTGCATGTGTGCACAGGGCAAGCTTTTATATCATATCTAAATTGTGATGAGTTAAAGATATACATGTAGACTGAAATATTATTACTTAAAAAATATGGGGTCTTCCTATAGGTGCCAATGTTTGTAGTTTCTCCTCTTTGGAATAACTGTACAGTACAGTACAGTACTTACCTGTCCAATTATGTGTTTGGCATTCTGGACGGCAGCCCTGGCACAGTCTACACTTGTCCCAAGCGAACAAAAACCATGTTTGTCTGGTGGGGAAACCTGAAAACACACACATGTATTTCAGTATCTTAATCTTCTCATCAGCAATTATAACTACAGTATTATTATTATCATTATAAAAGGATCATCATTATCATTTCAGTACTTCATAACTAAGCTGTGTGCCTCCAATAACACATGCCTACCTGCACCAAGGCAACATCTATGTTGATAATACCCCTGTGGAAGAGTAGAGGTATCTCAGAGAGAAAGATGGGTACATAGTCAGCCCTGCCTTCATTGACAGCAGTCCGGCAGTTGGCACCAAGGAAAAATGAGTTACTTCTGAAGATACCTGCAAGAAATAATGAAAATAATTATTCTTTATTTGCATCATATTGAGTACCTGGATTAAAGAACATGATTGCAAAAAGAAACTTAAAAAATGTCATGGCAGAAAATATTACATAGCTGTGATAACAACAAATAAAGCAGGATAAAATGTTGGCTATGATGAAAGGTACTGAAGTGGTGATCCCAGTGATGCAATGTGGATAATCTAAACAGGAAAGATCCATGATTTACTAGAAAATACTAGCCATCCCCCACAGGGCAAGAATAAAAATTGTTCTAGGATCTGATCACTTTCTAGTAGATTTGACGAGATCTGCCCACATGGTTTAAAAATCCACATGAGGTGTACTACAACCAGAGGCTCATTTTTTTTTTTTTCTTTGCTGCTGCTGTGTGGACCGCCAGCACACGGGGGTGCATTATCCCTTTGCATGCAGCAGTCAAATCTCCTTTATGGTCCCTTCAGGACTGGTCTCATGAAAGGTGCGGCCACACTTGTAGCTCTTGTGGTAACGTGGACTTGGGCCCACACCACTGGCTGTGGGATCAAAGACCTTCCTCCCAGGCTGTGGGATCAAAGACCTTCCTCCCAGACTCCCTGATCCAGTAAGCTCTGGTCCCATCTTCCTGGGATGTGCTTTGGTAGCCCAGGCATATAGGGCCAGCCCCTCCTTTATTTTAATTTGTTTTTTCACCACAAACAGAGAATACCTGGGGTCTGTGGGGCAGGAGACCATTCTACACTGGGAGGACATCAACAACATCTAGAAAAGATAAGATAGAGGGGAAACATCCGCTGGAGTCTTATCTGCATTTCAACTACAGCTGTAGTTAGGTACAGCATTTTGCTGTAGGAGTCAAAAAATTAGTTGGCTCCGATATAATGGATAGGAGTTCATATAATTTACATGGGCTATGAGTGGTCAACCCATCATTGTGATAAAGCTAACAAAAAGTAGCTACTGGGAGTGTGGTACAAAAGCTTTAAACTTTGTGGATGATAGATGAGATTTGCTGCAGTTTCTCCCAAACATATTACAAAAAATAGGGATATTGAAAGAATTACCGTTTTGTAGCAGTGTTGCCAGATCTGGCTAGGTCCCAGTATTTTGCCCTGGTCATTTCCTGTACTTTACCATGGTTATTTCCCGGTAGTTTGCCCAGGTTAGGTCCCGGTAGTCTGCTGTGGTCTAGGTTAGGTCAGGTAAGGTCAGGCTAATTTCAAAATGCCCCATTTGAATATGCCCTATCTTGGAAATGGGGCATTTGCGGAGGAAATGCCATAGAAGAAAATAGTCTTAGAATGGTCTAAATAAGTGAGTAATAAGGTAGACAAACCGTACGCCATTACGGTAATTCTTTCAATATTTACCAAAGAGAGGGCAATGATTACCTTTACAATCTGGGTTGGTATATAGTGCTGGCCCTTCAGTATGGATGTGACACACGGTGATGTCCTTCAGTCCATTGCTCTTGCCATGTTCTGTTAGAGCTGCCACCAGTCGCAGGGGTGTGGCAGCTGCACCATGGACGAACACTACATCGCCTGCAATAAGGGTACGATTATTACCCACAATACCAGACACTTGATATTATCACTGTTGCACACATTACCTGTAACAAGACAAGATAACATCACAGATATCATCAGAATATTTCTTAGATTTATTTACATACCGTTAGTGTATGTCACTGCCTTTGTTATTCAGGGAACTGGAGTAGTTACAGATTGGCATTGTTAGTATTTGTTACCCTCTGAGGTGCAACTGGACGTAAAAAAAAAAAAAGATGACATAAGAGATACGGTAGGTAAATTTATAATGAATTCCAGAGGGAAACGGCACTGTATACAGAAAAAGAATTGTAGTACAGTTGGTACCGGTAATTGGTAAAAATTATGGTACATTGATAACATTTATGAAATCCGATTGTGACAATTTGTAAAATTTTAATGAATGTCTTCCTTAGCAGTGCTGTAAAACACGAAAATAGCAGCAATACCAATTCGGTACCACCAATTCTAGTGGTGTGATTGAAATTGCAAACATTTAACGAGAACAACGAGCATACCAAATCGTCTGCATGGCATGTATGAACGGAAAACTAACCCGATTTCACCACTGAAACTGCTTCTTCTGCAGTCTTCCAAGCCGGAGCCCTCTTCAGTGGATGGAAGGGTTCATGGGAGTAGGTGTAGTAACTCCTGACACCCCTTAAACATCGCTCCAACAACTGACGTCTCATGTCTTAGGCGCCGTCACACACAACTGGGTCACCTTCAGGATAAGTATGGTAAGTTGGGGGGTGAGGAGATGGAAGGGAAGGGGGGTTTCAGTGAGGGGGAGTAGGGTGACAGGTACACTAACACTCTACCTCACTACCGGATCGGGACCATACTAGCTCGGTTATTACATCATAACGTTGCCAACTTGCCAACCAAAGCTCTTGACAGCAAACATTACCTTACAGGCTGTCTGAAATTACCTTAGGTCCATGAAGAAATGGGAATCTTTATTGTGGGTACTTAAATATATTGGGATTGTGTGTCAAAATATATACCATTCATAATTAATAGTTGTATAAAACTACTCACCATTTATGGGGGGCAGCTATACTCGGATGCTGCTGATCGACTCGTATCAGATCTTAGCACACCTCCAACTTTGTACGAAGCCATGGGAGTGAATTCTTATACTGTGTGCCATATTCGCTACTGCAACAAGTGTAGTACACCTTATTATTTATAATGAATAAATACTTGTATCCACCAATCATAGACTCACTTACTGGATGTGCTGGGTGGACCAATCAGAGACTGAGAGATGCCATCGGCATACAGGAGCCAACTCCCTGCAGACGCTTCCGTGAAGAAGGGCAACAAGCACGAAGGAAAAAGGAGGAAGATCGAGTGGCAGTAAAAGAAAGGCAAGGAACTGACTCGGTCCAGCCCCACATTTTTGGAGGAATTACATTTTATGAAGCCCTGTACCTTGAAAAATACCTCAAAAGGCCCTCGATTACCTGATCTAAGGAAATTACCCCGAGAGTGAGAACCCTGTGCCAACAATGTTACCACGTCCAATAATCTGGCGTTTTCCTACGTTTTCTGTGACTTTATGTTAAGAAAGTGAAAATTATTAATGGGTAACCTTATAGACTTTCCATGCCAAGGAGTTTAATGTTTATAAGTTAGGGAACATGTATGCATTATAGAGTAGGCCTAATTAAACTGATCCAAAACGTAGTCTGATAGGCTGCAGTTTATTGTAAGGTCAAAGGATGTAATTCTCCTCCACAGTTATTTTATGGTGTTTTACCAACACCACCAATTAATTTTGATGACCTTAAGATCGTACTTGCCCGTGTTCTTGGTTCCGTTCACTCAGCACTCATCCCATACAGCTTCAATGCACTCATCTCGTGGAAGGTAATGGTAATAGGTAATAGGAAGGTAATAGGTAATGGGGATGACAACAACTTACTTTTTTTTCCAAATTCGAGCAAAATCGAGACATAATTTATGTTATGTGATCTGTAACTCACGAATTTAACAAAAAAAATTCACCCCAAAAATTTTTCGAAGTAAAAAAAAAAAAAAAAAATGAAAAACAGTAAAAAATTATGGTTGGGGGGCAAGATTGAAATATTCGTGCATTTTCGCCACTCACGGTGGTGTGCCACATACCCCATTCACGGGATCGACTGTACAATAGGCTACATCTACACAATAGGTAAGGGAAACACAGAGTTTCCAGATACTTTATTTACTTCAAGATATTTTCATTCTGCTTTGCCTCTTTCACATCCCAACTCAATCTAACTTGCTGATTTTCAGACTCAGTACAGTATTCTCAAGAACTGTTTCAGGTCCATCTCCAAGAGAAGATATGAAGAGGGTACCTACCTCTTCTGTGGCATTTTTCTCAGGTAGTCAAAGGCACTTCTTAGAGTTAAGTACTGCATGATTATCTTAACCAAGGTATCACGTTGAATCCTGAGGTGTGTATGACTCTAGGTCTGGAAAGTGTCTGACACTTTATGACCTAAATGCAACCTCCAGGTTTTCAAACTCTATCAATATGATGAATCTGTTCCTGAGTAATGCCCTGTGCTATTTACTCAGCTTTCTTGCCTTGGTAGTGTTTTCGTTCCTCAGAGTAGCGCTCCTTGTCCCGTTCGTACTTCTCTATGTACACCTAGTGAGAGTGGATTCATCAGCGAAGTGGATGATGGGGAGAGCAGAGGAGAAAAGTGAACAGAAAAAGTTGTGAAGCATGTGGTAAAACAGAAGTTAGTTCTTGGGTACAACCATTACTGCTGCTGTCAGGGTCCAGTAAAAATATCTTATGACATGATCCCAGTGGCCACAATTATAGTGCACAAAAAAGCAATAGATAAAAAACAATTAATTAAGTAGATACAGCCTATGTATTTGCCCCAATTTTGTAGAACTTTAGTTGTAGTCTCTCGTAGTCACATGCCTCTACCATTTACGGACAATTTAGATACCTATTCATATAAGTAAAGCCTTACTTACACAATCGGGATACTATACTGTACTTACTTATGTTACTGTTCAATCCTTGCAGCATGAAATTAAACAAAACTGTTACTGGGAAATTACAAAGCTTGGCTGTTCTGAGACAAAACTTTCACTGAGCCATGGTTAGTTTGGACACAACATTTGTGGATGTGGATGTAACACTGGACTTTAGGACTATTGAAGTCTTTTTTCAATGGTAATACTGTGGCAGAAATATATGACAGAAATAAAATAAACAAAAGTTGGCGTTTTTCATTCAATAGTTATAAGCAGTAGCTAGTGATGATATAAAAGACTAGTTAGTGAATATTTCATCATGACAGAGGTATATCTTCGTAATAAGGATACAAATAGTGTGTGCATATCTGAGTGTAACCTTGAGGTAGCAAAAACAGTGTAATGTAGCACAACTGCTATCCCTGCATTCCTCCATTCCACTTTCTCAGTTTTAAGCTTTCTTTCCCATTCTCTAACTTCATCTCCTCTTTTCTCGAGACTTGCCTCCATGCAGTAGCATCAACACGTGAGTAAGCAATTTGTTTAACAACCCACCTCTTTATATCCATACTCTGTAACCTGGTAGATGGCTCACAGAGCTTGGTGCAAATCTGAGTATTGCTGGGTTTATGATTATGTGGATGGGGCAAAAACTATAACCACAAATACTGAACTATTGGTCAAGATCTGCTTTGGTCTTGCCCCCCTAAAAGTGATAAAAATAAAGTCCCACTGGTACATACCTTTTTGTCATCTTCAGCAAGAGCATTCCATCTCGTAGCCAAGAGTCGAGTCAGCTGCTTCTTATCCAGGGGGCGACCAGTGGTGGTGGTAGTGGTGGTAGAGGTGGTAGTGGTGGTGGTGGTGGTGGTGGTGGTGGTGGTAGTGGTGGTGGTGGTGGAGGAGGAGGAAGGGGAAGATGGGGGGTGCGGGGCAGCAGCTATTACATCTCGTTGTTCTTGACAAAAGTGAACGAAGGCGTTGCTGGCTCGCTTTGGTGCTGCGGGGTCGCGCTCTGTCTTCTCCCGCTTACCATGAGACTGCAGGATATACAGTGCAGTCATTGAAAAAAATTAAGCCAGGTTTTTAATCATTTGGTCAATATTCTATCACTGTCTGTCTTCTACTGGCACTGCAGTTTGCTGCATCACACTGTAATTCCTGCCTTAACAGAGGAATGGGATTGTACAGATTTGTGATGATCATAGAACTGCAGTTTATGTTATGTAATTTTCAAAGGTATACCTTTGTAGAGGTATGAGGATGGGGTAGGACCTATCTATCTATCTATAGCTCTGACGCCTCCTTCCCTCCGGGAACTCCCCCCAAGGGGGTGGCCATGGCAGAAGTGCCTCCAGTTTTCCCTGTTCCAACACTCCCTCCTTACTTGGTCAAGCCCTACTCGGTCCCTCACGTTTCTCTCCTTTACATACTCTTCCAATCTGTTCTGCCATCTAACCAGGGGTCTGCCTCTCACACCAGGTCCCACAACTTCACTTCCATACACCTTCTTTACAAACTCCTCACCTTGCATTCTCTTTACATGTCCAAACCGTCTAACCTAGGACCTATCTAACAAATACTAAGTATTGCACTGTACTGTTGAATATAAAGCAAGGGGAAAAAATAGCAGGATTGTGGAAATCTACGAGTTTATTTTGCAGCTACCAATTCTTGAATCCAGTTTTGTTATTATTAAAATTACTGGATTATGCTCTCATTATTGTTTTGTGAATATTTTACTGTAATATGAATCACACACAAAAAATCTAGGGCAGTGTGATAGCTCACCTGTTTCTTTCCTCCAGAGGTGACACCACTGCTACGTGGACGCCCCAATGCTGGGAGGCTGGATGACTGTGTAGGGACAAACACACTTAACTTTACAAGTACAATACCGGTACACCAACAGTTCTAAAATAAACTGCAGAACAAACAGGCTCTACAATAGGGGACAGAAACAACCATGAAAATCCAAGCCTATTCTGGCCAAAAGCTGATTCTGGGCAGTTTAACCCTATCAATGTCATTATAAGTGTTGAGACCCCACCAATATTTTTCCAAAGGACCAGTCTCTTGTCAGAGCACCTAGACTCCATTGCGATCTTTATGGCATTAATGATTGATTGTAGGAAAGTTTTCTTGCTGACCCTGATGTAAATACTGTGAGTCTCGGGACTCTGAAGTTGAGCCAATCAATTGAAAAATACTACTTGAGAGAGGTGCCAGCCCAGCCCCAGGCCATTTGTCTCAACAACCATTGACCTGGGAGGTGAGCTGTTTACATTATTATACAATGTAAAGCTAGTTTCAATGCTGTCAGTTGTAGAAAAATACAGTATATAAATAAATAAATTAAGTTGTTTGGGACAACTAAAATTTTTTTGTGGTTGGGAAGGAATCAAACTAAAAGCAACATCTATGAACTATACTCTCACCTGACTAGCCTGAGGTAAAGGGAAGGCTTTCTCCTCCTCCTCAATGGCAATGGTGAGGGGGAGGCTGCGATAATTGTCTCCTCGTTTATCCAGCTCCTCCATGAGAAACCTGAAAAATATCCTCATCTTTAACTTTTAAACAATAACTGATTATTTTGTACTTTTTCCAATTTGCATCTTATAATATAATAACCTTAGCATGAAAATATAGTACAGTAGTCACCCATGTTCAACTAATGTCTGTCACTGAATGCCAAGATGGCCATGCCACCCCACCCACCACAGCTCTTACCCACTATTTTTTTTACCCCTTTTGTAGTTGCAGCTTTGTTATTTGTAAGGATTTTACATAAAGCCTCCCTGAGTCTAGAAAATTCCATTCAATTCAATAAAAGTGTGACCTATACTTAGACTAAAATGACACAACTTTAAGTGGCACAGAAAGAACCCCGTGATCTTCTAATTTAAAATGAGAGAGAACCAAATAATAATCAGCCTATCTTTTGCCAGACACCTTGTGGTGTTTACTTTCAACATTAATGTGATACGCACTTCCTCTCCTTCCTCAGACGCCTCACAATCTTCTTAACTTGATAAACTCGGTTTACCAACATTTCATTCTCCTGAAAAGTAAAGATACATAAAAATTAGTGGTAACAACTTAATGACAAAACCCTGTTAGAATTACAGTTCTTGAAATTTGATAACTTTTAATGGAACAATTGACTGAAAGATGACAATGCAATATAGGCTATAGACTATTGGCTACGTCTACGGTATATATCGTGAATCACAGTATCCAACAAACACTCTTAGAGTAGCCTTTATACTGTATAACCAAACAAATGAAAGCAATAACTTTGGCAGTATTATCATACCATATCAATATACACACTCAGAACAGGGGTTTGTGTTTCCTTTACATTTATTATAAACCTGGACATGAATCATTTTTGCTTCTGCAATGCTCTACACTACTTTCTCAACTTGCCCAGGGGGGGGCTGACTTTATTCTCTGTGAATATTAGCCATCCCCCACTGGGTTAGAATAGGATCTGGTCACTTTCTAGTGGTTTTGACGAGATCTGCCCACACGTGAGGTGTACTGTTTTTTTTTTTTTTCCCCACTGCAGTGTGGACCGCCAGCACACTGGGGTGCATTTCCCTTTGTATGCAGCAGTGTAAACTCCCTCCCCCTTATGGTTCCTTCAGGGCTGGTCTCGTGGAAGATGAGGCCCCGCTTGTAGCTCTTGGGCCCACAGCACTGGCTGTGGGATCAAAGACCTTCCCCCCAATCTCCCTGGCGGTCGGAGGCCCCCAGACTCCCTGGGATGTGCTTCGGTACCCCAGGCATATAGGGCCAGCCCTTTCTATATTTTAATCTGATTTTTCACTGCGACCAGAGCGTACCAGGGGTCTGTGGGGCAAGAGGCCATCCTGTCCCGGAGAACATCAACAACAACTTTCTCAACTAACCTTTTGTATACTACTACATCGTCTCAAGATGGAATTGTGCTTCTTGTAGTACTTATCACCAGTGTCTTGTCCACCTGTGAAGCCTGGGATCACATTATTTTGGCGTGAAAGAGGACTGTCTGCATCGCCTCCTCCGAACATCTTTGTGTTATTGTTGTTGGCTTGTTGCTGTTGTGTTGTCGTTGTCGTCTTAATTCTCCTGTGTGTGGCTTGTTTGCTACGGACCCATTTAAAGTTTGAACCTAATTAAATGAATAAATTATAAGTTATTTTAGCAAAGTCGTACAACAAAGGAAACTGCCAGAGAATGCTGACCAATCCCCAGATAATTTTCATAAATTTGTTTAAAACTATTAATATAAAAATACAAAAGTTTGACCTTCAATAGCGAAGAGGACGTGTGACTGGATGATAATCAATACATTTTCTCAATGTAACCGATTCATAACCCATACGCTTGATAGCAGTTGAAGACTAATTAATTAATAAATATGTCCACCAAGAAATTTCCGACACGGCCAGTCACGGTAGACTTCGACAGTTAATCTTCGCAACACTGCTTGATTAATTTAAGTAAACGGAAAAGTTTGCCTGAATCTCGCAACAAGCATCAGCAACACTATCTTGGAATTGTGTGTTGTAAACAGTTTATAGTATATGTGAGTGAACAGCCTATATAAGTTTCTGGTCTCGTATACTTTCTTGCCTTGGTTACTGGAGTTGTATTCTGTGGGATTGTTGTCTTGACCCTCTTTGGCAGAGGCGTGAAGTGTGTTAGAATGATAGAAATTGCATCAGTTGTTGGATATCAATGTTTTAAGGAGTTGAGGATTCATGCATTACACTAATAGGTAAATATATGTAGTTACGGGAAAGTAAACTGGGTACGCATTTCGAAAATAGGCTAATTGTGTGAAATAAATATTTGAAAGTTTTGAAAGATTTCCTGGATTGAAAACATTCGGTAAAGCCTAGTGATTCTGTTGATCTTAACACACTTTTATACTGCCGCCATCATCAAAATTCCAATATATCTCATTCTTCTTTGTCCTCTCACAGACCATTATGGAGATTACTTCCTCCCGAGGTAAGATATATATAGGTCATGTAGCTTGTTGTACTTTGGTTACAAATTAAAGTACGTACCCCAGGCATATGTTGTAATAATAGTCTATAGTAAAAATGATAGTATAAGCATTATTAAGAATCAAGCATAAGTTTTTTAGGCATAATAATCGCAATTATAGGACTATCCGTTGTTCTCGTAGGCCAAGAGATCGTAATGAAAATCTAGCTATTAGGTTAGCTACTCAGTAAAGGTAAGGTATTATTATGATTTTGTCAAAAGATATAATATGTTTAATGCCTAGTTACCTGGCGAAAACATATATCTCTTTGGTTTTTCGGTAAATTTATTGCAATTTAATGTAAATCACACATAACTGCAACTTAGTAAGGTTATATATCCTTAAAACGGAATACTTTTCGTCAGGATAGAATAAACAAAAACATATATAAGAACTTTACCTGTATATTCCAGGTTGCCTTGGAGAAATTTTTAAGTATTTACAGTAAAAAGGTATAGGTTGATAGGAGAGTTGCCTTGTACCAAACAATTTGACTGCACGTTATAGTGTCCCTCTTCCTGAATCCCGATTTGTGTTTTCTGTTTCTGATAAAAATGACTGGTGTGTAGACATCAATATTTATGCACGGATAATTATGATCATTAATACTTATGGTCCGTTATTATCGTAGTTGTTAGTATAGTGCAATTCGTATGGGAAGACATTATATATAATTCTTCTAATATTTCAAATTGACTCAAGTCAGAAAAAGAGTGTAGCCTACCAGCCAGCAGAGGCTATCGGAAGTTCCCCTATTGATTAAAAACATAGCAGCGTCTCATACCCTTATTCACATTGGCCGCGACACCACTCTGACCTCCGTTGTTTCTAGTTTTATTCATGAACCTCGGAGGCCACCTTTCTGACGCACCTTATTAGCTGCTGTGGTGTCTGTGTGTATGTGTGTGTGTCAAGCCCTATAGGTCAACAGACGAGTCACATGAGCCAGCTGACTGACATTATTGCTCCTCTGCATGTGAATGTTGTTGGACGAAGGTCACTGTAAGGAGGGAGCACTGTGTATATAAAAGAGAGGTGGAGTTCTGAGTATTGTGTCAGTTTCCTCTAAACAACGACGACTAACCACACCACACACCATGGCACGCATCGCTCTTGTTAGTATCAGTTGTTGTTGTTGTTGTTGTTTTATGTCATTTTGTTCGTTTGTAGATTTTTGCTTACCTATCTCCATTACTTGTGTATTTCATAAATTTGATCTTTATCAATACCTGCATCTGTTAACAATCTACAAATCTACATTATTTGTGTAACATACCTTTACTAATATCTGTATTAGTTTAGATTTTTATAACTATTCTTAATATTTTTGTTTTCGTGATACTTGCAATGTTCCCCCCTTTCATTTCCTTGTTTCTTCAATCTTTTTTTCATCCGTTTCTTTCATTCCCTTGTTTCCTCCACCTTTCTTTCATTCCCTTGTTTCCTCCTGCGCCTTTCTTTCATTCTCTTGTTTCCCAAATCCTTTTTTATCCCCTTGTTTCCCCCATCTTTCATTCATTCCCTTATCTTTCTTTCCTTCCTTTGATTCTTCACCCTTTCTTTATTTTTTTATTTTTTACATTAACGATATATATACACGTTGGGATTGTCAGCCGAGTTGCAGAATTTGCTGATGATACAAAATGAAGGTGTTTAATGCCTCTTCATTGTGCAGTTTTGGTCTCCAACCCAGAAGGAAGACATTGCATGGCTGGTTGGGTGTAGCTACGTAGGTCTATAGTGGAGTATCATGAAGTGTGATAGTAAAGTGAAGATGAAAATGTGGAGTAAGATAATGTAGTGGAGTAGGACAGTCTAGTGATAGTGTAGTGGAGTATGATAGCATGGTGAAGTATGAGATTATGGTGGAAAATATTAGAGTGTAAATGTGTTGTTCCTTCAGATGATCGTGGTGGCCGCCCTTTTGGCCCCCTCCACCCCCGCCCCTCACTCCGCCCATAAGCGGTCCCTCCTGGGTCATGGTGCCGACGCCCACCATCAAGGTGCCATGGCAGACACACACACCCACGAGGAACACCATGAAGAAGCTCATGACCATCATGAAGAAGGTTTTGGCCTAAAAATGCATCCTGTTCATGGTCATGAAGAACCCCATGGTCATGAAGAACCCCATGGTCACGAAGAACCCCAAGATCACGAAGAACCCCATGGTCACGAAGAACCCCATGGTCATGAAGAACCCCATGGTCACGAAGAACCCCAAGATCACGAAGAACCCCAAGATCACGAAGAACCCCATGGTCACGAAGAACCCCATGGTCATGAAGAACCCCAAGATCACGAAGAACCCCATGGTCACGAAGAACCCCATGGTCATGAAGAACCCCATGGTCACGAAGAACCCACTGCCCATCACGAACCCACTGCCCATCACGACGAGCATCACGATGAGCACACTGCCCATCACTAAGTGTCTTAAGGCCACGAGTGAAAAGCTGATGGCCACAATAATTCCATGGAATCAACAACGCTGACAACCGTGGCCACAGTAAAGCAAAGGGCTGTCTGGATTCAAGAACATTCATGGTGTAGCCTACTGTATACAAGATCGTGGTAGCGGTACGATGGCTCCATAGACAAACAACAGAGCCATCGTATCGGTACCACGGCATTGTCAACACCAACCATGGACGTTCTTGTATACGGTATAAATTAAGTTTGACCACCAGTGAGCAGTAATTAAAGAGGACCATTAAAATAATACCCTTCATGATCCCAGTCCACTTCTCTAGATCATTACAAAAGCTGCTCCGTCCACTTTGTATATTCATGTTTCACTAAAAATCTGTAACATTAACAAACATATGGCGGATGTGAATTATGGAGTCTCAAAATCAAAGAGGGACACATTTATTCTCTCCATTTTCTGTACATAACCTTAACGAATACAATATTCAGTATAAAGATTGGTAAGCTGATTATTATAAAATATAAATAACAATGATAATAAAGATTAATAAACCTAAAATTTTCATGATGGTTTCTTTCATTATCTTTACATTAATTCTAATTTTGTTATAAAAATAAGATTTCTCAAATGTATATGTTTGGTTGAGTGTGATTAAGCATGGTGGAATGTCATGAAGTGTGATAGTACAGTGAAGGTGAAGGTGTTGAGTATAACAGATGAATGGAGTAGGAAAGTGGAGTGGAGTAGGACAGTATGTGGAGTAGGGCAGTGTAATGGAGTCGAACAGTATGACAAGTGTAGTGAGGTATACGACAGTTTGGAGAAATATGACAATAAAGTGGAGTAGGAGGGTGTAGTGGAGTAGGAGGGTGTAGTGGAATAGGACAGTCCAGTGATAGTGTAGTGGAGTATGATAGCATGGTGAAGTATGATATTATGGTGGAAAATATTAAAGTGTAAATGTGTTGTTCCTTCAGATGATCGTGGTGGCCGCCCTTTTGACCCCCTCCACCCCCGCCCCTCACTCCGCCCATAAGCGGTCCCTCCTGGGTCATGGTGCCATGGCAGACACACACACCCACGAGGAACACCATGAAGAAGCTCATGACCATCATGAAGAAGGTTTTGGCCTAAAAATGCATCCTGTTCATCACGACGAAGAACCCCATGGTCATGAAGAACTCCATGGTAATGAAGAACCCCATGGTCATGAAGAACCCCATGGTAATGAAGAACCCCATGGTAATGAAGAACCCCATGGTAATGAAGAACCCCATGGTCACGAAGAACCCCATGGTAATGAAGAACCCCATGGAAATGAAGAACCCCATGGTAATGAAGAACCCCATGGTCACGAAGAACCCCAAGATCACGAAGAACCCCATGGTCACGAAGAACCCGCTGCCCATCACGAAGACGACACTGCCCAACACGAAGACGACTCTGCCCAACACGAAGACGACTCTGCCCAACACGAAGACGACTCTGCCCAACACGAAGACGACTCTGCCCAACACGAAGACGACTCTGCCCATCACGAAGACGACTCTGCCCAACACGAAGACGACTCTGCCCAACACGAAGACGACTCTGCCCAACACGAAGACGACTCTGCCCAACACGATGACGACTCTGCCCAACACGAAGACGACACTGCCCAACACGAAGACGACACTGCCCAACACGAAGACGACTCTGCCCAACACGAAGACGACACTGCCCAACACGAGGAATCACATGACCACCAGGAAGACGACTCTGCCCAACACGAAGACGACTCTGCCCAACACGAAGACGACTCTGCCCAACACGAAGACGACTCTGCCCAACACGAAGACGACTCTGCCCAACACGAAGACGACTCTGCCCAACACGAAGACGACTCTGCCCAACACGAAGACGACTCTGCCCAACACGAGGAATCACATGACCACCAGGAAGACGACTCTGCCCAACACGAAGACGACTCTGCCCAACACGAAGACGACACTGCCCAACACGAGGAATCACATGACCACCAGGAAGACGACTCTGCCCAACACGAAGACGACTCTGCCCAACACGAAGACGACTCTGCCCAACACGAAGACGACTCTGCCCAACACGAAGACGACTCTGCCCAACACGAAGACGACTCTGCCCAACACGAAGACGACTCTGCCCAACACGAAGACGACTCTGCCCAACACGAGGAATCACATGACCACCAGGAAGACGACTCTGCCCAACACGAAGACGACTCTGCCCAACACGAAGACGACTCTGCCCAACACGAGGACGACTCTGCCCAACACGAAGACGACTCTGCCCAACACGAAGACGACTCTGCCCAACACGAGGAATCACATGACCACCAGGAAGACGACTCTGCCCAACACGAAGACGACTCTGCCCAACACGAAGACGACACTGCCCAACACGAGGAATCACATGACCACCAGGAAGACGACTCTGCCCAACACGAAGACGACTCTGCCCAACACGAAGACGACTCTGCCCAACACGAAGACGACTCTGCCCAACACGAAGACGACTCTGCCCAACACGAAGACGACTCTGCCCAACACGAAGACGACTCTGCCCAACACGAAGACGACTCTGCCCAACACGAAGACGACTCTGCCCAACACGAGGAATCACATGACCACCAGGAAGACGACTCTGCCCAACACGAAGACGACTCTGCCCAACACGAAGACGACTCTGCCCAACACGAGGACGACTCTGCCCAACACGAAGACGACTCTGCCCAACACGAAGACGACTCTGCCCAACACGAAGACGACTCTGCCCAACACGAAGACGACTCTGCCCAACACGAGGAATCACATGACCACCAGGAAGACGACTCTGCCCAACACGAAGACGACTCTGCCCAACACGAAGACGACACTGCCCAACACGAGGAATCACATGACCACCAGGAAGAGTCTCTTGACCACCATTAAGGGGCCATTTACTATATGAAAGAGTCCTATTACCAGGAGTAAGAGACCATCTGCTATAATATTCATGTCAACATCTGTCTGTTTGTCTGTTGTGTTGTAGTCATTAAACTTTCTCAATATTTGCAAGTGATACTTCTTTGACTTGTTCCTTATGATCCTCCATAACCCCAGAATGGTTTTTATTGCAGAATGGTTTACTTAATGAAGGAAAATGTACTAAAAATATTACAGTTTAGGGTCCATTTGGCCTCACTCTCTCTGGCCCACCTCCGCAGTGACGTCAGCAAGAGAGAGAGAGAGAGAGAGAGAGAGAGAGATTAGATGAAACGGACAAAATGAACTCACCGCATAATAGTTGTTCACAATACTCACAGACATCTTGCAGTCACGGTCAAAATTCCTGCATCAGGTGAAGGAAAGTGAGCCACGTGAATGAATCTTATAAACCAATTATTATAGAGACCAACAACAGCTATATATAGTTGCGCAACATTTTCGAGACCATGTCATATGAATTAAGGTGATACAGGCCTTCTGATCGTGATGGTACTATTAAATTACCTTCCTTCTGTAAATTCAACCCCGACACCACTTCCAACGAGACAGGCTCACATACTCATTGACTAGATGGTTGTACAGTCATGGTAAAAAGTCCTGCAACCTGGTGAATATAAGCCGAGCCATTTGAGTGAATCTTATGAAACAATATTGCACAGACTAACAGCTATAGTTTCGGATTATTTTTCGAAGCCATCTCATTGGAAGGTGTTGCAGGACTATTGACCATGACTGTACCCTCGTGATATCCCTTAACGGTGACTTTTAGCCTATAACATTTCATTTGTAACTCTATTCACCCCTTCCCTGATTTTACCACCAGAAACCCTTCTCAGTAAAATTATATTCTCAACTATTAACAATTATTACGAATCAAATGCTACTACTGTACTGCACTATGATTTTTCATGCTCATAAAACAAAATATATATATAGTTCTAACCACAGTGATTAATAATATTATGGTTTGCAGGCTGATCAGTGTTTTATTCAACATTGGATATTGCACCTCCTATACCAACCTCTTCTATACGTATCACTGGATGCTGAGTGACTGTGTATACTCTGCGAGGTTGTTGTTTCTTTAATAGGAAAGTCAGAACCAAAAGTTAATATACTACACAGTGAAGAGGGCAGGTTATAGTAAAGTGTTGTTAATTGGTAAATCTGGACTAACTGATTCCTTCAAACTATTCCTAGCAACAGGCCACCATGATTTTCATCCGTCAATCTGGTCCTGTTTACTGGCATACGTTGGAGAAATCAATGCACTCTAATGTAGCAAAAGTATATCAATTACCTCCTTAAAAGTACAGCAGGGAGAACAAAAACATAATGTGATTCATCACATTAATCCTTAAATTCCTTCCTTTGCTCTTTATTTTTATGCGTGCAATTTTTCCTTTATCTCTGTAGCTCACAAAGCATCTGAATAATATCAGAGGTGATGGAGGAAGCAGAAGTTTATTCAATATAGAAAAAATATATATATAATTCTATAAAAATTGCTACTGTTTGCAAACAAGCATGACAATTAACGAGATAAAACATATTGTACTACATTCTATGTATATATTGAAAACAGGAGCCAAAGTTAATGTAGAAGGTAAAAAAGTAATAGTAAGGGCAGTAGACTTCATAAAACAAGTATATAACATGTTTTCCATAGCATATTTTTTCACACGTATGGCGAGTAGAAAAATAGTCAGCACACACTCTGCGTGTGTGTGTGTGTGTAATTGAATTTGGTTGTGGATAATCAAGTACTTTTGGCCAAATATGAAATACTACAAATCTTGATGGGACGAAAAAAAATATATTCATGTCCACAACTATTTGTAATGATCATAAGAATGTAATACAAAATTAAATGTACAGTCGACAGCATAAGTTCGCTTCACTTTTACCTACTTAAGTATGAGCCTAAAGATGTTGCAACACAATTTAAATATACAGATGACAAACATATTTCTCATATGGTGAATTACATATGATGTTAGAATAGAAACTGGTTCTGAATACAATTTTATCTGGTCAAAATAGCATTATTAAATACATGGGATGGACGCGTGTTTATGCTATCGGCTGTACATTTCCTTCTATATTACATACTTATAATCTCTCAAAAAAATATGGATATTATTATACTTAGCGTTCCATCAATAATTGTAGCAATTTTTATTTTACAAACTGTACGTGTGTGTGTGTGTGTGTGTGTGTGTGTGTGTGTGTGTGTGTGTGACGTCAATACTTGCATAAAGCCACACTGTCCATGCAGAGAAGGTTCAGTAAAAAGACAATTTGCACTTTGAAAGATTAGTGTAACTTAATGTATGCTCTTCATTTAACATGCTATATACTTGTCTTACAGGGATCGAAACCTTCAATTGCCACAATGCACATATACAACAGTTATATGCATTACCTATATACTCTATATTCTTCTCATTACCATCGTTATTACCTAAATGGTTGGCTGTCCGTTCGTATTGTCAAACTAATTCCTGCCTTTCCTCTCTAAACGTACTTTCATTTCATCTTCGGGTCAGAATTCAAGTATGGAGACTGTGGAAACAGCATTTTCTGCCTCACTATTTACGAGTTCCACGGACCTCGGGAATGAGAGTTGAAGCAGGAATGGCGGGAATTTCTTAGTGAGACCTGAGGCTGGGGGAAAATATAAGGGTTGTAGTGGCTGAAGACAACTAAACTTACCTATATTGGATAGGGTGGCGTCAGCATCTATTAGCTATGATAATATGCAGTCAACTGTGTTCCCATGATACGAGTTGAGGAAGTGTACATATATCAAATCTTCAATGGTAACTCCTTACCATAGGCGGTGCTTAACACAGTAAACATTATAGCGACACAATCAAAGGCCAGACGATGACTTGCTAGCCGGGTTACCCTCATTCCAGTGTGATATAAGAGAACTCCACCGGGGAGGTGGGTGGGTCAATTAGATGGTGCTGACGCCACCCTATCTAATACTCTAATACTACTATCTAATACTACAACTCTCATCTTATTGGACAAGGTGTGGTGTGAGTACCATTAGCTATGCATGAGATGAGGATTAGGGGTGGCCGTGGAGTGGTAATGGGTGGCGGGTTTCGTCGTGACCGTTGTCATCATCAGCAACACGGAGGTCGACCGCGGAGTTTAAGGTGACTGGTGATTCTCCCTTGAATTTCACCTCGGACATGAAACCCGAGTCTCCCACCACCCTGTAGGTGACTTCCATGATTCGTCCGTCAGCCATTAGGAAATAGTAGGACCCTCTCGTCTCGTCACCGTCTCGGTTCTCCTCACGACCGAATTTCAGTCCAGCGTCAGGGTCGTCGACGTCAAAATTGAACTGGTATTTGGCGGGTTCCTGTGGATAATATACAGACGAGTTATACAATGGTAACATCGCCAATATAGAGATGAATGATTATTGCAGACAAGGAAAAAGTGGTCTAATTTAAGTGTAAGTGTAATTTTGAAATCCCACGTTCTGACAGATGTTGAATATATATATATTTTTTAAATGATCTTATTTTATTCCAAGTATGTCCTAGTAGTACCTAATTTGAAATGTCTGTGGTGTTCAATGACATTTTTGTGTAATGAACCTTAAATGGTGTTTCTTGGACGTTTCGATAAATGTCTTGCAAATAAACACAATTTACATCTAAAATATACACAACTACATTAGGTACTTATCTGAAACTCATAACATTGAAATGTATGCACAGTACCCGAAAAGTGCATCTAATTCTAAGGTCATATTTCTTAAAAGACATGTTTCACTGTATTTTCACCTTGATAAGAAACACAAAACATTATAGATCACCTCTCTTCAGATTCATGATGTTTTAGGGTAACGATGATGACGTAAACTAGAAAAATAATTAAGAGAGCAATACACTTTTGGTACTGTACAATACATTAGAGCATCTTGATTCAACCAAAGTTGGTATGTCAGAAAACAGGACCAGATGAACAACAATAATTGTGGTCTGTTTCTTGGAATACTTTAGAGGAATAAGTTACTCCGGATTTATCAACAGTTTAGTATCCTTCTTAAGCCCCTGTGTATCTTACCGATATCTCCTCCTCTTCAGGTGTACTTCTCTGTAGTGGGACGCCATGATGGAGGTCAGCGATTGGTGGCAAGTAGTGTGGTGGTTCAGTGGTGTGTGGTGGTTGGTAGTTGTAGCCTGTATGGTGTGGTGGTTCAGTGTGTGGTGGTTCAGTGTGTGGTGGTTCAGTGTGTGGTGGCACGTAGTGTGGTGGTTCAGTGGTGTGTGGTGGTTCAGTGTGTGGTGGCACGTAGTGTGGTGGTTCAGTGGTGTGTGGTGGTTCAGTGTGTGGTGGCACGTAGTGTGGTGGTTCAGTGGTGTGTGGTGGTTCAGTGTGTGGTGGCACGTAGTGTGGGGGTTCAGTGGTGTGTGGTGGTTCAGTGTGTGGTGGTTCAGTGTGTGGTGGCACGTAGTGTGGTGGTTCAGTGTGTGGTGGCACGTAGTGTGGTGGTTCAGTAGTGTGTGGTGGCACGTAGTGTGGTGGTTCAGTGTGTGGTGGCACGTAGTGTGGTGGTTCAGTGTGTGGTGGCACGTAGTGTGGTGGTTCAGTATGTGGTGGTTGGTAGTTGTAACCTGTATGGTGTGGTGGTTCAGTGTGTGGTGGTTCAGTATGAGGTGGTTGGTAGTTGTAGCCTGTATGGTGTGGTGGTTCAGTGTGTGGTGGGTCAGTGTCTGGTGGTTGGTAGGAGTTGCGGGTGAAGGTGTTTGACTCGTCGCTTGTTGGCGGAATGATGACACCAAAGTGTCCCAGACCGTCATCATTATCTATCAAACCATGTCCTTGGTTTAAGTGTCCCTCAACAGTATCCTCAACTTCAGGGAGGCTGCTTCTTGGGCTAGAAGGCTGATGGCCAAAACTAGCTTCACCGTGGTCATGGGCGACAATTGCTTCGTCATGGTCATGTTTTTCTCCAGCGTGTTCGTGCCCGTGTCCGTGATCGTGGTTGTGGGGATTACCGTTGTCCAGGAGACTCGGTGTTCCACTTATTCCAGCCACCAAACTGCTCACCAGCAGAAGCTGAGGACAAAAACTGTAGTCTGTAAATTGATGCCTTTAAGTAAACCTAGTATTTAAATCTACCCAGAATGCAAATCAACCCAGAATTGACAAGTTAACCAAATCTGTATACTGATGTCATAATCCTCTTACGATCACTGATGGTGGCCTTTAAATCGAAAGTTGAATGCAGTATCGATATATATAAATAATCACACGTGGTCGAAAACTTACTGATATATTAATTTTATCTCCGCCGGGCGACGGTCCTCCTTGAGACGAGTAAAATTGGCTTGCGTTAGCCAGCGTTTAATATAACAGGAGCTCGACAATGTCAGTTCGTTTTAGTAAAAGGTTAGACTGTTAGAATTTGATAAAATTTAATGAGTCTTAATTCCGACAAATGCTCAAACATATTGATGACGTAACGCACACTACCCAGGGACGCTAACACAACAAAGGTAGAGAGACGGAAAGATAATACAGTATATTTTACTTGTATTCTTGATATTCGGGCCTATGGTGCTATGGAATGGTTCTATTGCATGGTCGTCTTCTGTTGTTTTAAAGTGATGAGGAGCTTAAGGTATGTACAGCCACAATCAAATAACCACCGACACTTTCCTTCCATCGTGCAAATAAATCAGTATCATATCAAAATATAAACATACAACACCTTACGTCAACTCAACTTCCTCAACCCCCTGCAAAATCATACCCGTGTTGTTCTTTATTACCAAGATATTTACTACGATGGAAGGAAGGTGTTGGTGGATATTTGATTGTGGCTGTACAGTCCCCGAGAATAGCGACGCCCCTCTTTTGACCCATATGAAACCCGCAGCCACTGCTTCAGTGTGGGGGAAGGAGGAAGGCAGTGGGTGAGAAGAGGCAGAGTTGGTTTTAAATTAATTATATGAAAATGATCATAGTATGGAATCAAAAGCTTGTGCTTTTGGTTCAGCCACAATCAAATAACCACCGACACATTCCTTCCATTGTGCAAAAATATCAGTACCATATCAAAATATAATCATACAGCACCTTACGTCAATTCAAATCCCTCATTTATTATTATGAGGTGCTGCAAAAACATAAACATGTTTTTCTTTATTACCAAGATATTTACTATGATGGAAGGAAAGTGTCGGTGGATATTTGCAAGATCTAGAATACCTCGGATATTTGATTGTGGCTGTACCTTAAGGCGAGGGGCGTCGCTAATGTCGGCCACTGTACTTTACAGCCAGACACCAACACATGTCTGGTATCTGTGAGTGCGAAGGAGCAATTAGAGGAAACCACAGACTCACAGAGGTATTGTACCAGATAGCGAGTATGACAATAATTAATAACTTCTGGTTCGCTGCAAGTAGTTACTCATTAATAATGACACGACAGTAGTTGTCACATACGTATATCCAAACTTTTGACCGCGACTGTCCATTCTATTGTGGAAAAGGTGTTCTAGAAAATGTGTATCTGTGGTACAATGAAATTATCAATATGCAAAATTACTTTCTTTAATAAAAGTCATTTTAATGAAATATTCCGACTTTAAACATTCTTATTATTTCAATCTTAAAGTCTATCAAACTGTATCACTTACATTCATAAGCGTACCCATCCTGCTGATGATCTGCGTGCTACTGGCACCAACTCTTCCTGAACCTAATATATATACTCATCTTCGCGTTATGTGAAACACAGGGAAGCATACGAAGATGAACGGCAAGGAGACGAAAACAGTTCATAAATAGATCAAATGTATAAGTGCAGAGCCAGTTTTTAAACATGAGAGGGGGTAATACTGGAGTGAAATTTCAATTACCCGTTTTTCTTTTTCGAGGGGTCACATTCGAGTTGAATTAATAAAAATATATACCTATATTATCTTTCGAATATCTATAATGGCTTGGTCGATATGTGCCAAATCTTCGTTCAGGTACTGCTTTGTGATCGTAATGTTTGGTAGGTATATACGTGGATTGCATGCATTAGTTCCTCATACTCTCAGCTTGGGATGGTGATGGTGGATGCCTGCTGTACATTTGTTATGAAAGGAAAGTGAATCGGACGAAGGACACAAGTGGCAACCTTGACTAGGGTCTTTTGAATGCCAAGAGGATCATCAAACTCGTCCACATAGAATTCAAACAGGCTAAAATGCTTTCCACTGACTGCAACGACCGATCGAGTGTCATTACTCATATTGTAATCAAGCCACAACACTTATAAATTAGGCTGAATATGGTACAAACCAATGCCAAGAAAACAATACAGGGAATATGTTACACTGACACTAGAATGTTTGTACGGTACTGACAATCTGCGAAGGTGTGTAATTTTATGAGATGGACTTGTACCACTATCTCCTCTAATAATTACACATTAGGCTAATATAACAACGAATATAATCTCTTAAACGCATAGCTGTCTATATAGCTGCTATATATATAAAGGAGGTGGCCGAGTGGTTAGTGTGCTGGACTCTTAGCAATTAATCTATCAGTCGGGAGATCGATTCCTCTCAGGTGAGGGCCTGAGAATATTTACTCTTCCGATTCCAGTTTCAGGCACTAACTATAAGGCCACCGAACGTCGTAAAACCCCCTCGCTAGTACACACCATAACAGCTGCAGTATTTGGGAATTACCCAAACAGTAACGGGCCACAGTAACGGGCTTGATGAAGCCTATGTCCAGTATCGGAACATATTATATACCAATATAAAAAAAAATCTGTCATTTTCTTATTTGGAACTAAAAATAGTTTTAGTCGTGTCGTAAATCGTGGCCAAGAGGAATTAATAGGGAGGGATGGAAAGTGTACAGTCACGAAAACTAATAAGTATACAGATTTGGTTGAATTCCAGTGGAGGCCTTATTGTGTATTTATTTACTGTCTCTAGGTATTCGAAGCACACCTGCAAACTTATTAGTAACGTCCAGTGGAGCTGACTTTATTCTCTGTGAATATGAGCCATCCCCCACAGGGCTAAAATAAAGATTGTTGTAGGATCTGGTCACTCTCTAGTTGATTTGAAGAAATCTACCCACATGGATTAGAAATTCACGTGAGGTGTAATGCAACCGGAGGTTTTTTTTTTTTTTTTTTTTTTTTTTTTTAACGTGGACTTGGGCCCACAACACTGGCTGTGGGATCAAAGACCTCCCCCCCCAAATTTCCCTGGCGGTCGAAGGCCCCCAGACTCCCTGGTCCAGTAAGCTCTGGTCCAATCTCCCTGGGATTTGCTTCAGTAGCCCAGGCATATAGGGCCAGCCCTTCCTATATATAAAAAATTATATATATATATATATTTTTTTTTTTTTTTTTTTTTTTTTTTTTTCACTGTGACCTGTGGGGCAGGAGGCCATTCTGCCCCGGGAGAACATCAACAACAACAACAACAACTTATTAGTGCTCGTCACTGTACTTGTCATTGAAGAAAATAACCATCAGAAGGATTAGGGTGCTCGATACCAGTCAGCATAATCATAGTGTAACAGTGGTTGCAATACAGGATATGTCAATGCCACTGCACGTGTCTAATGTTAATATTAAGGGGAGATTCTCTTGTTGGCAAATTGGAAGGTTACTAATTCCTTCTAACTATACCAGAAAACAGACGCCCTCAATCGTAGGTACTATTAGAGGATCTGTTTTGTGGCATAGTTTGGAGGAATCAGAGATCTTCCATTTCACCACCAAAAGAATTTATCTCCCTGAAGTCATGAGGTACATAAAGGTGACAGTCAGTAGGCCTATGTGAAAGTTGAAACGCTCTTCCTGTGGCAAAGTGTTGAAGTTATAAAGTGTTAATTTATTAAAAAAGATAAAACAAGGATTGTTTGGCTGGTACTGTAGGGTTAAGAAGAGTAATGAGAGCGATGAGATGCAACCGACGTATGTACGCACTTACAAGCACATCCTCCTCCCAAATATAATCAGACTGAGGTCCTTTCCGAAGGTCAGTCTTGCAAGGGTGATTGAATGATTGATATTAGGCGCCGCAACAGCGAGGTCATATAGCACCGGCAAAAAAGGTGATAGAGAGGTGAGACAGCAAAGCAGGAAGGAAATAGAAAGAAAAGGACAGTTGAAGAACTGAAAGCTAGTGGCTGGGGCCGAAGGGGGGCCCAAACCCTTAAAGTATTGCCTACATCACTACAGGCAATACTCCCCTACGGGGTACAGGGGTAATCGATCAGCTATTTCAGGAAAGTGGAGGTTAACGAGTCCTTCAAATATTGCCACAAGACACAACGTATATCTAAGGAGCTTGTTTCGTGGCAGTCAAAAGGAATCAGATGCCTCCCAATTCTCGTACACGATCACAGTGTCCTTAATTAAAATCTACTGTGTGTACCTCTAAAATTCTAAATTCAAAGCTTAGTAAAAAATTAGTGACACATGATCAAAGACCATCATTCAACTGTTGTTATCAAAGTGACTTATAACACCTGCAATGACTACAATATAATCTAAGTTGTACGTCAGATTATACATATATATTTGCCAATGGATTACATAGTCATTGTTTTCTTGTGTAAGGACCATAGACATCTCAACAGTTACAATAATTTCATACGGTCATACCTAACAGTTGACCTCGGGGAATGAATTAAGGGGGGCAGTACTGTGTTGATAAATCTGGAACAACTGATTCTTCCAAACGATTCCAAATAACGGGTCAACATTGTTTTTGGTTAACTTGGTCCTGTTTTCTGGCATACTTTGGAAGAATCAAGGCGCTCTAATATACATACCAAATATGTAGTATCTCCTTAATTAGGCTATGCAACCTTATAGATAACTAAACGTGATATGACACAAACAAACCCGATCCCAATCCCTTCACAAGATTGATGATAATAAAAGACAACAACAACAACAATAGTAATAACAATGATCACCAAGTTCTAGGAATACGAACTCACTAAAAGCGAGCATCGTTGGAGGAGGGAGTGTTGTTGGTGGGTGAATGGATTAAGGGGGTGCGGAATTAGGGGGACTGGAGGGGTGCGGGAATAGGGGGACAGGCTTGGGGTAGGTAGAAAGCCTGTAAACTATTCCTGCACCCCCCTAACCCCCCCCCCCTCTAAGCCTGTCCCCCTACTCCTGCACCCCCGAAAACCCCCCCGCACCCCCCTAAACTCCTCCAAGCCTGTCCCCTTATTCCTGCACCCCCTTAAGAGAATATATTATAACCATGGGTGGATGATTGAGGAAGTGTGTGTGTGTGTGTGAGCATGTCCAAGGCAGTCAGTTGAGATGTAGTAAGCAAGAAGCATCAATAAGTACAGTATATAACCTTGAGATAAACACCCTGTCAGAGTAATAACAAGTAGCTGGCTGCAATAATATTTCGTCAATGGTCTGATATACTGTATGTACAATTCTCTTATTCATGATATCGTTACCTCGTAAAGTACAAATAAATCAGTACAAAAAATATCAGTATCATATCAAAATATAATCATACAACAACTTATATCAACTCAACCCTCTCAATTTTTATTATGAGGTGCTGCAAAATCATACATGTGTTGTTCTTTATTACCAAGATATTTACTACGATGGGAGGAGAGTGTCGGTGGATATTTGATTGTGACTGTACATCGTGCTATAACGTACGATGCAAAGTATCTACATGTTCGTTGTCACCACCACACTTCAATAATATATAGCTGCTACTTCCTACTAGGTCAGTGTAGTCAGTGGCATAATCATATTAAATCAATGGGAATGTTTTGTTTACTTTTGCGCTACTGAAAACCATTCGAGTGTGAGATTATCATAAACTACTTTATTATAATTTTAACATCTCACTATAATAGTAATGGAATTCGTCGAGGTATATTCAGGCCAAATAAAATGTCTACCAGAAAATTTTTAAGTTACTGAAGATTTGATAGTTGTCTTAATTAAAGTTCTTTTTGGCTTCATTTTATATATATATATATATATATATATATATATATATATATATATATATATATATATATATATTTTTTTTTTTTTTTTTTTTTTTTAAGATTGAACTAGCTACAACCTGCCTGGTAGTACACCTCCCCCATGCATTAGTGTGTATTGAACAGCCACAATCAAATATCCACCAACACTTTCCTTCCAACGTAGCAAATATCTTGGTAATAAAGAACAACACATGTATGATTTTGCAGCACCTCATAACAATAATTGAGGAGGTTGAGTTGACGTAAGGTGTTGTAAGATTATAGCTTGATATGATACTGATTTATTTGCCTGATGGAAGGAAGGAGTTTATTTTAATGTGGCTGTACGTCCTTCAGAATATCTTATGTGGCAATATCATACCCCATACCCTCACCAGTTTGCTAATGTGGTATTGGAACACACACACACACACACACACACACACACACACACACACACACACACACACACACACACACACACACACACACACACACACACACACACACACACACACACACACACACACACACTGACAAGGGAATGAAAAGGGGGAGTTTACAGTGTTGGTAAAACTAGAGCCACTGTATTCCTCCAAACTATTCATCCAAGCACCAGATCACCATTTTTTTGCCAATCTGGTTCTGTGTCCTGGCATATTTTGGAGGAATCAATGAGCTCCAAGGTACCAAAAGTATACTATCCCCTTACTAGTAGTTGAAATGGATTCGTTCTTCTCAGGGGCACAGTCAGGGTATTCTTCTTGATGGTTAGGGGTGGGTAGGTGCTGGATAGGGGTGGATAGGTGCTGGATAGGGGTGGGAATAGGTGCTGGTTAGGGGTGGGTAGGTGCTGGTTAGGGGTGGGTAGGTGCTGGATAGGGGTGGGTAGGTGCTGGTTAGGGGTAGGTATAGGTGCTGGATAGGGGTAGGTAGGTGCTGGTTAGGGGGAAGGGGAGATGCTGGTTTTGTGTCAAGTCATTATTCATGTATAATTTATCGAGTTGACTAAATGGGAAGCTCTATATACAGGGTGAATAATATTTATGTTCCCAGACGTTTAGGCTAATTCGTAATCATTCCCCACGACAGTTATCAGATTACTCAACTCTCCTTTCCTGACCTCGCCTTAAATAGCGGTGGGCCTGTCAATCATCTTTTTACAGGTGTTCCCCTTTGCCTTCATGCTTGCTGTCCATCCCTCTCTTTTGTTTTTCTTCGTGCTTGCTGTCACTCCTCTCTGTCTATATCTACTCTTTAGTGGTGCAAGATTTTTCTATTTCAACACATGTCCTCTCTCTTCCCCTTTGCCTTTGTGCTTGCTGTCCCTCTGTTCTTCTTTTCTCCCTTCGTGCTTGCTTTCACTCCTAGCTCTTTTTCCATCCACTTCTTTTTAGCAATACTGTACAATTAAGGTCTTTTTTCTATCCCAACACATGTCTTCTCTCTTCCCCTTTGCCTTCGTGCTTGCTGTCCCTCCTCTCTCTATCCACTTCTCTCTCTCTTTAGCGATACAAGGTCTTTTTTCTATCCCAGCACATGTCGTCTTTCTTTCTATCTCCCCCTTTATATTTATCATCATTTCATATAGGTGACGCCAGAGGTCGGGGGTCTACACAGCCCTTGGTGGTGGTGGTGGTGGTGTGAGAGAGAATCCCCACGTGACTCACACCAACATAAACACAAAGCAAGGCAGAACACACAAACAAGAGCACGATTGATTACAATATGTGCATGGCCTAGTTGGTACACACACACACACACACACACACACACACACACACACACACACACACACACACACACACACACACATACACACACACACACACACACACACTCTTCAAAGTTATATTAGATGAAAATATATATGGTGACAGGACATCACGAAAATAGTTCATTTCTTGTACATACATTACACACACACACACACACACACACACACACACACAGACAGCGATATTGGATAAAAGATAATAGATGATGTGACACAGGTATCTCATAAATATGTCACTGATAAAAAATAAGAAGGTGGAAGGCGGACTCATAACACACACGGGGAAATAGTTATGGAAGATTGAGTTCAAAAGCAACGATGATATTAATGTTCTTGGATCCTCGACCAAGGGAGTGCAGGAGGCGATTGTATAAGAAAGTATATTATTAATTAATGTTACTATTGACCTTAGCTTTTAAACAATTCGGTAAGTGGATGTGGATTTACCCTAAGCAAAACCCTACAAATCATTGAGTATAGAAGCAATTATAACTGAAACTCTATTTTGTATAAGATCTTTGAATAATTCGTATATTAATTAATGAGCAAAATAAAGTAAAGTCTTTATTGATGAAAGAAATACAAAAAACTTGGAGCCCCCAATGTGTGAAAGCAATGCCTCCAAAGTAAAGGAATATGAAGAAGGTGTTGAGGCATCTGGTGAGGGTTCAGGGAATAGCACAGTGGTCGTGCTGTAAGAGTTCTCTCCCCATGTAAACATTCGTCCCTCTCAGTGCTCCTCCCGCATGCCCTCGGACTCCTTCACGCACGCCCTCCCTCAGTCTGCCTCCCATCTGCTCCCCGCCACCACCGCCAACATTACCCTTCCGAGGTCGCACATAGAGTATATGCTTGATTTCTGAGAACGAGGTACTTCTACAAAACATTCTATATTTACGTGTTGTGATGGTGGTGAAGTTAGCGAAGTGGATACCAACACACGACAATAATATATACATATATGTGAATGGTAAGAAAAGGGTGGTTAGCGTCAAGAACCAGAGTGAAGAGTGAAAGGAGTTCATATTTTTCTGCTATGAGGCAACGTGGCAGCCCTCCGCGTCTGTGTTGATTCCGTGTTTGTAAACAATGTCGCTGTAGTAGCGGAAGGGCCCCGGCCTCTGACCAGAGATGAACAGGCACTGGTGTGGCGTGGGGACCCTGCTGCCGCTAGTGATCTTACTGGTGGCAGCAGAAGACGCCCCTGACGTCATCTCTGACCCGCTTTCAGGTCTTTTCGTCAGGCAGGAGGCTACCCTCAGGAAACTGGATGGTCTCATTGCCAAAGTAAGCAAAGTGGATAATCTCGAGGCTAAGCTAGACCATATGAGTAGTCTCCTGCAGGGACTGACAGATAGAAATATAATCATGGAAGCCAGGCTAGCCAGCATAGAAACCAAGAATGAAGCTGGAGTTGTAGCCCTGCAGGAGAGTTTGGAGACCAAGCTGATAGAAACAGAGGACAGAGTGGAAGCTCAGATGGACGAAGTAGTGGTCACTATGGACCGACATTCTGATCAACTGGAGAACAGAATGGAGCAGCTAGAGACCAGGGTCATTCTAGATGAGACCAACAATACTGAGGGAGTGCTGGCAGGACCTTGTGAATGCATGACGAACCTAAGTGAGGTCATGAGGACTCTACTGGATGACCACTATCAGAACTTGAGCCTGGCAGGCCAGGCTGGGGTAGAGGAGGTGAGGATCCACCTAACGGAAGTGGTGCGAGAAGTGGTTAACGGGAGCTGGTGGTGTCAGGGACCAGAACTAGAGGACGTCATCACAACCCACCTGGAGGAGATGTTGGCGCCAACTGCCAATGCCACGCAGCACCTGGTGGCTGCAGTCATCAACAGAATCAGAGTGTCTAACCTGGCCATGGACAAGCGACTGGCAGCACTGCTACACACGTCTTCATTGAGGCAAAGAGTGCTGAGAGACACCCTTTTGACTGCGATGGCCACTCTACACGTTCAGGTACGCACTCAAGCTCAGAACATGTATAGGAAGGTTGAGGCAAGGGTGAATGGGATGGAGGCTTCTCTGGCGGCGGCGGTAAAGGTGCACACAAAGGATCTAGCAAGCCAGGTGTTGGAAGCAGCCAACCAAACCTTAGCTAACCTGTCCTCCAAACTCACCCTCTCACTCCACGACATCCACAACACTACTGTTTCCCTTCACAACCTGACTAACCAATACCAGTCTTCCCCGGGTCTCTACATTGTACAACACCATCAGTCCAATACCCAGGACAACCATGACTTCCAAGACCACCAGATTACCCAGGACAACCAGGATACCCAGGACACCCAGAATAGCCATGACAACGAGGAAGACTGGGATAACCAGGATTCTTCACTACATAAGGTAAGTATAAAGAAGGTTTTACCAGTGTGAACATTCCTATCCTCTTGAAATTATTACATAAATCAAAACTCATAATTTATTAGGCCTACATTACAATGATATTATGATGACATAACAGGCTATAGACTAAAAGATGAATACTTTCTAAAGAATCAAATGCTGTCTGTTTGATTATAATTATCAAGTTCAACCAAACAAAAACTTTACATTCAACGAACTGTGCGCCAATAGTGCAATAAACTAAGGAAAAATACCAATACTTGCCAATGTTCTTACTTTTCACTGAGAAGATTGTGCATGGAGCAGTTCTTGATATATACGTGTCGGACCTTTCAGACTTTAGGAATAACTTTAAGGACCTGGGACGCTTATTATATGACTCGTGATTGTATAGTCGCGGCAAATAGTCCTTGACCAGTCAGTGATGGATAGCCGTGACCAACATTGGAGCGTCGAAAACTCGAAACATTTTACCCATACCATCATCAGGCAGCTGACTGAAGCAACGAATCCACGTGTTCACAGTTCGAAACAGCTGGCCGCACCTTTCCATCACAGGCTGGTCAAGGACTATCTGCCGCGACTGTACCTTTACCAGTTTCCTGTGTACAAAACTATCGGTGTAAATTCCGTGTGAAACATTGAGACACCCAGACGATGGATACAGAAAAATAGCTCCCTTTTTTCCAAGGCATCATAAGCTGTGCCCTTCGAGTCCCGCTAGCGATGGCACCAGAACACTAGAGACCCTACTGAACAAAAGATAACACACGGCCAAATGGACGAGTTGCCGGAAGAAGGTACACTGTTTTGAACACACTATAAACATGGCGGGTGATGGCTGGTAAACAACACCGGCGCCTACTTTCTTTCTCTGACATTAACCCACACATTATATGGACTAAGTGCTGTACCAAAGTTCAACCTTACTTGGAGTAATTTGATTCTTGTAGAACACTACAATGGTTATTATAAAATTGTCACTCTGGCTTACGACAGATAATATATGTAATCAAAGGAAAATTTTAGACGAGCTCCAGCAAGTATGAACCAGGATAAGCACTGTAATTGGTTCACTGGTATGACAAATGATTCCAAACTTCAACATGACCTGGATATACTTACTATGGCTCGTGACTGTACATTACAGTACAGTCGGCGGCAGAAGTCCTGTCGCCTCACCTGCTTCACCGAGACAAGCAGTGTTCATGGATTCGAGAAATACACACGTTTTCTACACCTAATAATCTAGTCTATGAACATCGCGTGCCTCGGTGAAGCAAGTGAGGCGACAGGACTTTTGCCGCCGACTGTACATAACTTTGATAAACATAAGTGCTCGAAGGCCGCGTTGTCTGTCAGCAGGTGTCTCAGCTTTCATTGACGCATGTAAAAATGGGTGTGGACGAAAGAATGAATGAAAAGGGTAAGAAAGGAAGGAGAGCGTGATGGACCAGAAAGACCTGGTCACACAAAAAGGGAAGGAGACAGAGAGGAGGGACAGCAAGCACAAAGGAAAAAGTAGGAAAGGAGCTACAATTGAACAGATCGAGGAAAATGATAGAACTGCTGGTGTTCGAAGGGTCACCCAAACCCTTAAATACTGCTCACATCACCTCAGGCAATATGTCCCGGCGATGGGGTCCAAAACGTAGCTATGTGTACTTATTTTTTTATATTTTTTTTTATTAAAATGACCTACTGTTCTGCCCTTGACCTAAATAAACTGCTGTATGGTATACTACAATAACGACCACCAAGGTTATGTTCCAACGTTAATTAACTATTTTACCTTTATTCACAGAACTCCACGACAGACGGGATTACTCTCCATCATCATAATATCTCAGACATCCCTCCTCGTCCCCCTCCTGTCCTGGCACACCCTCACACACTAGATAAAGCGGTGAGTCAGTGAGGTTCGTTCACAGGTAGAAATGACGACTAACAGCATTCACTAAAAGGCGGCAGTCTCTTGTGCATGGTCAGTCTGTAGTGTCATTGATTCTTCCAAGTTATGTTACAATAAAGAAAAAGTCCCGTACTGTACTTGTATCATGATAAAGTTTGTTTTCAACCATTCTTGTGTGGATGATTAATTTAATTTCCTCGTTACTGTGTTGTTTAGATACGAAGGCATGCATAGTTTTGGCAGAAAGAAATAAGAGAAAAGGGGAAGATCAGAAAATAACTTGGAGCTATTATGAGGAAGAGGGCAGTTGAGTTACAAGAAATTACAAGGGAAAATAGAGATGGAGAGGCCAACTGACGAGCGACTTGGAACCGTGGACTGTAGAAAGAAAAGCATATTCTTTAATAGAAAAAACTAGCTGACATACTGTTGATTACCCTGAAAACAACATAGGCTTAAGATCAGAGTTGGTTCCTTGAGTGCTATTATCGTGTATTTATTGACTTTGTTCACTCTTCAGGTGAGGACACTGCAGGGGGTGGTGGAGGACAAGCTGGGAGAGGTCGAAGATCAAATGGCTGGCCTCAGAATTTACCTCTCCACCAGTCTCCACATGCATGCTAGTCAGGTCAGTCACTCACTGAAGCTCTTATTTTACCGATTGAATTCTGGTTTGAATGAATCTTGCCTCTCCATTTCAATTTCAAGAGCCATTGCTTTTGCATGCTGACTCTTAAAGACACATGGGGAATACCAGCATCTGTCTGTTCTTCCCACCTATTTAATGTAGGCTACGTTTTTCCTACCATTTTCTTTCACTAAAATACTTTTACAATCATGTCAGATGGAAGAGAAGGTGTCAGCTATGGAGAGCGGGGTGAGTGAAATAGTGAGACAGACCATAATCAAGTCATCCCGCACCAATGACAAGTTACGTCGGTCTTTTCTGGGCTACCTGGATGCAGCTGTCACTAGTGTGTCTTCAGCTGCCGTGGCCTCAGCTCAGGCCACAGCGATCCAACTCGCCGAGGTACTGAGGGACACCAACGCTGCTATTACTGTTCGACTAGACAAGGTGAGGAGATACAATGATCCAGTACAGTTACAACTTTACACACTCAATTCTAAAGGGTTAAGAATAGGTACAGTAAACAGAACTGGTTGTACAGCCAGACGTAGAAAAGATTATTATTTCAATAGCCAGTTTCTAAAGTCTTTCAGGATACAGATATATTAGGAACTTGATATTTTTAGCTATAGAAACAGAAAACAATGAAGTTTTTAGATGGTACTTTGCATGTCTTGTATAGGCTACAGTCAAGCGAAGCATAAAATAATTATCCAAGCTTTTGTAGTTCCTTCCACTTAACGGAAAGTTATGACTTATTAAACTGGGATGCATGTAACATGAATTAAATGTCGTCATGTCATGGTACAGTATATGCAAAGTAATGTTTCAGCTAGAGGAGACTGTAAGGACATCAGGAAGTGTATGCCCGGTTCCATACCAATCAGTGAGTGGCTTCTGTGTGGCTGCTGTACCTACACCATTATCCTGGGAGACTGCAAGAGAACACTGTAGGCAGGCTGGTGGGGACCTTGCCACCTTCCCAGTCCTTGCCCTACCACTCCACACCATCATGTTACTAGTTGCTCACTCCAATTACTGGATAGGTGGACAGTGGACTGATGGTGAATGGAAATGGGTGACAGGAGATAAAGTGGATGAAGTAGGCGAGGAGGAGGGAGAATGTCTGTCAGTGAGAGGGGTTACAGGGGAAAGTCTCATACCTTCCCCTTGTCATATTCTTCTTCCAGCTTTATGTCAGCACTCTCCAACTTTAGCTTTCTCCCCTCAATCTCCTTCCTCCTCCCCCGTACCAAACCTTCACTTGAACACTTATTCAAATGAGGTGGATCAACGTACACACTCCCTTGTCTCCAATGAGTATCACTACGTCCCCAGAACAGAGCTTAATGAAGTGTAAAGTTAACACTGTGGAAGCCTAAGCCAGTGAAGAGCACAGTCTTTGTGACAAGTTAAACTACTGTTATATTTCCTTATGTAAAGGTACGGGTTAACAGTTGCAGAGACATTCACAAGGATGCAAATGCAGTCTATGTAGATCTATTACAATGGGTAGACGCTTATTCCCTAAGGGGGCAAACTGAGGGGCGTGGAAGGAGCCAGGGTGGGAACACGTCTAACGTAGAAATAGAATTAAAGGAGAGGGGGTGAAGCAATGTGGAAACTCTATTGAGAATTGGGCACAAAGAGAAGAGGCACAGTAAATAATTATCGGGATTTGTCTTCATAATAATTATGTCAAGGGCTTCAGCTTCAGCCTTAAAGCCAGTGTCCCAGCTTTGGCCCCATGTCTGTTGGAGAAATCTTGTACAGTATAGGATGTTAAAACTCGCAACCATATCTGGCACTCAAGGAAAATAAAATTGGCAAGTTACTAATGTTCATTATTTGGTGGCTTTTTTTAGTTCTGCACATACTGTAGCTATTCACTCCCATCAGGGCATTCTGGGTAAATTATTTAAACTCAGAAGAAATACAATCCTCTAGCTTATTCACATTACAGAATAAAACTGTTTCAAATAATCATTACAAGAGGTTTGGCCTAACACACTGAGGAATTCTAATGCTGTGTCCTAGAATTCCAATGCCATACTGAGAATTCACTATTACAAGTAACATACCATTTAGAAAACAGTGTAATACAACAGATGCCATTTGTAATATCAAGTAGTTTCCCTAAGATTACATTGAAGGAACTCATCAGGAACTGTAGAACATAATAAGTCATGCAAAATAATATTAACTATTGTATACTGTATCTTAAAGCATTATGCCGTACCAGCTTCCAGTAACTTATCTTTACATTTTTAAAGTTTTCATGAGGCATACAACTAGATCATGATATCTGCAGCTGCTTAGGATATGCAATGGGTCAGTTCAAGTGTCAATTACTATATATTATACACATTTTAACATTAATTTAAAAGATTCTACCTTTGCCAGGTAATGAATTCCAAATTTACAAGATATCTGAAGTAAACTGGCAAGAGAAACTAAGTAGAATTTTGGCTTTAATCAAGGTAAAATGTCATCAAAATAAAAAAAGACAAGTATGCATTTAGAGCCTCAGTACTTTCAGTCCTTGTACTGTGGAATACTGTGTTACTGTATGTTGGAAGTTTCTGATAAAACACAGTGGAAGATGATAATAATGCATGCCAATGTTGAACACAGATTCACTCGTGCACAATCCATCCAGAACATAATGCATTCATCATTAGTATTCCATAAATACTTCTGAAGACATGTGGCATCCCTAGTCACTTACTTGGCTAATTGTGTTGTTTAACTGTAGGAACAAATCTCTCAAATGAGGAAGACATTGTTTTTACACCTCAATTTTCTTTCAGTCATATATATTTACTATCATCTCACTGGACACATTATACCTCGCTCCTTTTTAATCTGGCAAAAATGTACTGCCTCCCTCCATTTATTTTTGAGTTTTTTCAGGACACATAATGCAATCCAAGACAAATTACACCAAAAAGTAACACAATTTGATACTTATCTACAACTTATAAACACTGAAACATATGCGAAATTAAACATGTATCAAATTTTATGTTAAACAGAAGGGATTTGGAACATTTTTGCCAGGTTGAAAAAAAGAAAGAAAAAAAAATGCAGTTAATAATGATCAATATCTCAGTATTCCAGACATCCATAAAGGTATTTAGGGAATAGTAAATGCAACTGTACATGAATATTACAAACAAAATTATTACAGTATTTAGTTTTGCTTTACATTTCCATTTCAAATTTTGTAACCAGCAAGGGAAAATCATATACAAAAAATCGCCACTTCTGTAAACACAAATACATCACTATCTGCACTTGCCCTGTTTAATATCACATAATAATAATTTCCAACCCATTTTCTCCATGCTGCTTTTAAAACTCCTGCACTATAAATACACTCTTATTACTAAATACATGACTTACCACAAATTATCCGGACTTATTACTGTACTGCACTGTACTTGGGTAGGAGTTTGGAGTTTCATGCTGTAACTGAGGATTCATACGAAGAAGAAAAACTAACACCAATTAGAACACCATGATCGACTTTGCCATACAAAACTTCTTAAAAGAATGGACACTGCATGTTAACAAAAAGTAGTTTTGAGTATCTGGTCCCATATTCTTTAGGCCATTCATACAGAACATCCCAGGAAAAATGTATGTAACTCCAGGTGTTTATTTACCTAATTTTATACAAAAAATAAATGCTTGTCCATATTACAGTGGTTAAGAAACTATTGCTGATATGTTAATGGGAAAATGTATGAGTCAATAGAGAGGAAGTTAAATTGGCCAAGAAATATTATTCATACCCCTTAAAAATGTAAATGAAATGTAAAAAGGGCAAAATGAAGTCATGTGTCAAGCTGCCTAATTTCGGCTAGACAGCTTGAGGAACTTCAACAACTTCCATAATTGTGATTAAATAAAATGCTGCAAACAGGACAAAGCAAACCTTTGAAGGACCTCTTATGCTTACAATAAGATAAAGAAAAGCCTCTAGGAGTAATGCATGCATTTTTCTACTGGGTAGCCAATATGACACTGCAAGCAAAATTTTAACTATAATGAAATGATGCCCCAGAGATACAAACAGGTTCTTATTCAAGCAATTGCAACATGAACGTCTACTGCTTAGTTGCCACACCACCTGCTTGTTCCAGATATCCTTAAAACTTAAATAAATATCACAACATTTATTCCATTAGAAACATGATATAAAAGGGTACATTTACTAAGCAACATCATGTAACACCAACACTGCTGTAGATACTGTCTGGCAGGAAGTCCACAGTCTATTCAAGATATCGTCCTTTTCCACTCCTGCTTTTACCATCTAAGTAGTGTTTTACTGAGTGATTATTTTAGTGCAGATATTATTTCCATGGTGTCAGCAAAATATGACTTGTTTAGCATCAAATATTTCTGGGAATATTCCATATAGAGCTATGTATACTGTAGAACTTTTCTCTTGATAACATAACAGTGTATATTTGTATTAAATTTAGTATGCCAACCTATGAAACACTGCATCCATAATTATCTACAGTAGTTGACTACTGTACTACCATCTATGGTGAGATAAGACTGGTAGTGTGAATCTCGTTAAAGGTACAAAAGTGGTGTGGGCAGTGTTCAGGGTATACCAACAGTTCTCTTGATGGGTGTGACCTGCAATATGAACAAGGCAGGAATGTGAAGGCAACAAGGAGGCAGGAGGCACAGATGGAGGGTTTAATACCACTGTTGTCATCCCAGGGGGAGCAGGTTGGTTCTAAGATGTGTTGACTATATTTCCCTGGACTCAAAAGAGTACTCAAGATATAAATACATGATTTCACCACAGTACTCGAGATATTCTTTATTTAACTTCATTCCTTGCCGCTGAGATTACCAGTATTATTAGCTTATATTCATAAACAAGATCCCTGATATTAAAGTTTTCTTATGTCTAAGAGTTAACAGTTAGAAATAAAGCATCTGCTTTTTTCTCGGACATGGGATGATCACCTGGAAAAAGACTAATAGGCTACACTGCCTCTCTTACCCCCTTCATCATCTTTACTCACATTCCTTTTTTATGAATAGGTATAATATATTACACTGGAGCTACAAAATGTGCAGCTCTTCGATCAGGCCTGGTACAAAGGAAGCACTGTACAAATTACAGTATTAATACAAAGCAGTCATTATAAGATTACAGTAATAATATGATATACAGAACTGTATACATTTACAGAAAGATATTATTACAAAGCTAGAAGTTTAATCCAAATGTCATACTGTTATCTGAACACAATAACCTGCTACTGTGTTGGTTTCATCTCCCTGGAACACTGTCCCATTATATTTTTCGAACACTTCATCGCCTTGTGCTTAACTATATATTATCACAATATGCTGCACACAAATAGTTCCAAGAAATAGCTACTTTTGCTATACTGTACTCATCTATCTTCACCATATATCAGGACTTTATATGCTCTACAATGCTAATGCCACACTTGCCCCAAGCAATGCCTCACAATAGAAAGCCATTACAAAAATTAAACTGTACCAGTCTTCCCAGGTTTCAAATATGGGAGGACATACAATCAGAAGTACCACCTATGACTATCAATGCTGAATTCTATACAAGTTATTTCATATTTGTATATGTATTGCTGAAGTATTTCTAGATGTTTATACCTTATTATCTAAAGTAGAACTAAGTATACAAAATTCAATTAATAAACACCACTCTTGAGGAAAACCATTAATTGATGAAGGTGTCATTGCAGTAATAAAATGTCACCAATTAAACCTTCATTTCACATGGTATTATTACAGGTAAGTTTACCAATACGTATACTACACGTTGCATATGTTATACTTATAAAAATTTACTCTTCCTGTCTCTATCTCAGCAGTATCCACTATACCTTACCACTCTGATCACTGTCACACTTCACTCTTATTTCTTTCAGTAAGTTCAGTATTCCCTCGCAACTATAATTTTGTGTGTTGGTATGTATATGTTAAGTTGTTAACAGTTCTCCTTTGACAAAGTAAGATTCATCTAAGTATATAATCTTACCTCTTCTTCAGCTACTAGTTAAAGTTATTCTTTTACAGTTTTAGCTTCACATAAAATTTTACTTATATGATAATCATCACTTTTTCAACATCTATATCAATAAATCATATGAAATATGTATTTCTTTATAATATATAGAATATTCATAGCTGCAATTATGATCACAGATAAAATTATATATTTCACTGTTACCATCATGTTTCATTATATACATCTTCGAGGGAACTTCGATGAAATTTTTAGCTAAGGCAGCACCACAATACACTGTAACCCCTCTGACCATGGTAATTTATCTCAACCTTTTACTTTACCATACATCATAATGAACACAGTGTATGGTCACCCATGTCCACTCACTTAACCCCGACAGTCTGGGAGGTTTGATACATAGATATTAAGATAGGTATATAGGATGACTGAGAGCTGTACGAACAAAAAGCTAAACATATGACATACAGAAGACATCCTCAGTTTGAAGGGGTTAGTGGAGCCATGATGAACCATGATGCAATTAAGATCTAAGTTAACTAAACAGGCATTGGGGAAAACTAGAAGAAAACTATCCTACAAGAAGCAAGGATTACCAAGGTCAGCAAAAATTAGTTGTGTGTGAATTCCCATCATCATCACACCTGTACAAGGTAAATTTTATAATCGTCAAGAAAACTAGGGTATCGTTCAATATAAACTAAACCTCTTTCTGAACACAGTACAAACTACTGGTGAACACATTCTTTACTAATGCCTCTACTGACACAAAAAATTAAAGAAAAGTATGAAAACACTTTGAAAAATAGATCCTAAACAGATCTAAAAACTATTAAATATAATGTATACTGTATTATGACTTATAATTATCAGAAGCAATGTGGCTGAAATGGCCTTGTATAAGGAGCATTTTCGATAAACAGTGTGCTTTATGTTGAAAACTGTTACCTGCAGTATCTGTTATTAAAGATACACTGGACTATTAAAGCTATATTCTTTTCTAAATATGATATACATACAGTCAAGCCCTGTATTTTGTAGGAGTACTTTTTTTAATCTGAGAATTCCAGCTTCCATGTCAATATTGATGTATTACTCTATTCATCCTTTCCTATGTAGATTATATTATACAAGTAAGGAAATATATGGAATGATTGTGACAGCTCTATAATCCATTTTCTATAATCTTTCCTTTATTAATTACCGTACAGTACAGGCTGTACTTTCTATTCCTGTTTGCATGGGTGAGAAATTGCTGCTGTTTGTGGGGGAAGTTGCATGAATGTGTGAATGGGAGAGGTTGCTGTTGGGATATCATCTGCTGACAGTGTAAACAATTCTTTTGTTTCCTGCAAAATATTGTTATTGTGTTTTTCCACATTGATCCTGCTATCTAACCTTATTATTTTTGCTTTCTATTTCATAACTGTGAGAGTGGGTGGGAGTGATGTGTGTCTGAGTCTGAGAGACTTTGCTGACTGTAAGAGTGATTAAATTGATGTACAGGTATAGACATTTGATTCAATGAATGTGCCAGGGAACTGCTTGGTAGAATGTTTCCACACAAGCTAGCAAATAACAAAGAGTGACGGTAATTTTCATTCATATTAGTTCAACAATTTAATATACCTTCAATAATTCAGTATGTCTTGATGTCTGTTGTGTCATGAACATATTGGTAAGATGATAAACTTAATGGTCAGTTTATAAAGAGCTGCATCTAAATAATAACATATCTAATAATCTAATCAGTCTGAAAGAAAAAGCTTCCTACTATACCTGGTCAACAAAGGTTAGCACTGAAATATGCATTAACTTCAATACACCCAGCACTGCCTATGACTGCTAGCGTCTGCGTGAGGATGATCGCTTGTAATCCCTTCCTCCGTGTCGGGTCCATTCCTTATTGTATTCATGCTCCAGGATCTCTGCCCCACGCTTTCTGGTTAGTCCAGTCTCCTCCAGGCTCAGTTCACACATCTGCATGTCGTCAAGGCCTGGGAAGCATGCCAGTTAATGTTAAGTCTTTTTGTTGTAGTTCAATGTGTGTCTTAAGGCCCACTTTCCTTTAGCCATTAACAGTTTACAGTGGGGCCCCTTGGATACTGATGCTACCAGTCTGCTAAAATGGTCGCTAACTGCAAAATCGCTATCTGAGGGGTAATCTTTTTACCTAAAAAGAATAATCTAATAATCATCTTGAAATGAGAGGCACACAAACACTTGCTGCAGCCTCCACAAACCCACACCACCCACTACACTACATGTCACAACACCCACACATGCCAAGGAACATCAAAACAACACCCAGTACACGATACCATACACAAATACTATCATCTCTTACACCCTGCCCACCCCAAACCAATCTCCAGAAACATATCCATACTCAAATCACTCAACAGTCCATCCATACTCTCAAAAACAACACTCAGCTGCATGCACGACCTCCTGACATCCACCCATCTGAATCATCTCTTCCCTGTGAGGACAGAGTCCACCTGGCCAGGCTGCGGTGTGACCACCACCCAGCCCTTCTGACATATCAGAAGAGGCTGGATGGAGCCATTGCGGATGCCTATCCGGGATGCAACACAGCACCCCATTCTATTAAACACATTATTGAAGACTGCAACGCACACAACCACACTCGCCAACAACACAACATACACTCTCTGAGGGCACTGTGGGAAAGCCCGGTTCAGGCCATGGCCTTCCTCAGGAGCTCGGGGCTGCTCAGCCAGACAGCTTGAGAAACTTCAACAACGACAACAACAATAACTCTTCCACCTTGTTTGCCCACCTGACTGGTGGTTTGCCTCTCACACCTGGTCCCTCAACTTCATTCTCATTCACTTTCTTTATAAACTCTCCATCTTGCATTTTCTCCACACTTCCAAACCACTGCAATGTATTATGCTTCACCCTCTCAATCCCACCACACACTACACCAGTTGTCTTCTCACTCAGACCACACCTCTCATATATAGACTTATTACTTTCCCATCCCACCTTGTCAGGCCACATGCTCCTCTCAGGTAACTCATACCCACTGCACCTGTTCTAGCCTGATGCATCTTATTCCATGTCTATGTCTCTGATGCAAGTCAGTATTGACTTAACTATACAATTTTTCAATCCTCATTTAATTTTCATGTAAAAATGAACATGAAAGGCCTCAAATTGTGGTGATAGAAATTATATAAATTGAAAGAGTTACTGTATACAGTAGTAACATGAAATCATAAGCAATTTGTCCAACTACAACAAAAACACTCATAACATTTATATGCGTTAAAACAGTAACTACACTTTTTTTACCACCTTTGACCCAAGATCCTGACTATAAAAGGTATTGTTATGGTATATGTCAGACCTCACCTGCCACCAGCAGTATGGGAGGTTTGTCAGGATGAAGTTCCATCTGACGAGCAATCCAGTCTCCATCAAAGTGAGCATACCACCTGTTGGAAATACCAGTGAATACTTTCTAGCAGCCTTATAACAATTGCAAAGACAATCCTAGCATCATGATTATTTGGTGGAAGGTGAATTTCTTTTTTTTACTTTAAGGAAAGGTTGTCATACATTTTGTAATATATATTGTAATACAGTTAGTAGCCTGTTATGACACACATGGAAACAAATAGGTGGCATTCTTTGCTGACTCTAAGGTAAATAATTGATAATTAACACACCATCCCTTCTGTTGGTTATCACCACGATGCTGGTCACTGGGTCGCACGAAGGGGATGCGGAAATATCGTTGTGTGTTGGTGGCTGCAGCTCCTGGAGGGGCAGCCTTTGGGGCAGCACGTGGTGGTTGGGCCTTGGCTGGAACATGACAATAGGATATGGTACAACTAAATAAATACCCATTTATTGTTCAGCTGAAACTTTATGCATTTTAATAATACAGGACAGTCATAACTCCATTACAAAATTGCTATTTTGCTTCTGCAACCCTCCATCGCTCAAGACATATCATGTATCAGGAGTCTTGAAAATCCCGATGTACAGTACTGCACCTCAGCCCATAGAGCACTATGTGACCCCTTATGGTACAAACATTTTGGGTATTCCCTTTGATATAATATTTCCATTGTAATCCATACATACACCCTGAATAGTTCTCTTTGTATACTCATAGTAAGTAACAATATTATACAGGAAAGCGAAATCACAACTTTAATTACTGTAAGTCGGGAGAAGGAAGAAGGGCTGATTTCATTAAACATTCTGAAAAGTACCAGGTCTCCAAACCACACTTCCACATGTATTGTTGGAGATACATGGCTGTTTATATCTTATCACATATGGTGGGATGGCGACACCACTTCCCTATATAAAAAAAAATAAGAAAGATAACACATGATTTGCTGAGTGATTTATGTATGTGAAGGACAATGTACATTGAATGTGTATACTATTACTATACTTTATCAATTTCACTCTATTCACAGCAACACTACGCATAGATTCATTATGTCAATACACTGTACAAAGTATGTAATATACAGAAGACTGTAGTATAAACAGATGAGAATGGAGTAAAAGTTAAATGAGTGTCACAAAGAATGGTACGGTGATAAGGCAAAGGATTAAGCAGGGGAGACTTTTCAGGATGATGTAGTCTTGTTACTCCAATGGTTAAACACTGTCTGCTAAAACCTACCTGTATTATATATAAAGTTTATAAGTGCTTGACATACAGCATGCATTACATTTTTGTCACCAAGAATGGATATTCTAGTCTGATACTTTCACATGACAGCATACACATTATCCACAAAGTTTCAAATGAGTGTGGCTGCAAAACATTCCACACAGCTAACTCTTAAGCAAGCATGGTTAAGGTCTTTTTATCTATCTCTTGCTCTCTCTTTGGGGGTGACCAATTCTCCCAGTTTCAGCACTCCCTCCTTGCTTGGTCAAGCTTTCCTCTTCCATTCACACTTCTCTCCCTCATGTACAGTTGAGCATGCAGAAAGTGCAAGAAAAATACGAGTGTATATGGCAATATCTGTCAGTTCTTTGTTGCAAACCCTGGTATTTTTATCAATGAATCACTAAGCCTCCAGAGCCAATGTAAGTGGTAAGTGACCGACTGAAATTTTGAGTGGTAGCCAGATGTGCCATATACACTCATATTTTACTTGCACTTTCTACTTGCTCAACTGTACTCCTCTACCCTGTTCACCCACCCAACTGGTGGTCTGCCTATCATACCAGGTCCCTCCACCTCACTCATACACCTCATTGTACCATGTTTCACCCTCTCAATCACCCTATATTCAGTACAAATTGCCTTCTCACTCAGACCACACCTTTCAAATACTGTACATTATCATTACTTTTCCCATCCCAACTTGTCATACCACATTCTCCTCATCACCACACCTATTCTGGACTGTAGCAGCCTGTTCCATGCCCGTGTCTCTGAAGCATATGTCAGTGTTGAGGACTATACTATTTCTCAGTTCCTTTTTCACTTCGATGCTCATTCTTCTCCCTCTCATGATTCTCCCTAGAGAACCTATGACCAGTCTACTCCACACTGCTCTCTCTCTTTAATTTCCCCTTCCATGCTCCCATGGTTACACGGCACTGTTCCAAAATAATTAAACTCCTTCATTTCCTCCATCCTCTCACCTTTCAAAGTTACCTCACACCTAGTCCCAATAGGGACCCTCACTTCAATTTCTGGCCTCACACAGCCTTACTTTTACCAATAATTCACCATTAGTTTCCTTCTATTTTAGACACCCTGAAACTTATCCATTACCTTTTGCAACTCCATCCCATTCTCTGTCAGAAACAGTATCATCTGCATGCAAGCTTGCCAAAAAGGACTATTTTATTCCACCGAGCCTCACCCTTGCACCTAGTGACATACCCCTTGCTATCATTTCTCTCATATAGCCATTAACACAATTACTAAACAGCCACAGTGATGTGACATGACGACACACCCTTGTCTCATCCCTACCCTGATATTGGTTAAGTATGAAAAAGTCAGAATGGGAAAATAAACAAAATACAGGTATTCAGTTTAATTCTTTTGTTTCTGTTTTTTAGTCTTGATATTTTTCTCTTGTAACCAAATAGTCTACAATTACACTCCTCACAGTTGGAGACCCCTGTCTTCTCTTGCTGATGGTTGTCTAGTTCTCTACACATAAGTAATTTCCCAGGTACCAGTTATCTTGTTAGTTCTTGAAAAGCATAGTAGTTTACAAGTGATGGTGTTTGTCTACCTCTATCTATGGTGCGTTTTTTTCTTATCCTGGTGAAAATACAGTACACCAATTCCCGTCTAACTGATATGACCTTAGGTACAAGCTTTGGTTATATGCCAGTGTTGATAAGATGCAGTTAAGTACCAAATTGTGTAAATATTTGGTACAGTTTGTCTTAGATTGCATTACATTTACCAAAAAAGCCAAGGAATTGCATTAGATGAGGGAGCTGGTTCTTTTAGCCAGATTAAAAAACAAATTCAGTATTGTTCCTCACATGTTTACCTTTCCATGGGCTAGTCAATTTGTTATTTCTCATACTTTATAATAACGTCATAATTCACAACTAAATGGATGAATATGATGCATGTGAGTCAGCAAATATGAATATATGACTTCCTGTTATATCATATTTTTATATGGTGCTGCACAAGACTTCTTTATCTTTAGTTTCCATTTGCTGTTAAATACTTGTTGTCTCTCCAATTATACACACAAAGTAAAGCATTTACAAACCATACACTGCACCATCCCATACAAAATACTTAATGGGTAACATTAAGTTTTTTCTTTGGGGAAAGGTTAAAAAGAATACATTCATCCTTCATTGGTGCTCCAATTGTATATAAAAAATGAAGGGAAATGCCAAACAAAGGGGTTATGAGCAAACAAGATTTACTATAAAGTCCCCAATTAACCTCTGACATGCTTATTACTGTACGTACATGGAAAATTTATGTAAGCATCAAGTTAAAATCTCATGCACCATCAATTTCTTTATACACGATACAGATGATGATGATGATAATGTTAGTAAAGTGGATATAATACTGAACATAAGTGCATGCATAAACTATAGTACATTATTTTTTACCTGGCAAAATGGCACCTGCTTTGGCTAATAAATACTGTACTGGTATTTGTTTTCAGTACAGCAGAAAACATTTCTTTAACGGGGCTGCTCGGTCAGACAGCTTGAGGAACTTCAACAACAACATTTCTTTAAAATTTTATACATTTATATAACTTGTAAGTTTCTGTGTGTGCACAGTAATTTATATTTGCATTTATCTGCCATAAAAATCAAATAATGAGATTAGGAGTCAGTGCATATTTACCCAGGTTAAAAAATAAGGTTAAGCATAACTTGGGGAATATTACAGAGCCTTAAATCTAGACAGCAAGCATATGATACCTGAACCAAACAGTGTAGTGCAGCAAAGACAGTGCTGGCATACCTCACAGTGAAGCTACTTTGTGCCACTATCACACAAGCATTAATTCATATCTATATGGATTGTTCCATTAGAGAAACTCCCCTTAAGATAGAGGATGTACTGTAAAGTGCAAGGGATGGAAGAAGATGCGGATGGCCAGATACAGTACTGTTGGTGTCTGGTATTTTACCAAGTGACAAAGCAGTAGGAGTAATCCTGTTTGCCAAGTCTGGCATGTAAAGTATTAGCAATACAGTATAAAGAGGACAGGTTGGCAGTGATGATTTGGCTACATGGAGAGAATGAAGGACAACTGGGTGAGGAAGGTCTTGAATATGCAAATGGAGGGAATGGCACAGAAGGAAATGCCATGGAAGACACAAAGGTGTTTTGAAGTGTCTAGCTAGAGCAGATGCTCTAAATCTAACCTATTGGAAGAAGGCTAATATAAGTTTGAATGGTAAATGTCCTTAACCCTTAAATGCCTATTGACCAAATATCACGTCACCGCGAATTTAGGCCTTGAAGCCGATTGACGTAATATAAAGCCGGTAGAAAAAAACTGCTTGGGCTATATCTAGCCACTTCATTGGTAACACTGGTTAGGTTGGGCCTTCAGTGAGTGGTATGAGAGGGAAATGGTTCACTCGTCATATATACGCAATAAAAATACGCTCGCTCACGTTTTCTAATTTTTAGGGGGGTTTTAGGGGTAACTACTTTATTACTCATGGCACTGCTGTACGCAAACCAGTGGACCTAGGAAACTTTAGTTTACAGATTCTGGTGTGTAAAATCAAGCTCTACAAATCTGTAATAACAAAATTTACCTAAACGAAACTTTAAAAATCACCCTGTTTTTGCGGTTCACGCTCCAGTAGCGGTAGGGAGATTGCGGTTCTTAGGGGTTAAGAAAGGAAAGGAAATAAAGTAAATTATCTTTACTTTTCAGTGAGTAGCTGTCTACACTAATATATATATACCAGGCCTTCATCTCCACACTGGAGGTAACCCTTTGCTAGGGAAATCTTACAGAGGAGGGGTTTCCCGTGTCCCTCGCTCCGCGGCTATTGCACCGAACAGGACCCGAGTCAGCTTCAGCTATGGCTGCCTAAGCAGGAAGGCCTCAGACAACCGACTCAAACCCCCCACCCACTGCTCGCAGGGGTGGTAACCTCTGGCAACAGTGAGAGATTTTTAGTGTCCCGAGCAGGACTCGAAAGCTGAACCACAGAAACTGCAGTCGCGCACTCTACCACTGTCCTAGCCAGAGGTTGAACAATAAAACACCAAAAATACTACCCATGCAAAATAAAGGCAAACAAATATGTTAATTATCAACTACCAGATGATACTTCATGAAATTATGATTGTGTGATGATGCCTATATTAATACCACTAAAAATATCTTCAAACAACAACAGTTTGGCAACCTAGTTTACCAGACAAACTTAAGACCAACTGTGAATGTAAATAACCCACATACCACAATGTGCCAGTAAGGAAAAATAACTAGTATGCAACATTACATTACATTTATCTCAGCAATTTAAGCTGGGAGACGGTCACACAAGCTAGCTTATTGGTTTTCTTACTCAGAGTTCAAATGTCTTACATTAGCTAAAAGACTGTACAATATTAAAAAACGGGTGTCTGGTAATAGCAGTTAAAAAGAATAATTAATTATCTTCTATGCACAAACCATGTTAGACGAGTCTTGTGGGTTTTTACCCTTACATCTTATGAGAGTATAAAAAGTGTATAAGGACAAATATACTAAGAGACTCTTCAAGCATAGAATGAGGAATCAATAATATTAAATACTAAAACAAACTGAATAATGCCTGATGACTTGCAAAGTAAATGTTAGTAAGAGGGTCATCTCCCTTATTTTCTTGGTACAGTACTGTATTAAGGTATAGCCTTTTACCCATTACAACAGTCAATTACAGAGACAACGTGGATTTCCAGCTTCACAAGGACAGTTGCAAAATTCTAGCTGGCTACAGTGACCATAACAACCTTCCTGTACCTTTTATAACTTGGCTGACCACCCGACACCCCTGCCCGCCCTCGCTAATGTAAGTCAGCGTGTGAGCTTCATAGGGAGAACATCCGCATGTGAGTTATGCTGCCACCTTCACTGCAGTGGATTCTTTGAGATTTGATTAATTGAACACTCCACAAACTTAAATAAAGGATATTGCAATATAATTTCAATATTTCTTTATATCATGATATTTACAATAACAGTTATAACTAGAATACATACTATTACAACTATGGTACAACTATTAATAATAACTTTAAAAAATATTCAGTAAATTCTGTAACTTTCAAATATGACATTACATATTCCTTGTTATTTATGACTGCTCCTGGTATTATACAGTACTTCCTTGAGGAGAAATACGTACTGAAACCTAGGTGACATAACCAAAAATAATTGCAGTAGTGATATTATAAAAAAAATTCTCAGTTAATCATAACAAGAGAAAGTTTATCAAAGAGGAGTAGCAGTTCATGTGTTTGGCAGCAACATGTGGAAGAGGAACAAATAACATAACAAGTACAGTATATACTGACAGCAATTTTTAAACATTAATTTTACAACAACTAACAAGAAACACAGTTAACAGCAGTTACCAACAGAAATAATGAATACCGGGGTACCTAAAATTTTATGGAAGAACAAGATGTAAAAATATGTGGCCAAATACAAGAGAGAAAAAGACAAAAAACATACCTTATGATAAGTATAAAGGCTCAACAGAAATGTCAAGAAGGGAAGGAAAGAAAATATCAAGCCTTAAATCAAGGGCAACAGAAAATATGATAAAGTCAGTGCTGATCACTGAACCAGTGAAAAGAGCTGCAAACTCATATCATGCAATAAGATGCAAGTACAAGTACTCCACATGGAGAAATGAATATATAAAATGCAAAGTGCATTGTTTACCATCCCTACGTATACACATACACTGTACAATAAAACATACAAACATACACACACAATGCATACACATATAATACTGTATGCAAACACAGGAGACCTGGCTGGCTAAAGTCTAGTGTTTGTCATACCTGCATCTAAGACAGACTTGGGAGCACGCTGATTCTCATCCATGGTTGTGCGTTTCTTGTTCTTGGCCTTCCAAGCATGGTACACCTTCAGCCTACGGTGGAACTCACTCCTGCATGCCTGGAAGAGATAACAGACTCAGTGAGAATGAAAATTACAGCATGCTAATAAGTACAAATACAAAAAGATATTTGATTCACATACAGTTTGTCTTCCTACAATGTACTTTTCTCTTTACATTATGATTGTGCAGCATGGTAAGAAAATCTGGTGTCAAACAAGGTAATAACTTGGCGAATTCCCTTTGCAATACTAAATTATGCCACAAACCTGTATGCCGACATATATGGTACACAGACTAATAATGTCAAATTACCTCAAGCAGCTCAAGGTCACACGAAGTGTTGATAGTGTCGCGTAGCTCAGCGTACTTCCATTTGCTCAGGTCGTACTTCTTGTTGGCCGCCTCCTGACGTTGCTTCTCTACCAATGTTGACCTGAATACCAATAAAATCACAATGACTTGTACAATTGTGCCCAAGATCATATCTTCATGGCCTTGCATTTCAATCAATCAAGTGATATACTTTTATAATCTCCCTATTCTGTAACACTGAGAAATTTAAAATGGTAATATACATGTACATGCTCTCTGATTTTTCTCAGCCTGAGTACAGAAGATATTAAGCGAATATTCCAAAAAACAATTGAAATAATTAGTTATGTTCGTGGAATATGGCAGTTTAATTTCTTTCCTTTAAACTACAACCAATAGATAAAAGGAATAATTACACTACTCTTAACACTGGTTATTACTACCAACTTTTTTCATTGACTGAGTAATAAATAACATTTTTTGTAACAGACCTATTTTATATGACATGCCGTATGTCTTCACTTATTGGTTATACAAATCAACAATTTACTGAGCTGCTGCATACAAATCCAAACACTATGTTTACCTCATTACAAAAATTAATATTGTATCACTGTTATGTAAGTATTAATCAGTACACTGTTAGGCTTAGTACGTATGTATCCTGTACAATGTCACAAAGACCTTTTAGTTAGTAAAGGATATTAACGATCTTATCTATTATCTATTTGGTCATAAAAGTTCACAATATTATGCCATAAACTGACTGTTGCAGCCTCTCCTTTTTATCCATATACTGTAACTATATTGTACAGTACAGTATACCTATATAGAGGCCCAAATTTTATGAAATAGCTTGCGTAAAATCAGCAACTTAACTGTGGTTATACGTGCGTTACAGTAAAAGCTTCTATAACATAAATGTATCTAAATATACATAAACAACCTACAGTATCTATAAGGATGGAAATAAATTGTAGTATGTGATTGTGGTGCATGTATTATTGTACACTGAAAGTAAAGTTTCTTATCTGTGTTGCCTCACCAGCCCAAGATATACCTGTACCATTATTCTAACTGCCTTGGAGTGTTAAATGGTGAATGATACTACAGTATCACACTACAGATTATTTTTTATAACTTTGGGCCCAAGCTGTAAAATCGATTTTTGCTAACTTGTGAATGTATACGATACTTTACTTTCCACACTAACAGTGTACAGGTTAATACAGATATGTTCATATACTGGAGGAAACATATCTTTAGATATTTCAGTAAATGTATACTGAACATGCAGTTAGAACAGTATGGAACACTGATAATAACGACTGTAAATACATACAATATTCAGTCCAATATTAAATGAACATGCCATTCCTAAATACAGTAATAAAAGTACTGTATGGTATTAATTCTAATACTCGAACCAATACTTGTGAGAGGTCAATATATTAATTGCAAGAGAGTAAGTATTCTACTGTATATCATAATATTATAGAAAGTCTCAGGCAGAGTTGGACGACCAAGTATCTTATCCTATATGCTGCCATTGATCAATCATGATTCAAACCTCATCACACTACAGTAGTTAATTGTATACACTCGACCCTCAGCTATCGCGGGTTTGGCTATCACGTTATATGGCTCTTACGCCTATATAACAAGCTGCCAATATACTACTATCACATACAAACACATGGCTATTACGCAACTAAAATGATTGAAATAGAAAATTTCGAACATACCGCTTATGCCAATTCACCACCCAGCGTGGGTAGATTTAATCTGTGATTGGTCATGACATCAGAGCCACCTAAGCACTCATTGGCTGCTCGCCGCCAGCCCAGCCCCGCCACCAACATGGATATTTCCCACCAACCAAGGATTCTAGAACAGTACTGGGAGAAGGATAGGCCACTCAATGTTATTTTCGTGTAGTCGCTCTGGCTGGCTGGGACGGTAGCGCCTCTCGCGGCCAAAAGGAATCAACACTCCAGCTCCTGCCTGCTTCCCTTTATCCTGATAAATTTTGAAGTCAAATTTTCTTTACTAGTAACGCACAGGATATTGCTTCTCAATTGCTGCTCAAGACCGAGCAATTGCTGGGAAGATATCTTAATCAGCAGGCTAAAAGAAATGTCGCTGTAGATACTTGCAAGGTTATGGACCCCGCCAAGGACATCTATGTTAATCTAATTATTAGTCTTGTGCAGGTTCATTTTATGACAATATGTGTACAAAATGTTCAAAATATTAGGAGGTCGTGGCACTAATTACAATTACTCCCATAAGTTATTCAGTTCGGCTATTGCGTTTTCGGCTATAGCACCGCGGTAGCGGCAACAATTGGGCGCGATAGCCGAGGGTTGAGTGTATATGAATGCTGCTAAAGGCTTCCGCCCAATAATTTTATACACTAATTCAACTTAATCTTAATAATGAGGCTGTAGAAAAACACGACATTTCATCACTCTACAAGAATGATCTCTAGAGATCAACAAATAAAAAATATTTCAGTGCTATCAAATGTATTGGTAATTGAACAAGTTTATTTACAGCAACTGTAAATGAGATTCTATGTAGTCATAAGTAGAAAAGATCAATCCAGAAATTTGCTGTTCTTGTCATTATTATACCCTTAGCCAAGGTCATTATGAAGCTGGTGGCCTGCAGGCACCTTCAAACTGGTTATATCCTGAGGTCCTTTGTACATATTATGTGGAAGGATTGTTTGTGGTATGAAGACATGCATTGAATATGCAATGTGGTGTGAGGTACTGTACTGCAGTGTGGGAAGAAGGTACATGTATTTTGTGTTGGTTGTTGTTGTTGTAGTTCCCTAGACTGTCTGGCCGAGTAGTCCTGAGTCTGGTTGACCGAAGCCGTGCAGATGCTTGAACCCCCAAAAGGGAGCCAGGGAGAATGTGAGATCTGTTTCTTCGAAGGCAACAGAAGAGGGGACAACTGGCTCACGGTCATGTACCCCCGAGCCAACGAACCCATCATCAGTTGCCTCCCTCGTTGTGCTACCCAATCGGGCAATGAGAAAGAATGAGAAATAGTAAGAGAGACAGACAGAACAGGCCAGGGTGTGGTAGAGGATATCAAATTCCTCAGTTCTAGATAGAACCAGCCCTGACAAGTGGGAAAAGGTGTTAGAGAGGTGGGACAACAAGCACAAAGGAAATAGAAGGAATGGAGGGACAGTTGAAAAACTGAAAAGGATTGGCTGGGGCTGAAGGGGTGCCAAAACCCTTAAAATACAACCCACATCACCGCTGGCAATACTTTCCCTACGGAGTGTGTTGGTTGTAGTCTGTGCTGGTGTCCAGTGAATGAAAAAACAAAATTAAATTACTTAAAGGGAAGAAAAGAAAATTGTGCCACAAGGGAGAAGGTGACAGTGAGGAGGGACAATGGAAAAAAAAGGAAAGGAGTGACAAATGAAAATCCAAAAGAGACGAACTCGGGACTGGAAGGGTAGTAAAACCCTATAAGCTTTGCCCACAACTCTGCAGGCAAAACCCCTCTACAGGGTGGTATCCAGTGACAGATGAGGGGGGGGGGGGGGTCACATCTCGGTGCTATATAATGTTCTGTACTGTGTAGCCTAAATCAAAATGAAGACCCTCCCCTCCAAATAATTTTGTGACAGTATTTATAAAAGCATACTTAACTAAACTCCAGCAGTGCAACATTCATGAACAATGCTAATGCCACGGCATACAAGATTAGCAGATAGTACAATTACTCCTCACTCTACGGTCAAGCCATCAGTACATCTACACTAAAACAAGGTGCACACATGTTAAAGATTGGATTGTCATGAAAAAATTAAATACACATTATATTAATGATAACCACTACTTAGGAGAAGCCTTTACCGTAAACATTGCTTTTAATCACATCAAAAGTGCCTTTAAGTTAAGGACATGATAGGAAATTGTTTTCAATAAAGGCTCTTTCTTAAATGGTGCTTTTCATTTAAAGACGAAGGGAATGCAGAACAGATGGGTGCTAGCAGAGAAGGTAAGACAACATTCCTACAGTGTTAAGGAACTGGTCAAGCCACACATCAAAGGACATGAGGCACACTACTCAAGCTGTGGTTAACATACAAGACACAAAGTACCTTTTCAACTTGAGCATATCGCAGCTATCTCCATTTACTGAGCTGTGGGAAGAAGTTCAATATACATATATATCCTGAGCCTGGCATTACACTAAAAGCCATAGTACACTTCACTTGGCCAAAGCAATACAATATGAAAAATGCAGTATGGCAAAATATAAAGCCTCGAGACTTCCTATACTGACATTAATTCGCTAAAGCATGTAACACTTTACACAATATAAAAGCAAATACCACATAAATTTGGACTGAAGCATTAGTCATTCTCCCTGAAAATTTTCTGTAATGTCGACAAAAGGCTTGAAAGTTTAGCTTTAATTCTATATCCTGTAAACTACAGGTAAAAACAGTGGCATTACAAATATCCTACAATTATGAATGATAAATCTGATATTATGTATTGCAATATTGTCTTGACCAAGTGCATAGTGTGAGGAGAGCACTGGTGGGAGGGAGCCTACAAGAAGAGTGCTGGGATTGAGGACAGACTAGGGGAAAATATCAGAATGATTTTTTCAATTTTAGAACTCTTCTATATTGGTCATGCTGACAGTCTATAATAGCAAAGAGTTGAGTAGCCCAGCTCAAGTCACTAAAGGTGATGTCAAACCCAGCATTCTGTCATCACAAATAATATAATACAGTAGGTTCGCTCATTGCGCGTGATTTCAATGCATGAGTCACCTAATGCAAGACAAACCCCAAATCAGCACCATTTTATTTTATTACACGCGGTGCTTCCACATCGCGCGTTTTTGTGACCATGAGTGGTCCAAATTTGCAGCCTTTCCCAGAAGTGTGTCTAAATCCGGTTTCCACGTGAAACTAGCAGCTCCCCCAAACCCACACTACAACCAGCCGCTCCCCCAGCTGGCTTCTCCCTCTCACTCAGTCAGTCTCCCGCTCCCTCATGTCCTGTGTACCCCCCTTTCCATTGTCGCCGTCTTGTTGCCCCCAACCCTACACCCAACTAACCAACACATGCCTTCAAAATGCCAAAGGTCGAGCGTAAGAAGAAATTCCTGTCGCACGCTTTGAAGCTGCATGGGGATTAACTAAAGAACGCAAATATTTATCGAGAGCTATCCCCCTGCTGCAAAACAGGGCCTTTTTTTGTTTTTAGTGGGGGTGGGTTGGGGTGGCTGGATTATGGGGTGGTCTAAGCTCTGCCCACCAGCACACGCAGGCTAGAGTCAGTATTACTACAGTCAGTCCCCTAGTTCTAGCCCAGGCCTTTCCAGTGGTACCATCGCCATGACTGTATATAGCCCATGCAATTTTTTGTAGTCCATACTCGATCGAGGCCCATGGGCTCAACTGTAGCCCATGCTCGATATCTAGTTCATCAATCTACACAATTCAGTTAAGAAGAAAGAAGAGGAAACACGTCGACTGGTAGAGTTTGGGCTGGCAGAGTCTACTGTATGTACAATATGGAAGAACAGGGAGGCCATTATGCGGACTGTGAGGAGTTATGGTGCTTCTGCTCTCGATGGGCGAAGTCATGCCAGTAACCCAGAAATTATTTGACTTTGACGGATTTATGGATGAAGTGAAAGAGATAAACATTGAACACAGTGCTAGTGGAAGTGGTGATGTGGTGGTGGGTGAGGTAGTGGCACGACCTTGGGAGGAGCAGCGGGGAGGCCGACATAGTGTCACGGCCAGCCTCGGTACCCTGTCTCTCATTTCTAGTGTGCTTTTGTATTGCTATTGCTTTGGTAACAACTTATATTCATTGCTACTGTGACTCATAATCAGACCACAATACTGTACTGTACTGTACCCTGCATATTGGTGTATAAGATCTCTGTAAATTGTCAGTGTGAAGCAGTGACCGCCAATAAGTAATTTTCCCCATATAAAGATGTATTCATACTATGCGATTTCTCTTTATACAAGCGCCTCTGCTGCCCAAACAGGCGCGCAATAGGCGAACCTACTGTACTGTCATTTCTATACAGCAAGACTGAATGGGAATAAACTACCGTACTATATTGTACTTACAGTACATGGAATAAGTTGCTACTTCTACAAGATGTCATTGAATGTTTCAAAATACAGTAGTGTAATAATGATCATGTCATACAATTCACCTGAAACCTGTAAATAAGATTAAACACTAAAATCATGTAAGCCTTAAACCATGCTTAACAATCATCAACCATTCATTAATTAATAAAAAAAATTTAACACACTTACTGTCCACAAAACCCCTTTTTTCATAATTGTACAATTGATAATAATTTCCATTATACATATCAATGGCCCCAGTACATATACACACAGCCAAATTCCGATACCATATATTCATTCATATAGTAAGGTTTGACAAGATGGTGCTGATTAACCTATCAGGATTCCAGCAACCAGCTCTTCTAAATAAAAACCTTGAACTATCTATCTATCTATAGCTCTGACGCCTCGCTCCCTCCGGGAACTCCCCCCAAGGGGGTGGCCACGGCAGAAGTGTCTCCAGTTCTCCCTGTTCCAACACTCCCTCCTTACTTGGTCCATCCCTACTCTACCCCTCACGTTTCTCTCCTTTACATACTCTTCCACTCTGTTCTGCCATCTGACCGGAGGTCTGCCTCTCACACCAGGTCCTACAACTTCACTTCCATACACCTTCTTTACAAACTCCTCGCCTTGCATTCTCTCTACATGTCCAAACCATCTCAATGTATCACGTTTCACTCTCTCAACCACTCCACACTCAATGCCAATTGCCTTCTCACTCATACCACATCTCTCATACACACTCTCATTACTTTCTCCATCCCATCTAGTAAGTCCACATGCTCCTCTCAAGTAACTCATTTCCACAGCACCTATTCTAGACTGATGCGCCCTACTCCATGTCCATGTCTCCGACGCATATGTCAGTGTTGGCAGGATTATACTATTTCGTAGTCCCCTTTTCACTTCCATACTCACACTTCTACCCTTCATAATCCTTCCCAGTGATCCTATGACCTGTCTACCCTTCACTGCTCTCTCCCTAATTTCTCCTTCCATACTTCCATGTTTACACATAACTGTACCCAGGTACTTAAACTCCTTCACTTCCTCCATCCTCTCACCCCTCAGAGTTATCTCACACTTCGTCCCAGTTGGTACAGCCACTCTGTAAGGTGTAGCAAAGTCAATCACTTCAGTTTCTGCTCTTTCAAATACCATCACTTTACTTTTATCTACATTCACCTTCAATTTCCTTCGTTTACACACAGACTGAAATTCGTCCACCACTCTCTGTAAATTCCTTTCATTCTCAGCCATCAGCACAGTGTCATCCGCAAACAAACTTGCCACCAGGGACCAATTTGCTTCATTCAGCCTCAACTTCACCCCCAGACCATTCACTTTGGCTTTCACCTCTCTCATACAACCATCCATATATATATTGAACAACCATGGTGACATAACACACCCCTGTCTCAGCCCTACACTAATATTAAAACTCTCACTTAGATCACCCTCTACCCGTACACATGCTTTTGCATCTGCATAAAAAGCCTCAATACCTTTCAGCAAAGGCCCCCCAACACCATAAATTCTCAACACCTCTGTCATAGCTTTCCTATCAACTCTATCGTATGCCTTCTCCAAATCCATGAAGGCAGCATACAACTTCTTACCCTTCCCAATATATTTCTCCACTATTGATTTTAATGCAAATATTTGGTCCACACATCCTCTACCCTTTCTGAACCCTCCCTGCTCCTCACTAACTTTATTCCCTGTTACTTCAACCAGTCTTTCAGTAAGAACCTTCCCGTAAACCTTCCCCGGTACACTAAGAAGACTTATTCCCCTATAGCTACCACACTCATCCTTACTGCCCTTCCCCTTATACAAAGGTACAATTATGGCTCTCCTCCAATCCTCTGGCACCTCTCCCTGCCTCCACGCCAATGTACATATAAGCAACATCCACTCCACCACTTCCTCCCCCCCACACTTTAACATTTCAGCAGTTATCCCATCCACCCCCGGTGCCTTTCCCATCTTCAACTTTCCTATTGCTTTCCTAACCTTGAACATATTATACTATTATAATCATATACGTACAGTACTGTGATTTTACCTCTGTACTTTTACCATAAACTTAAAGAGCATATCAACAGTATTTCACCTTTTTTTTTTTTAATACTGCCAAGATGCTCTGATTACTGGCACACCAACTGATTGACGTACAGCTTGGGTCAAACCATTCCACATGAAGGTACACACAAAATCTGGACAAACCTTGGGACCTCCACATCTCCTACAACACACATACCTTTTAAGTGATGGTGCGATATCCTCAACTGCCGAGTTGGTCTCTGAGGCAAGGCGGAGGGCCAGCTCATGATCACGTCGCTCCTGTTCTTCAAACTGGGCCAGGTGTTCACTCTCCTGGGCCTCCTTCTCCAACTGAGCCTGTCCAAGTATTGCCACAGTTGTGCACATATAAATTTTTCAAGTCTCATCCTCATCTTTAATCATAAATCATATTTTTTGCTAAAGGAGTGATTAAATTATGATGCTCTGTATATATGGATTTTCAGGCTTAGATTCCTAGACATGTACAGTACACATTTATCTTTAGAATTAGTGGTGGATCAAAATCATTTTATACAGGGACGATAACATGATTCAAATCTCTTTCATTTCCCTTTCCATATATATACCCTTCAGCTATCTACTGAGAGACCACATGTCATTTATTGTACATTAATGCTTCTCAACTGTAAATTTTTCACTAAAAGTCAGAGTTCTACTTAATTTATAAATATTTTCAGGAAGATATAATACTACATATTGTACAGCATAAGACTAGAGCATAATTTCACCTGCCAACAAAGTATTACATTATTTTCTTTCTCCAAAAACATATGATAGTTTCCTGCTCATGTGAATCACCATAACCACTAACCTGGAGTTGCTCAGCAGCCATCCGGTCCTCTTCCTCCTGCCTGCGTCTCATTTCCTCCTCTTGCTTTCGTCGGGCCTCAAGCTCTGTCTTCCTGTTAGTAAAGAAGAAAATTCAGTCAAATGATCACATATTGTACTGACAGAATTTACCTTAACTAAAATATTAACAGTAGTGTATATATATTTTACTTCAGATATAGCAGCTGATAGCATTGGTATTGGCATGGTGAAAATATGGCTGATATTCCAATATTTTTCGAGCTTCTTTATTAGGCGATTTGAGTAGTCATGCTTAATGATAGTAACTATATACTACATCAATAAAGACATTATAACTGTTTAACTTTTAAAACTTTACTGCAAATCTCATCCAATACAGCCTGTCTCAAGCTTCCACTATTAATAACATGAGGAAAGAAGTAGTGACTGTATATGGTTGCCTAACTAGATAAGACTTTAATCAAGCATCCACACTGGAGGCCTGGGTACAAGGTTATTTCCATCAAAGTGACTCCCCATAATCCCATTTGAGGTTTGGTAACCAGGAATGAGCCCTGGGTTAATGTACCCCATTATGATTGGCTGACTGTTAAATATAGCGAGGGACAGACAAGGGTTTGGACTTACTTCCTACGGTTCTCTTCATCTTCCCTCCTCTTCCTTTCCTCCTCCTCTTTCTTCATGCGCTCTTTCTCCATCTCTTCCTGGATATGCCTCAGCCTCTCTTGCTCCTCAGCATTTTTCTGTTGCATCAGTTTTTTGTGCAGGACACTCAGCTCAGTGTTCAGGGCTGATACCAGATTGTTGTTCTCTCTTTCTATCTGCTCACGTGTCATGGAAGTTGTCTGCCACATAAAACATCAACAGTAAATCAAAGCAAAGTTATGGAGCATGTACATAGCCTTAAATTATGTAAATATGGAAGAATAAACCCCTCATAAGTCGGTTTATAATTATGCAGAAATATGCATAAGTCATCATGGTAAGATAATATTAATAAAAAAATCAATATAAATTCAATAAAAGTAAAGAAGAAAATGAGGCAAAAAAATTACACTCCAGAGTATTAGGGGTACCAGCTTAACATGCTGTGACATAATACTTCTTGATTTAATATGATTATATCCAACAATACCTAGCAATTCAGACATTTTTGCTATAGATGGCATATTTGCCAAGTACAGTATCTGGGTGGAATTTAGGCACATTTGTCCTCTGAGCAACATCTAGGGGGGATGGGGGTACCCTAAGATAGAAAATTGGATAAGTTATAATAGCTGGAGCCCCTACTGTTCTGACAATTGGGAGGGTGGATACTGTATTGTTAAAAAGGATCTTTAGCAATGAGGCAAATGTCAGACTCAACTCTTGGATACTAACTCTGATCTTTTTTATGGTACCATCCATAGCTGCTTCTAATTTGTTGACCTCAGCCAAAGAAGATTCTTTCTCCTTTTTTAATTGCTGGACAATACTCATCATCTGCTGCAACTGGCCCTGCATTACAAGTAAAACAAATACTTTTAATAAAACTATTATTAACTCCCTAAAAATATATGAACAACAATCAACTTTAAATAACTTTACACTTGCAGACTTTGAACAATGCAGTATGTAACATGTGTAGATTGGGTAATAAAAACTTATAGTCTTGTATTTCCTAACTTTTAGCAATCACTATTGTATTATAAATTTTTTCTACCTGAAGTCCTTTGATCTTTATGACACCCATGTAACGAGGACGGTATTTCTTCCATGCAGAGTACATCTTCACATTCTTCTGGATTATTATTAGCTGCTCTCGCCGGAACAGAATCTTATTCTTTACTGAAAGCACAAAAGTTATCACAAAACCCAAATCAGTTACTGAAAATCAGTGGTTACCTTTAAGTTAATACAATATATACTATATAGTAGAGTAGTCTCAACCAAAATATAATAATCTCAAATATAATTCAAGGGAAAGATTTATACAACAATAGGCTAAACTACAGCAGAATATCATTCAATCTGGATTCTCAAATACTGTACAGCAGTGCCTGTACCTTCCTAAGTTGGATTGATGGAAAGCATTCATTTCTGTTTACTATATACTTCCAGCAGTGGGTACAAAATTTTTCATTTCTATTCAATAAAAAATTATTAAGGTTTAGATTCTTAGTGCTTAATTTTATAATATTTGTCTCCCATTAAGCAAATTTTATCCATAAAATGTAAGGTTAACTCCACAGTACAGTACTTACACTTGATGACAGAGAGGGCACACCACTGGGCCTTCTTCCAGCGTGACTGCAGCAGCCACTTCTTGACCTTAGACACCAGCAGCTGTAGGTTTTCCGGATCACTTTTCATCATCTGGTCAAACTCGGCAAACTTTCCAGGTCGGAAGAAGACCTTTGTCAGCCCAAACTTAAAGTCCTTCTCATCCAGACCAAGTGCCTTAAACAGTGACTGGAATGAGAGATATAAGATTAGTTAGATCACTAGACCCATATACTGTACAGAAATTTCCAATGTGGTGTGATACTACTGTACTGTAATATGAAAAAGCGAGTCAGCACAGGAAAAATGGATACACTGAGAAATATTTATACTTGTAGGGTGTCTAAAACTGATAGTTCAAGAGGTAGTTGGTACATGAAAATAATGGATGAAATAAGGGCAATGAAAAATGTATGTGGGAATGAATATAAAAGGCAAGAGGTGGTATGGAGAGCATAAAGGAGAGTGCACAATATGGTGGGTGATGGTATAAGAAAATGTAGAATTACAAATAGTACAATAGTACTACAGTGGTTACCAGCCTTTTGGCAATTAAGCCCCATCCCCTCCTTTGCAGACAAAGTTTCCAATTCAGTGGATTACCTATGACTCTTCCTACCCCTCAATAAGAAAGAAATGGAAATTTTAGTGATGAATATGACGATTGCAAACTAATGACAAAAGATCCATCACCACTCACCTTACAAAACAGCCTTGGATCCAGCCTGGCCAGTTCTGCAGGGAGGTAACGCGTATACATGGCATAGAGGTCATGGAAGGGAGCTCGAGAGGGGAAGCCTTGCTGCATCAACTCTAACACTGAAGTCATCCCAGAACATTGAAGCTGTGACAGGATTGGTCCCCCCTCAAATTGATGGTCTACCATTTTCACGTTGGGCTTGATGCAGCGGATGAAGTTTGTCCCCTGGGAGGATGTGATCATTATAAGTAATAATGAACTGAATCGATAGGTCACATGTGTTGATTATAGTATCTCCTTATTACAATCAGAAACCATCAATGATAAATAATTCCAGAGAGTTAAGACCTTCCACATGAAATATAGTTAACTGCAGCAGTTTTCCTGGTAATAGGAGTGAATATTCTTAATTCAAAACTGAAATTCACTCTGATATTTCTGAAAATGTTATGAAAGAAAATCTTCTTACAAGAAAAAATATAGTTTATATATAATTTCCAGTTGCATGTACTCTTATAACATGATCATAAATGAATAGCTACTTGCACAACTTTGAAAATGCTACATAACGGACTGAAAAGAATCCAATTTTCTGTACTACTAGAGGAAAGCTATCACATATTTTCTTCAATTAATGCAATTAAATTACAGCCTGTGGCCGCACACGGGTCAACATAATGTAATATCTTCCTTTGTCTAGTGGTTGTTTTTATCTCAATAATATCAGTAAATACTAAAAATAACTGTGGTAAAATCAACTATAAACTATTCATTTGTACAGTAGACCAGAACAGAAGTTTATCTGTTGTTTCTATTCAATTTGAATAATAATATCAGATTTATGTAAATTAAATATATCCTTATGTAATTACCTATAAACTCCGTCTTACAAAAGCTAAGCTATTTTTAAGCATAACTATCAACTCTCATAGTGTTACAGTATCTGATCACTTGACTTTATCAGTATACTGTACATCAAATATGAATTAGTAAGAGCCATAACACACGCACAAACATTTGGTCTCTAAAGATAATAACTAGTACTATATAGAGTTAGTCAGTCTTCCCACAATATTCATTTTACCTACATAATGCTATTCTTGTGCTCTGTGGTTCAATCAACCAGACTGAAACAACTATAGTACCTAGTGTGCAAGTACGAAGGTCCAAGTACGGACTTCAGAAAACTGATGAAGGAATTCTCCTTTCTTGTAAGCTTACAGAGTAACACAATTTTTGTGCAACACAGCTAGGATGCAAAAGCAAAGCTTCATGTTGGGGGAGAAGAGACTCTATACAAAATACTAAAAGTACAAATACAGCTATAATATTAGTCACAATCCTAGAAACTTTTCACGTAAAAGAACACTATTTTGGTAGATGTATTATCACATTCCAAGGCTTGAGTTAGAAGGTAAATATCACTCAAAGAGTCACAACTACAACTATACCTGACAGCATATACTTCTGGAGACCACCACTCAGTTGGTTGAAACTGTGACAGGGTGAAATTAAACTATTTTGAATACTGTATATACAGCAGTATTTTTACCTCTGGCCTGTAATTTATCAGCAGAAGATACATATTTAATAGATAAGGAGATATGTAATATTACAGGATTGCAGTAGTGCATAGTGTACCAGCTACATACAGAGATGTGTAAATAGGAAAAAAATAGAGGCATCCATTAGTAATTGCAGATACTTGAAGAATAGTGAGAAATTATTCTGTAGCCATAATAAGCTGGTTGAACAATGCAGTTGACTGAAGGGTAACAAATAAGATGAATAACAAAGAATGTAATATACTGTACAGTAAAGGTGAAATATCATATGAATCACATCAGTATGAACGCCTTTTAAAACTACTGTACATGGAATAAAAAAAAAAACTCATACACAAGCTAACAACTACAGAATGGAGTTGCTAACTTATATAACATACAACCATATAAGCAATGTACACTGTACCATCACTGAATAAACAATATACACATCCTGTATATAAGTATGGCATAGAATAAACATCCTCTTATTCACATGCACCAGCCAATGGAATATATTTTGTGACAATATTAGCTAGTTTTCTATATTTGACCTCCATGCTGTGGCATACCTGCTGAAAAGCCACCATAGTGGTGTGGCAAAAGAAAATACTTATTCTCTTTCACGTCTAAAATTTTCATACAAATATTTTGATGACAAGTTGCAAAACATTATGGAGGTAAGTGTATCAGTTATCTTGATACATATATGAGATCAGCAGTAAGTCTTCATTACAGTGTGGTAAAGTCTGATGAATGCTTTCATGAAGGTACAAAACCAAGTACAAAGAGGATAACAAAGCCACATTGGTCCGGCCAATCAATGAATATAATGTGTCCATCAAGAATGCTGCAAAATATGAATTTCTGACTGGGCTTCTGGATGGTGTGCCACAGTCCATCACAATTCTGCCATAAGACATGCCACAGCAAAAGGTTTAAGCTTTATGTATGTATCAGCAAGGGAATTGGGTTAGTGTCTGCAACTGAGACTATGCCTCATTCTCATAGTACTGTATATGTGACTTGTATCTTACTCTCTCAACTGTGTGTCTGTGTCTGGAGTAGTCTGTCTCTCCACTTCTGAAAACATACTCCCAACTGTTAAATGTTAATAATTTAATAACCCTTTATATCAATGTTCCACTTATTATTATTTTCTTTTGGACTTTACGACCGACATCAAAAATCATTGTCAGTAAGAGTAATAATCACCTGATAGCCCTGTATACCTTTTAGACAGTTACTGAGGTATATGCATAGTACAAAAATACTTAAGCACTGAAAAACAACATATACTGTATCCTAGTTGTGCAATTTAGTTAAATCATCAAGAGAGAAGGTTAAATACATAATATGTCAAATTCTTTCAAAGATTTTGCCACATTATTACCACCTAAGACTATGAAACAGACATTGATATTGGAAAGGGTAAAAAGAAGAAAATTATTTGGGTTACAGCAAAAGTTGTGTGCAAGATAAAAGAAAATCAGGAGACTTCCCTGTTTGGGAGTTTTTTTATGGACAATGAATTAAGAGATTTCTTGAGAATTATTAATCAATATTATAAAAAAATAGGGTAAAATACTGCTAATTAATATTGGTACATTTAATCATATGAAAATATTACCTTCCAGTAGTTGCTAGACGGTATAATAATTTGTGTTAACAATACTTACTGTGCTTGAAAGTTTATCCATCAACTCTTGCAGCTGGGTCTTAAACTTAGAGGCCACAGAGATAAAGGAGAGCTTGCCTCTGGAGCTCTGAGACTCTCCAGAGGCGGCAAAGAGGGCCTGGATGAAGCGGTTCTGAGCCTCTTGCACCAATGCTTCCAATGAGGCATGCAGTGCATCATTGTTCTTCTCTAAGAATTGTGCCTGGGAAGAGAGGATGAGGGTATAGTCCTGGACAACAATATTTCTAATCTTTATATTTCAAAGCACCTATACAAGAGGCTTTAGATAATATCACAGGGGTAAACAAGAATGTTAGAATATCAGAAATATATAATCCTCCTAGTAGACAGAAATTTCCAATAATAAATAGAAGAAACAATGAGGAAATGCACAAATACTATATGAATATCTGTGTTAAGGCAGAATTTCAGAGCTCTCACAAACCCCCTCTAGCCCATTTTAACTCACAGTCTGGTAACACACAGCGCCAGCAAAGTGCCGGATCAAGAAGCCCTCATCATCCCTGATCTCCCTGTGGTCCCTCAGTTTGCTCTTGCGGGGCAGGGCCAAGCGGAAGTGGTTGTTGTGGTTGTTGTGGACAGCTGCCGTGAAGTGGGTGTGGGAAGACTTGGGCAGTTTGCTTTCCTCGTCCAGGAGACTGATGATCCCATACCCACGTGCCTCAATCAGGTCTAGGCACAGAACGAATGTATCAACCACAGATTACATAATGACATATGGTTCAATCTCTTGTTTTCTCAGGAAAATTCCCATGAAGGTATGGCCAAGGCAATACACAACAACTTCTCCCCCTCATATGGCAAGGTTTTACTGCGGGCCAGCTTTTCACTTCCAGCCCCCAAACAGAATTACAAATACTGTACTTATGGGCAAAGGGGCTCTCCTAGAGGTAGGGAATGCAGAGCCTTTTTTGTGATGAAACAGACAGACCTTGAGTGAAATTATTGCCATATAGCCTAAGGTATATAAGTTATTACTCCTCTATTTTGGTCAGTCCTATGGAGAGTTTTAGATGGAACAAGGATATAAAGTAGAGGATTCTTAAATTTCTTACAAGTCACAACATCTGCTTTAGCACTCACCAATGCAGTCTTGGTTGTCAACATACGAGATCTTCCTCACTCCTAGCCCTTCCTTCTCATAAAGTGCCTGTTCGTCCTTTAAGATCCGCTCGTTAAAGAACATTTGTAGCTTCTCGTTACAATAGTTGATACAAAATTGTTCAAAACTGTTGACTGGGAAGTATTCTGTGGGAAAATATGAGGTAACTTGTACTTCTGATTATATCTAGTACATTGTACAATGTGGTTTTAATTCCATGGACCACTCTTAAAATATTACCAGTTTTATGAAATTCATTATAAGGAAAGACACTGGTATCAAATGTAACAAATGTGGACAAATCATCAAATAAATATAATAACTGGAACTCAGATAATAACTCAGAAGATATTAAATCAAGTTAGAACCAACAGTTAGCATGAATCATCTTTATCAGGATCTGAATGTAGGAGATCCAAACAGTACTGTACTATAATTGCAAAACACACACTAAGCCTTAACACATATCCCTCACCAAATCCAGCAATGTCGAGGATGCCAATATAGTAGGAAGATGATGAGAACGGGATGCTCTGGTTGATGCGGTGAACGATGTAGTCAAAGAGCTTACTGTACATGGCTTTGGCCAAGGCATCACGTGCACCACTGGCTTCGTATGTCTTCAGTGGTACCCTGCCAGGAGGAAAGTAAGATATACAGTATATAAGGTTAGAATCTTATATGTACTGTAAAAGGTTGTATTCCAATACAGTCAACCCACCATCAATAAGCTTTCTATAAATATGAATTACATTAAAGTTGCCTTGCCCAAAAAGTATTAATTAAAAAATCCCAGATGGAGAGAGGCATCAGAGTTAAATAGACATATGAATAGCTAGATTCTCACTTGTATATTTCTGTTAAGATGTTTGTAACAATCCATAAAATGATTATGCATTTTCTGTATGTATGTGTGTGGCCTTAGGAACGGGAGGAAAGACAGCCTTTCCGCGGGTATTGAATAAATGTACTTTGAAGTAGAGTCAATGTTATAAAAATATAATGATCAGAGAATACTACAATGAATATATAACTGTTCCGTTATCTTGCTTTAGAGCTTAACTAACTTATGCAAGTCATATTTTGTAGGGGAGGTGGCTGAGTGGTTAATGTTCTGGACTCATAACCTGGAGGTCGGGAGATCGATCCTCTCAGGTGAGGGCCTGAGATTATTTGCTCTTCCGATTTGAGTTTCAGGCACTAACTATAAGGCCACCGAACGTCATAAAAACACCCTCGCTGGTACCATAACAGCTGCAGTATTCGGGAATAACCCTCATTTCCCTCCCTCTGTGGCTGGGTACCAGTTTCGGAAGTCGTGATGTGTGTGTGTGAGCAACAGTTGACCTGGGCTACGGTAACGGGCTTGATGAAGCCTATGTCCAGTGTTGGAACATATTTAAAAAAAAAAAAAAAAAAAAAAAAAAAAAAAAAAAAAAAAAAAAAAAAACACACAGGTACAGGTGCTGTATAGTTTTACAGTCAGTATGTTACATTTAACTCACATGATGACAGTACCCTTGAGGCCACCTTTGCTAGTCTGCATAACACGTGAAAGGAGTGCCTGGTTCAGTTCAGTGGGGTCAACTCCCATGAGCGCTGCTGCAGTCTTGAGGGAGCCGTCACTCCCAGTGGATATCATGCACCCTCCTGTTAATACATGATGGTACTTATGTTAGCACCTTTCTCCCTTGCATGCCTGTTGACATACACTTTCAGACACATACAAAGAGGAAGCTCAGTAATAAATGTACACTAATATGACTCTTGTAATTCTTATATGGAAACTCAAGCACCTGAGCAATTTCTAATGGGTTATGTAGCTAATAGTATGAATACATGAGGAGTGTACCCTTCTCCACCCAAGCTACATGTCATAACAGCCCTTTAACATTGACTAACCATATGCGAGAGAAAATTAGCAGAGCTCCAACCCACTGCAGTAACTCTTTCCTTTTTTTTACACACAATACAGTTCAAGACTCACATCATTATACAGCTATCAGCTAACTCAGTCCATTTTACATATGCTCATATTTGGGTTTGTTTTCATTTCATAATTATCAATCAGCTAATACACTTTCTTCATGTGAAGATTTATTACATCTGTGCAAGTGACAACACTTTACCTTTTACTTCAATCATCAATTCATAATGTTGGTGCTTTGCTCCCTCATGCAATCGTCACATCATATTACTGGTCATAACAGAAGCCACATTTATATGAGTTTTTTCTATATCTTTTTGTACATCCCACAACTTACCCTTTGAGTCATCTGGGTTGTCCTCAAAGCTAATATTGCCAAGATGCAGGACAGCAGCCACGGTAGTGTACACAGCCAGTCGTTCACTGTCACTCAGGCCAAAATTTGTTAATGCCTTATCTACAGTGGTGAAATCCCTCATGTCATCTAGGATGGGGTCCTTCAACGGTCCTTTTTTCTGATGGCTGGAACTTTTGCGATCAGCAGGAAGTGACTTCTCTGTATCCCGCCCACAGAAGTACTGGGTGCAGCCCTTACGAAGGTACTGAGGAGAGACAGAAATGTTTGTAAAGTTAGTAAGAGTGAGGGACTGGGAGAGCTGGTAGGGTGAGGTGTGGAAGATATAGAGGTAATGAAATGAGAAAGGAGAATGACAGCAATAAGAAAAGAAAGCTTTGGGTCAGCAATGCATATTATGCTATAGAAATAATACATAGGAAATTGATCTATAACTGAAAACTGTTCTTCAGAGGGGTCTCACCTTATGAATCAAGGGAAAGCTTCCAGTGAATGAAAAAAGCTTCCAGTGTCTGTCATAAGTAAAATATAGAGAAATATTAAGATCCAGACAACAGTGGAGTCTACACAATCTTCTGAAATAGCTACAGGTTGCAAGGTGTTCATGAAACACCTACATTATATTGGTCTGGAGTGCCAAGCTTCAGCTGCTGCCGAAGTTTGTCTGGAGCTCCAGCACACAGTTGATAAAAGATGTGGTAGTTACGCTCATGTGGTCCCTGCAACACTATTCTGGACTTCTCAAGCAGGTAGTGAGAGATGAACCCACCAACCACTGAGTGACGTTCGTTGAAGTGGATCTCAATGAACTTGCCAAACCGAGAGCTATTATTGTTGCGGGTTGTCTTGGCATTACCAAAGGACTCGAGCACTGGGTTGGCTGGAAATATAAGAGCACAGTATTACTGCACTATTGAACAAATAATTGAAGAAAAAATACCATCAAAAGAGCTGTGACTCAAACATACACTGTACGGTATTTAGCTAAGCATTGGAAATACTTCAGATTTGCACTCTCACATGAATCATAACACACTCTTTCAAAGCTTCATTTTATTCAGATCTATAGTACTTCACTTTCAATTTTTCATATCCAATCAACTGATTTTTAAATTAAACACAACTGGCTAAAATTTGAGGTGTAAGGATACTCACCATCCAGGATTTTAGCTTCCAAGTGGCCGAGCTTGGCCCCCCAAGACTCACACAGGTATCGAAGGATATATTTTGTGGACTCAGTCTTGCCTGCACCAGATTCCCCAGACACAATGATGCTTTGGGACTGCTTTAGCACCTTCATGTCACGGAAAGCCTTATCAGCTGTTGGGAATTCATACTAATTATATATTTCACAGTTTTCGTTTATGTGGAAAATAGCAATTGTTTTTGTACTGTACAGTACTTTCAAAAATATATTCATAGGTCTGATTTAATCAAATTTAGGGTTTCTTTACTGGGTAAGATATGAAAGTAAGCAAGAACAAATAATAATCTTCAGTACAGTATCTCACCCCAACGCTGCCAATACAGTACTTCCCCCCACCACTTACCAACAGCAAAGACATGAGGTGGCATTTGACCAAGAGACTTTCCCTGATACTTCTTGATGGTGTCAAGTGAGTATAGCTTTGGGATGTCAATATATGGGTTCACTGCTATCAGGATGTTGGCCACATATGTCTGCAGAGAAATTCAACTGTATTTTTATTATGAATAAACTGTATTATATTTTCAATAGCTACCCTATCCTAATTCATAGGATAACTTTGTCACTAATGCATACAGAATGCTTTGTCAATATTATATGTTAAAAAAACTTGCTCTAAGTTTTAAATTTTCAAAATGATAACCTTTGGTTTGTTAATCAAATTATTTTGCAAGACTTATAATCATTCTACATTTACTTCATCTCTTCTAGGGTATATTACTTACATAAATCTTGTCTCTGTTGTAGCGCAGTCGGACATTGTTGAGAAGTGTTGCCTCGTTCAGATACATTAAGGCACCTGTATGCAAAATACTGTAAGTCTAGTATAACCAGGATGAAGATACTTTGATGAAATTGTTGACATATAAATACCTCTGAAGTAGCTGCCATTACTACTTTACCCATTGTGGGTTTAGGCTAGCTCTGAACTTCACCACAACCCTACCAACCATCCATGAAGTACAATATCTGCAACCAAACATATACTAAACTAACACCAATTTAGTTCTATATTCTATGACTTCTGGTATTGGATCAGATTAGAAACATGTTGCCATATAACAAAGTAGAGTAATATTGATTACTGTAAAAGTTGCATTAATCAACTTGTTCCTGGATATACTGTATAATGGGAACTTTCAATAGCTGACAACACATGCATATCTGTTAGTCTTGGCAGTATTTTTGAACATATAAATGGCGAAAGTAACATTTTCCAAAAATTTGGAAGAACAGTACAGTACTGTATAGTTCATAAATTTTTTTGCATTTTACAAATGACTAAAGTCTCAAAAGAAAAGAACAAAACCAAATCAAGCTTAAGAAAGTCTCCCAGAGCAGTACAGGCCAGTAAGCAGGAACTTGGTCTGTAATTAGGTCAACAATATTGCTGGATTGATTAACTTGCATTGAACTTGCACAAGATGTTTGATAGCGTACAGTACCAAGAAGTCTGATAAAATAATGAGAACAAATTCTTAAAGCTGAGTAATATTACTATAGTTCCTAATCTTGTTATTGAAGTTCCTCATTCTATTTGGTCGAGCAGCCACGCCATAATCTTGTAATACTGTGTACTAGCTGACTGGCTAGCTTTGCAGGCCTTATCAGTCAGAGATATTATCCCTAAGGGAACTCGGGAATTATTAAAAATTCTGTACTCAGTTTAACTGACAAGTGATCAGTCAGAGATTTCCAGTGAAAAATCTTGGGCAGATGGTTAGGACATTATTCCTGCAGTTTCTTCACTTTGCTAAAAATAAAATATTTTTTAACAATACAGTACAATATACTGGTACAACTTTCCATGGTATCCATAATAAAGACATGACCAGAAACTGCTGTTGTATGTTCATGTATCCAAATTGCAACAAAGTACTGAATTTATTTTCTGTCTATTTGAATTCTGGCATTTCATTACTCTTCCCCCTCAGACAGAGGTTGCAGACTACCGACACAACTCAACTGAAAGTTTCACAAAAGATAGGAAGGGATAAGAGTTTAGTTCTTGAAGATGATCTCCAGATCGGAAGTTTTCTAAGAGATTTTTCACTATTGGATGATGGGAAAAAACGTGATGCTTTGTACGTTTTTTCATCGGCAATTAAGGGTAATGAGGACGATAAGACAAGGGGATGGATCAGCTGGCTTGTGAGAAGGTCTGCAATCTTTATTTTGCCTTGTATTACCATAATGCCTTCAATTTAAGCACAACTAAAAATAACATATGGTACGGTACTCACAGTTATCATCAACATCCTTTGCATCATCTTCCTCGGCTGGGTAGACCCTATCATAGTCAGCAGTGATGGGCTTGGCCCCTGGTGCTACTGGCTGAATGACTACACCCTCACTGCTCAGGTCTGTGATCTGACCCAGGAGGAACCCATGAGTCTGGTCACTCACCCACACCTTCTGTGTCCCCTCCATACCCTGAAAACAAATAACATGCTCAATGAGTACTTCTTACTTCACACTGATTAGGAAATGTACTGTACTGTACAATTGTGATAGGCAGTGTTGTTACATTACTAGTACATTATAGTAGATTCTGTGACATTACTTCCCAACAATACTATACTGTACAATGTACACTGGATCAAAAAAGTATCGCGCAGGTGGGGTCCGATGGTTCTGTAAATGATCGCTACAGCTCATGATAAACAAACTCGTTTTCAGTAGCCATCGTCTTACGTGTCAGAATGTTTCACGAGGGAAATGCGCGATACTTTTTTGATCGAGTGTACACCTTCCAGAGGTGAAACTGAGGGCCAAATTCACAGACACATGACATAATTTACATGTCACAGGCAATGACAAAATATTAAATCGCTCGTGTAATTAATGTAACTGAAACTCCATATCAAGTTTTTTTTTTCTGGTATACGACAAAAAAAAAACAAAAAAATAAACAGGACAGTTCAGGTATTAATAAATTATGATGTCATATACAGTATACTGTATAAAAAGAAATATGAAAGGCTGGTACTCCAGAGGAAGCTCAGATCAGAATTTTCTCTGCTCACACATTATTCTGGGTTGCATCTGCAGGTCCTCAGTGTCATAAATGGTAAATAATTGTCGAGTTATGGCAATATTAGACAAACAAACGAATACATGCTTATTCCTGTACTGTACAGTATAGCCTACACATTTCCAAATTGTATGTAAATAAAAAATATTTTTCACCGATAAAGTATGTGCATTCCCTTACAAAAGTACTAGTTGATGGTAAATATAAACTCGTACAATCGATCTGGCACTGTCAATTATAGTACTAAAGTACCGTACGCGTAAAGGAAATTGTATCCTCATTGTCATTGCCACAATCACTCAAACAAAAGCAGGTCCTTTGCTTTTGCCATCATCACTTAAATATATTCAATACATGTATATACATACACAAGTATTATGCTTACTGTGTCCGCCACCATCACGTCGGGGTGTGTGAGAGGGCGGAGTGAAGTGAGAATATGGGCGACTACAGGTGTGAGAGTGGGAAGACAACACAAGAGAGACTACAGCGGGCGTGAAAATGCCGGTGTAGGACAGGGGGGAGGTCGGACATGATAGCGCACAGATAAGAAAGATAACATTCTACTCCTGTGCCTCCCTCCCTCTATCCCATTTCTCTTTCTCTTGGATACATTTAGTCCGTCAGAGGAAAGGTACTGTGGCCCTGGAGATAGCAAATTACGCATAACATATAGATAATCAAGCACACATAATCAGTTAATCAGGTACACCTCAAATCTCATATACATAAAAATTTCCACATACAATACTCGTCTTTAAAACAAATTGCTGAAAATCTTACCGAGACCTCCAAGCTAACTACAGCAATAATGGTACATTACAACATCCCAATATCTTTCCAATTATATAAGTGACATTGAGAGGTCTAAATTATGTCATAGTTTAATCACACGTATAAAAGGAGGTTGGCTACGGGAGGGGGAGGGGGGCACTACATATCTAATCAGTGTACACAATTGGCGACATAAGTCTCCCAGAAGGGACAGGGCCCCTGTTGGGTTCCGGGGGGGGGGGGGGGGGTTGCGCGGGCAAGTCCTGCCACTGCATGATTCCAATCGATTTTGCATATAATATAATAAATTATATGTTTCTCCTGGGAATGAGGAACTCCTCTGTTTGCAAAAAGTGTAATGGGTTCATGATGACGCATACTATCTCACGAGCCACGATACATACACATTGTAACTGTTCGATCCACACACTCCACAACTCCTAAGGATCTCCTGCCTCTCCTTCCCATCCTAACCACCACAAGGAGTAAAGGGTTGAAACTCCTCATTGCCAGCTTCCCTACAAACACGTATTGAGATACTGTATTACCGGACACTGTAGGTTTATAATGAAATCATTATTATTCCTAATACAGTATTTAAAAAAATCTACACTTCGTAGGGGATTTACTGATCAGTTCAGACGGCAAGAAACGTGAGCGAGCTAAATATATAAAGATAACGGAAATGTGATGGCCAAGACAAACTTACATATCCAATATTTTTTTTTCAACTCGAATAAATCGGAATAATGCAAACCCTTAACCAGACAGAGGTGTGTGTGTGTGTGTGTACATGAGAGTGAAGGTCAACAAGTGTACTTGCCTAATAAGAGTGTACAAAACGAAAGGTGAAAGAGAGACTGGTTATAGATGTGAACGAGTGAGCGTGAGAACGTGAGTGAACGTGATAATGAAACCCAGACTGTCTAATAAACCAAAATCGTGAAAGCGGATATAAATTAATGTGTGTGTGTGTGTGTAGGCTTACGTGAAGAGAAAAACGAAGAAAAAATATGAATGTCAAGGCGTGAACGCTAGATTTACGTATGAGAACATAAAGGCATATTTAAAACCGAAGGAAGTGAGAAAATAAAGGTGTGATAATGAAGTAAGACTGCAATGAGTGAAGAAGTGACTGTGAAGAAATATATGAATGTAAGCAGGACGTGAAGGTGACGAAGGAAGGTGTGAATGTATGAATGTGAAAGTGTATTAGTTAGCAAGTGAAGGAATTCAGGTTTGAATGTGAGGATCAGAGAGACAGAGAGATCGAGAGAAAGTGAGATGGATACAAAGCCAGAAGACCCAGTGAACTGTGACACGTATGAAAAAAAAAATGTGAACATACTTCGTGACTTGTCAGTAACTTGATTGAGTCAGTAGCCCTCCAGGTGAGTCAGTCAGACATATGAGTCAGCCGTGATAAGTAATACGGGGAAGTTCCCGATTCCTTCACACACACACACACGAACAATGGTAAGAAGGAAAAGAATGAAGGTTAAGGAGGTAAGTAGTACAGTGCAGGTATACCTGGAGCAATTCATTCCTCATCCAAACTATTCCAAGCAACACGTCATCAATATTTTTTATTAATCTAGCCCTGTTTCTTGGCATACAAGGGAAGAATCAAGGTGCTCTAATGTACAGTTGCCAGCACTTATAACTGGTACATTCAGCGTTGTCAGTCCTCTATTCCTGTACCAGTTATAAGGCAATTGTACAGTACCAAAAGAATATTACCTACCCCCTTCAGATGTCACGACGGTATGGACAAATAGATACTAGGATACAATATATAGAAAGGACTGTTTACAAACTCCACTGTATATATATTAGTTGAAGAGGGTAGTACAGTGTTGGTAACTCTGTAGTAACTTATTCCTCCAATCTATTTCAAGCATCAGGCAGGACACCATTATTTTTGTCAATCTGATCCTCTTCCTGACATACTTCGGAGGATGGCAAAAACTAATATGCAGTACAGACTGAGCCTGTAATATCATGGCCACCGTTATGTAATCATGAGGTTGCGGTTACATGTAAGAAAAGAATACTGTATTTCCCACCCATCGTCTAGGCTTGGTTGGTGGTTATTATTACCGTTGGGTTGGTGTTACCTTCTCACACGGCTGAATATTGTCAGCACCCACACACCCAACCCATGCATGTGTATCTGTGTGTGTGTGTGTAATAAGAATGAGTCAACTCTGCGTGTCAACCACAGACTACTACGGTAACACCTGCCGTCATTCTCTCTCTCTCTCTCTCTCTCTCTCTCTCTCTCTCTCTCTCTCTCTCTCTCTGCCCCACCGGAAACTCTGGGCGACAGGACACACGCAGAACACCTGCTGGGTACCGTTTACAATACATGATGTTTGTCGCCGGTGCTGGGAAGGGAAACTCACACACATATACAGTAGATAGATAGATAGATAGATAGATAGATAGATAGATAGATAGATAGATAGACATACATATTAACTGATTAATTGATTTTGCGCGTGTGTGTGTGTATTAATCCAGCAGTAACCCCATGCTATCATCATGTATTAACGGAAATCATCAATTATCCAGCACTCCCCATTACATCCTTTGATTAACATAGAAGTAATGTACGTATAGAGAGAGGAGAGATGGAAGGAAAAGGAAGGGGCCAGGGAAGGATCAACGAAGAGATGGAGAAAAGGAAGAGAAGTTAGGAGAGGAACAGAGAAGAGATGGAGGAAAAGGGATGGAGTGAGGTAAGATTCAGCAGAGGAGTGATGGAGGGAAAAAGGTTGAAGTGAGAGTAGAGTCTGACAAAGGAGAGATGGAAGGAAAAGGAAGTAGTGATAGGAAGGAGACAGAGGGAAAACGAAGGAGCGTCAGTGTGAAGAGAGAGGAGTGAGGAGAGATGGAAACCAGTACAGAGGGAAGTTGGAAAGTGGGTAACCGTATCTCCTCCCTCCTCCCCCAACCATGAGTCAGGCTGACCACTGTTGCCAATTCACAAAGGTCACTCTCCCACACCACCCCCTTGGCCTTATCCATCTAACAGCTTACCCCTTTTCCCTCTCCCTCTCCTCTTCATCATCATCATACTGTTCCCGTTTGCCATTTTTCTGTTTGATAATGTGTCGTATAATGTTCACTGCAATTTCTTACCTCTTTAATCGTTCTTATTTCTCTTCTACCCTCCTCTCCACTTCCCTCCATCCCTCCTACTTCTCCTCTCCCCTCCTCTCTCCCTTCTTCCATCCCTCTTACTTCTCTTCTCTCCTCCTCTACTCCTTCCATCCCTCCTACTTCTCTCCCCCCTCTCTTCCCTTTTCCATCCCTCCAACTTCTCCTCTCTCCTCCCTCTTCCATCCCTCCTACTTCTCTCCCCTCTCCTCTCCTTCCTCTTCCATCCCTCCTACTTCTCTTCCCTTCTCCTTCCTCTTCCAGCCCTCCTACTTCTCTCCCTCCTCTCCTTCCTCTTCCATCCCTCCTACTTCTCTCCCCCCTCTCCTCCTTCCTTTTCCATTCCTCCCTCCTCGACATAAAGGTAAGAACAGCCCTAACTGTATTGAGGTTTACACCCACCCACAACACCACACCCTCGATTCCACTCCACCCAACACCCACCCTCCATGAGCACCAACATCATTCCTCTCTTTCCCCCTCGACACAACACCCTCCCTCTCCAACATTCTCTTTCAGCACAACACCCACCCTCTCTTTACCCCTTTAGGATCACATTTTCCCTCTCTTTCTCTCTCTCCACACCACATTTTCCCTCTCTTTCTCTCTCTCCACACCACATTTTCCCTCTCTTTCTCTCTCTCCACACCATATCTCCCCACTCCCTCCCTCAATCAACACCACATCCTCCCTCTCTTTTTCCCTCATCACCACATCTTCCCCGATCAACACCGCACCTTCCCTCTCCCTACCCCTGAACAGAACACCCTCCCATGTCCACCTCTTCCGCTTCCTTCCCTTTCCAGTTCCGCTATCATCTCTTCCTTCATCCGCATCACTCCCCCTCCCGACTCCCCTTCTTCAGTTTCCACTTCACACGCTCTTTCTGCTATTTTTTTTTTACATCTACCTTCGTCTTCCATCTCCTATATGTTCGGAAGGTATTATTTTAAAACATTTTGCCCTCTTGTCGTATTTCTGAATGTCCCATTAGTCATCTGGTACAGTTATTTAATAAGATCCCCTAGAATCCCTTTCCTAAACTCACACAATTACGGTGCAGTGACACAATGGTATTATGTTCACTATAGCCGTGTGTTTGTGTGTGTGTGTGTTTGTGTCCATACGGGGGTAGGCCTATAGCTGCATTTCACCAGATCTATTATATATTTCTCTCCTCCCTCGTACAACTAAATAATTTGTCTTTCAGGCCAAGTGCGTTTTTTTTCCCCTCATCAATCCAGTCTCCCATTCCCGTCTCCTGCCCAGACCTCCCTTTCTTACTCTCCATGCTCTTCCTTCAAACTCACAAAACTCTCTCCCTGCCTCTGCCTCCCTCACACTTCTTGCAGCATTCCGCTTGAGTCACCGACCGTAGAGTGTGGCGTGAGAGTTCCCCACACCACTCACTCCATCTAAACTCTCATCACCACTGACTCCACTTCCTTCTTCATCTCCACTCCACTTCCTTCTTTATCTCCACTCTCATCACCTTTCCACTTCCTCCATCACCTCTCCATTTTCATCACCCCTTCATTTCCTCCATCATCATCTCTCTCATCACTCCACTGTGGATGTGATTCACCACTGGCTACGTAGTCCTCGTTAGTTATTCCACCACTACAGGTCACCACACAGATTGTTACCAACTCACCACACACCACTACCTCACTACTACTTCACCACATACAACACACATACCACACCACACTTCATATACCACATTCCTCAATACCGCACACCCTGATAAGACAATACCATGCACCTCACCACATAGCCTCCCACACACACACACACACACACACAACTCGCTACCACCTCACCACGCACCTCCCTACCATACAACTCCCTCAAAACCAGACACCACACATTACCAAGGTCATCACAGCACTGGACCAAGCCTCACCATGCACCAACAACCAAGGCGAGTCACGGAGTGTAAAATGGTCCCAACAACTTGTCCCTGAGTCTATTCTTGATGCATGAAGCCCCGTGAAGTGATGTGGACAATTCTTTAAAGATTATGGCACACCTTCGGACCCAGGGTAAACACAATCTCTAAATATTTCATCTATCTCTACTATCCTTCTATTTTCTTCTTGCTTGTTGTCTCTTTTCTCTCTCTCGTTCTCCCACGCAAATATCAGAGGGTCTTCCAGGCCTAGTGCGACCTTCTTACTTCCTCTTCAAATTTTTAGGCATGAAGACATAGTTTAGAGAAGGTGGGTACCATGGTTCAGATTAGCTTCGTTGTAGGATGGCAAAAGACAGTGTTGTGAAGATAGTGAATGAGAAATACCTACGTAATGAGAGCAAAGAGGTGGTGTGATGGTGGCAAGGTATAAGACAGTACAGTATAGTAGTGTGGGTATACAGTTACGTGGTGGTGGAAGTGAGTCGGTGTAGTTACAGGTGAGGACCAGACTAGCAGACAACAGGTGTGCTTAACGAGACCAGCTGGTGTTATGGACGAGGGAGATGGAAAAGGCCCAGGGAAGGGAATGGGAAGTATATAGATAGAGAACAAAAGTTGTGAAAAGCAGATGGGGGAAGAACTTAGGAAATATAGATATGGAAAATACGAGATACAGAGAAAATCATTGTCAGATATAGAATGGACATAAAGAGGGAGAGGAATGGCCTGGGAGAATGTGAGGAGAGAGCACATAGGCTATAATTATAGTATATGGTATCCACCCGTATCTGATATCTGGGTTTGTTTATACATGACAGGAACAATGGGGCCAGGCTCGAGATGATAAGTGCTATCATTAATGGCACATTTTTTCATTCCTAACAGTTGTGACACCATTATACAGGGTATCATAAAATGGAGTGGACTATTAAAATGGAAACAACTTTTTTTTTTCTTTTCTTTATGATCTCCTTGTGTTGCTCTATTTCCATACCGTGGTGTCAGTTCCCCCTCACCCCCCACAATACCCTTCCCCTTCCCACAGGTCCATTCACCTCCATTTCCCGCTAACCCCCCCAACCCTCCCCCGTCCCTTCACTCCTTGTACCACCTGCCGCAAAGGGGAGGGTGATTATGTCCTCATCACCATTTCTCTCTCTCTCTCTCTCTCTCTCTCTCTCTCTCTCTCTCTCTTTCCTTCACACCCGTTCTGTTTCTCATTAACTATTTTGTCTCTCCCCTCCTTATCACGCACTTCCTTTGTCTCTCTCCTTCCTTTTATCACTTCTCATTATCTCCCTCATTTCCTTGACTTCTCCTCACCCCATGTCTCTCTTCCTCCTACCATTATTATCCTCTCATCAGCTTTATCTTTACTCTCCATTTCCTTCTTCCTACATTATTTCTCTACCTTCATCACCCCTCCTTCTCTCCTTATTTTCTAATTTACCTTTCCATCAATCCTTTCCTCTCTCCCTACCTTACCTTCCCATCAAGCCTTTCTGCCTCCCGACTTATCTTTCCATCACCCTTTCCTCTCTCCCTAACTTACCTTCCCATCACCTTTCCTCTCTCCCTAACTTACCTTCCCATCACCTTTCCTCTCTCCCTAACTTACCTTCCCATCAATCCTTTCTCCCTCCCAACTTATCTTTCCATCGCCCTCTTTCCCCTCCCCCCTCCTCCTTCAAATACATTCCCATCACCCCTTCCTTGTCTTCCTCAAACTATAATGTAAATTACCTACCCATCACCTCCCTCTCCCTCACTTTCTCCCTCTACGAAACTAAAACATTGCCAGTCATACATAACCAGTCGAAAGTTCCATCTCCAACGATTGCAGTAAAAGTGAACGTGTATGCGAGCTAATAATTTATATAAGATGAAATGTCATGCAGCTGGACCCAGTCAGTTCAGTCAACTCCAGCACTCAAGAGTTAATAAAAGCAACATACAATCTAAAATTAATATATAGAATATTCTTTTAAGCCGCAGAAATTGACGATTTTTTTACTCTGTGTGTGTGTGTCCTGAAACCTCTATGTATATCGTAAAGCTGAAATGAAAACATCAGCCGGGCGTGACCCTATCACGGACTTTGTTATACTGCTTTGAATTGTGGACATATCGGGGGGGGGGGGGGGTCAGCCTAATTCCTCCCGCCTAACTAATACTATTTTTCCTTCTTCCCCATTCCCCACTTCTATCCTGACCACGGCCACACCCGCCAGCTAGGTCAAGGTGAAGGGAAGGGTGTGGTCATGAAGGGGACCTATCTTTAGGTGATCATTAGACCACCGGCTGCTGAAGGCGGATTAACGGAGGGAAGGGCGAAGAGATAGATAGATAGATTGATATAGACAGAAAAACATATATATATATATATATATATATATATATATATATATATATATATATATATATATATATATATATATATATATAGAGAGAGAGAGAGAGAGAGAGAGAGAGAGAGAGAGAGCGAGAGAGAGAGAGAGAGAGGGAGAGGGAAAGAAAGAGAGAGAAAGCCATACTGCTGCAGTTTCTTACGTCATCGAGTCTTCTTATCAGAAAGCCCACTGGTCACTTCTCAGCCTTATATATATATATATATATATATATATGAATTAGAAGAAAATGAGGAGATAAAAGACATTTTAAGTCTAAGGGACGGGGGGAGGAGGGTGGAAAGGAGGCCAGGAAGGTGACCGCATGTAGTTACAAAGATAGCAACGAGAGATACCGACGATAGCAATTAGCAGGAAATAAGCCATTATCAGCACAGGTCACTAACACACACACACACACACACTACCTCTCTCTCAACTGTAATTTCTCAGTCATTCCCCTACTGGTACTCCATTTTACTACGACAACCCCTCCTCATCTCCTTTCCAGCCTTATACAGATTTCCAGGATAGGCCTCTATGTCTATAGAATGAGAAGAGATATTGATAAAAGTATTAATACTACACGAGGAGGAGGAGGAATGTGGGGAAGGGGGAAATTATAAAGAGACGCAAGTAGACAATACGGTTAGGTAGAATATATAGCCTATATATATAATTATCATCAATACCCCATTTCCCTCTTTTAAAAGGGGTGGGGAGGCTCTAGCGCCAGTGCAGGATATATATATATATATATATATATATATATATATATATATATATATATATATATATATATATATATAGAGAGAGAGAGAGAGAGAGAGAGAGAGAGAGAGAGCATCAACGGAACCATGGGCGGAAGTGAAGTGTTCAGTGGACTGTGACAACCCCAACCAACACTCACACCCCCTCCCTGACAACCCCAACTCTCTCTCTCTCTCTCTCTCTCTCTCTCTCTCTCTCTCTCTCTCTCTCTCATACAAAAACAGAAAGAAAATAGACCACGATACCTGTTCTCAAATTTTGCCCAGAAATGTCAGAGTGAAATCTCCTTCCAACATGAGTGATATTCTCGATATAACCAAGCCAACCCTACACCTTGTAACACACACACACACACACACACGGCACTGCTACGGCCTCCACCCATCCCATCGTCACTACCACAATGTGCATGGGGACCCCTTTGCTTTACCATATCCATCCGTGTCTTTTCCAACCTTTAATTTGTTTTTATCATTGTGAAAATGCACCAATTCCCTTTTAGGTAGTACAGTTGGACACATGAATGGGTGGTACAGCCCAAGTGAAAGATGGTCAATTTCTCCCAATATCAAGTTCCTTAGTACCAAATAGGAGACATAAGGGGCAGAAGTCAGTATTGAGGATGGTAATAAAAAGCAAGTACCTGATAATAGACACTGGTTACTCAAATGGGACAAGTATCTTTCACCTGGGCTACAGTTGGCAATTCGGTGTTTTTAAGCTTTTAGATATAAGTTCTTCGTTGTGTACATTTTTCGCGTAATCTGTTTCGGATCGCATTACATTTATCGAAAAGCTAAGAAATTTAATGAAGGAGCCAGTACAATTTCCGACGGGGAAAATAGAAACTGGAGTAGCCTAGCCTACATACAAAGAGCATTCATTGGCTGGATCAACTCGACTGTATTAGGAGTGCAAGATGTCTAAGGTGTGTGCTGGGTAGGGCAAGGATATAAGGGTGAGAGTAGGTATCAGAGCAGCTTCCACGCCCGGGTATGATGCAAGCTGTGCAAGGGCAGGTTTAGAGAGAGAGAGAGAGAGAGAGAGAGAGAGAGAGAGAGAGAGAATAGTGGACATGCACTGAGGGTGGGTCCAATGACTGCCCTCTCACCCTCCAGGCTACACACACCGTTAACACCACAGCCCCCCAGCAACCAACCACTGTCACCTTTACCACCACAAACAGATATATAAATATATATTACCTCTAGGTTATCACTATCACCTGTACTTGTACCATCACTAACAGACATCAACAATGGTATCACTAGCCTACTTGATTCCTCAGGCTAAATTCAGCATAACACAGTAATTTTTTCTCAAAATAAACTGCTTGACGTACTGTGGACAATGGAGGCTATCACGACCCAAAATCACGAAGATACAATGGTTGTAAGTCACGACGTCATTAACCACGAAAGAAATTAACGAGCACTGCTTTCCTAAACGCAATTACCTTGCAAAGAACCGCCTCGGTGCTTTTGACGATCAAATAAAACAACATACAGTAGGCTGAAAAGAACTTGGTAGCTACCGTCATTTTAGGCGCTCTTAATCTAACTAACCATATTAATTTTCAATGCACCTCCACCTCCTCTAACCTTAGTAAAACAAAAGAGAATGTAGAAATGCACAATTCTGCATTATTTCCACGCTGCGCAATATCATATACCAAAATGACATGAGTGCACAAAGATCTGAGAGAGACAAATGGCCATCACCACTCGCTATGTCTTATTATACTGCGCAACCTCTGCTCAAAACAATGGACAAGAATAATTCATTTCTGTTCAATATAACTGCACACGTTCCCAGCCCCGGCACCATTCTGATCCAGGCAGGTGTGTCAAAACGTGTCTTACCATCTACTCGACACATAAATAGTTTCGGAATCGAGGCTCTCCGGTGTTTGTTTGTTTGTCTATACTTAGGAAAGTGAGTAGTATAGGCAAGAAGTCCGAATAATTTATGTCCTCGACAAAGAAATAAACATAGTGAAAAGTTGTTGAAATCCTCCCACTGTTTCACTCTTTCCTTCATGTAACACAACGTCAGAACAATGTATGAGTAAAAAAAAACAAAAAAAAACAGAGTACATTAATTAAACCAGAGATTATACAATAAACACCCGCAGGACTGTAAGTATGGAGAAAATATTGAACCCGTATGAGGAAATAGGCCTAATCCCTTATGTGGTGCTAGCAGAAGGCCAAGGAAGGAGGAGTAGGGGAACACGATACCAAAGGCAAAAAATCTTTAAGTGTTGCAAAGGAGAACTGGAAACACGCTGGACAGAGAGAGAGAGAGAGAGAGAGAGAGAGAGAGAGAGAGAGAGAGAGAGAGTGCCTGGCGGGTGAAGCACGAACCTCAAACATATGCTGCCTCATTATGCACCATCATCAACAGTCATTGTACTCACCATTCATAACATCACCCTTATCACTCACTCACTCACTCCCTAACTACTCTCATCACATCCTCGTAACACTCATTAATCCTTCCCTTGCCACTCTCATCACTTCCTCCCTCGCAACAAATACCTTCCCTCTTAATTTAACTAGGCTACACTCTATCATTCCATCCCTGCCTTACCACTCCAAGCATCGATCCCTTATCTCACTATTTCTCCTCCGACTGGCTATGGTTTAAAACATAATAATGAACTGAGATAATCTGAACAAAGAGCACTAATTATCACGAGTGGGTTCAGCGACACGACTCCGAACACTCTGCCGACTTGAAATACCGTAACGAAAATACCGCAACGACATTCACCGCTCCGATGATCTCCCGCCCTCTGCTCTGCCGTCACACACACACACCTACACACACCTCATGTACGTCGGCAAGGCTTGTATTATATAGGTTCTTCCAGGCGTCACTTTGTAAGGCAGAGGGGAAGTTGTACAATACTCTCAATTATCGTATTCATATGTCTACTACATGTCTTACCAATATAGCGTTCACTGGCTGCTCAAAAACTGGTATAAATGTGGTAACCGGTACATTTTCGTCAGTCTTCAGATATATGTATATATATAAAAAAAAATGGAGTACAGCTGGAAGTACTATCATCTAACTGGTTATAGGTCGGCCAGCCAGCCAACCAACCAACCAGACGACGCCCCTCCCTTCCTCTTCCCCAAGGCACATCAGCACAGGTATGGCTGCTCTTACCTTCACTACTCCTCTACTTCCATGCCTAACTGCAGTTCCACAACACACCATCACACCCACATACAAGATAATCCAAGTTACACACATCCAACTTTCCATTTTTCGCACTCAGAAAACTACATACTACTACTACCCACACCAACTTCACTTACTACCATGACTCTATGAGTACCCTCCATACCCTTATCACATACTACCATCCACTCCCACTTCACAAGCAAGTAATTAATTGAGGGGGGTTGGGGTGATCTATGTACTAAGGCCATAAGTCACTGTACTTAGTAAAGCAGTCATGGGAAGCAAGCGCAGGGGTATCATGACCATTTATTTCAGATTAACATATTTAATTACCTTTAACGATACCCGGGAAACTGGATAGCATTGAAGACTATTATATCTGCTTTCCCTTATTGGTTCCTTTTAAGTTTTCACCACCACCACAAACCTCCCCAGCAGGTCACGAACAGAGGCCGGCCGGCACACGATCTGGACTACCCACAACCAGTTATCACATGCATCACACTCCACCCCAAAAAAAAAAAAAAGGAAATTCAAAAAACCATCCAAATTTGCCCTCCTCTTAGCAGCCTTGCTCACCAATTCTCTCTCTCTCTCTCTCTGTGGATCATTACAGGAGAGACACTGTTATGAATATGATGATGACGGAATCATAGAGTTAGAGTTCAGTGAAAGGAATGCAGCTGTAATAATAGACGAAGCTGTAATATATTCAATAATTTCTAAATACTCGTCATTAAATGATCCAGTATCATTCATAAATGATATTACGGTTTTATTTAGGTAGGATTAGGATGCCAGAACCCACATTATCTTGTTCTCCCCCTTCCTCCCACTCCTATGAAGTAACTGAGGTGATGTTGCCTAAGGTCGTATAATTCATCCAAAGCAGCAACTACACTCACCCCCCCAGTTTAAACGTCACCCTTATCAAACAAGACATAATGATGATACCAGACGTACACACAAGAAGCGACATAATGACGGCCCTTCACCCAACACACTCTCCTTGCCTGCTTGCATGACTCATTTTGTTCACCAACTTCATTCTTCCTACCATTACAACTCTAATTTATACCACACTTTCAATATATATCACCCATCACTGTATATTCTCGGTAAATAAATTACATACTATCATTGCAAACAGATTTTCCCGCTACGCTTCGGGTCACGGACTTTTATACTATATATACACAATTTCAGTGACCTGTTGTGTAATTCAATGACTGTTAATATGTTGTTTGGCAGGGGTACGTCAAAATCCCTGCGGACCAAATTCTCACCTACGATGACGAGTGAGTCTTCCTGACGAAGAAACTCGGGCGGGGTTCGTTGCACCCAAAAGAACGTTGCTGGTCCGGTGATTCCAACACCACCAGAACGTCAGAAAATCCCTCTGGAACGTTTGTGTGTAGAGTGGGGCACCATTTACAGATTAGTGTTGTGATGTCACGAGCATGAGAATATCGGTGAGGTGATGTGCGCACCACCACCACCTGAGGACAACACCGCACTGACACCTACAGAGACTCAGCACACACAGGATCACCGGCCGGCACCACAACTCACGCAACACTGCACTTCTCACTAGGCAAGGCACAACCACCAGCCAAAGCCAGCAGGTCCCCTCCCCCTCCCTCACCACCACCCGAATCCACCCCCGCGACGGTATATACCTACCTCATAACCGCACCTCACTCACTACATCCTGCCTCACAAATCCGCCCGCCGGATATTATAGTCATGCCTGTCATATCTACGACAAAGACATTATAGACTCATTCTGGACCTCTCTCTAAATGACCAGTCTATCTAGGACCATGGCCACATCCTATCACTTCCACCCCTGGCTATCTTGTGGTCACTTCTAACTAAAACGGACAGTGCTAGGACATCGGAAAGTGAAAGAATGTGACGTCCAGAATAAAAAGCAAATCTAGATACATTTTGGAGAAGTTTTCGCAATTAAGGATCAGATTTTAAAGAGGGAAGAAAGAAGACTGTGCTAGGCCCGAAATACCGTATACCAGAGAGCGAGAGATTAGCATAATAGAGAGGGCAGGAAGACAGGAGTGGGAGGGGGGGCTGATGCACGACCTTTACCCTCCACCCCATAAACCCCACTAATGGTCTGTCTCCTTCTGCTTTCCAAATATATTTCCCTTTTCTTTACTCTGTATCCTCCACCCATTTTCCTCTTTCTCTTCATTTTTTTCCTGCTGTGGAGATTGATGGAAATATACTGATTGATAAACATCGAGTCAGTTAGCACTACCAACCACAGTACAGTGTATTATTCTAATTACCATATCATGACACAGACAACCCATTCTCATTTTCTCTCTCTCCTACTTAAGTGTTTTGATGCCTTTTCGGCCCCATCCGCTCCATATCAATTTTTCAACTGCCCCTCCATTCCTTCTATTTCCTCTGTGCTTGCTTGTTATCTTACTTGGTAGGTTTCATCTATCCCTTACCATTTATTGCATATTAACTTATACTGCACCTGTTAACAACACAAATGCAAAATATGGGAACACTATACTGACCCAACAAACTCTCTCAACACCTGGCCACCAAGAAAGTCTAACACCTTGCGATACAAATCTGTCTAACATGACATATTAACACTTGTCATGAAACACACCAGCTGGAGATGCTTCCATATATCAGTTGAGTGGTTTCACCTCCAATCACTTAAGACATCCAATCATGTGCTCACAAATTCACTTACCTTGCATGGGCCCTTCTCGATCAGTGACATGGCCTGCTGAAAAAAAAGACAACATTTATGTTACCATAGTCAAAGTAATGTTACAGTTTCAGTGTATCTGTTCACTTTGCACAATCTACTATATCTATTGTGTGTGAGAGTTTTTACTAGACTCAACCACACTATCCAGGCAGGGTTGATATTTACTGGGCATTAAAAGGCTGGGAATAGAACACCTGCCTATCATTTCCATCACTTTCATAAACTGTAATGTTACCTTTCCACCACCAAAATATATAAAGATTCAGTATAATTCTTTTATGCCTATTTCTATGTCAACCTTAAGAATTGTACCTTACTTAAAGAGTGAATAGCATTGGGTTTAGAGTACTGTACTGTAGTTTGTAACTAGACACCAGCTGGTAGGAGTACTACTACAGAACAAGAAAGGACTGAAACCATCCACATCACATGTATGATATGCAAAACAGCCCCTAACCTTGACGGAAACTCTCATAAATCCCTAAAATTCAGTTACTTGAGTGAACTCCTTTTTGCCTCTCAGCAATTTGCTGATAAAATTGGCCAGTGTTCATCCAATACCAACATCAATACAGACAGGCCATGGAAGTCCTCGAGACTTCCTTTGCTTTGAAACAATGAATCACACCTGGAAACAATGCTCATCCAACCAATGTGTCAATATTAACACCAAATGCGCATTACAAATAATCTGCATAGCCATCCTAAAGGGGGATATCCAAATAAGAACTGAAAAATTACTAAGTTAGGTAGCACTTCAATACCTGGTACTACATACTCATTTCCCTCCAAACCTTCTCACCTTCCTTAACCTATGATACCTTGGGAGAACAGCAATAACTTGACAGAAACACTAAATACCAATAAGAAATAAAATATTTCGGAAAGAAAGGCCCATAGAACACCATGGAAAAGGGAAGAAACCAGGGAAATGAAGGAAAACACAAACCAAATCCATATGTTCACCATCACTCATCTGTTTATATTTTCCAGAAGTTTATGCTGTGATTAAGTATTTCTATAGTAATTTATATAATATATGATTTATTCTATCAAATAGTTCTCCCCTCATTCCCCTGCAACCCCACAGGAGAGCCTGAGAAACCAGGGGTGTACTGGTATATGTTCAGGATTGTGCAAATAATGTATTCAGTTGTTAATAATTACCTGTATATTTTAGAATCACCCAAACCTGACTTGGCCTGACCTAACCTAACCAGGACCTGGGTAGACAATTAGGAAGTAAAGTTTCAAATAATGCATTTATGAAAGAAATGGTACCGGTATAGCTTTAATGTTATAGCCTTTAGAAATGTTGCATTAAATGGTGAAAGATAATGAGTGGTTGAGATAAACATTTTGAAAATCCATTGTGGCAAAGTGGAAAACTTATCCTACATACATAAAAGTTTTTTTTTTTTTTTTCAATATTGGGGTAAAAAATTAAAGAAACAAAATATAAATATTGAAGAAAAACAAAAATATAAAAGGATAACCTGTTCTTCAGAAATATCATAAATCCATCTGGTAACATCAGTCTAAAACATTTAACATACAGTAGGCCTATTGGTATGGTAAGATGCAAACCAAGTGTTCAACCTCCAATTATCACATACATATCAGTCTTAACTAGATGTTCTCTACTTAGGCTAGAAGATCCAGGAAAATGAGTGGTAAAGTTTAAGAAGAGCCACAGAAATGGAAAACAATATTTCTCCAACTTTTTCTGGATAATCCATCATTCCGTATCTTTATATGGTATTTATTGAAAGAATTACCGTTTTGTAGCAGTGTTGCCAGATCCGGCTAGGTCCCAGTATTTTGCCCCGGTTATTTCCCAGTAGTTTGCCTAGGTTAAGTCCCGGTAGTCTGTCCAGGTTAGGTCCCGGTAGTCAGATGCGGTCTAGGTAAGGTAAGGTAAGGTAAAGTCAGGCTACTTCCAAAATGCCTCATTTGAATATCTTGGAAATGGGGCATTTGCGGAGGAAATGCCATAGAAGAAAATAGTTTTAGAATTGACTAAATAAGTGGGTAATGAAGGTAGAAAACCCGTCGCAATAACGGTAATTCTTTCAATATTTACCTTTTATATGGTATGTGTGTGCCAGTGCATTTTGACTATATTTGATCCCACATATCCCCAAGAGACGGGACTGAGGGGTGAATTTTATATATTTTAGAGGTAGTCTGATTTTACCTGAATTAACCTAACCTGGATCAGGACCTAAATGAGATAAACTACCGGGACCTAACCTGGGCAAACATAGGGGTGAAGTAAAACATAGTCAAAATGCACTGGCACATTGAGAAATTACTGCATAAAACAAAAAACAATCAAATTTGAAGGAAAATGGTAAGTATTTTTCTTTTCTGAGGCTCTTCTTAACTATTACCAAATAAGTAATAAAGGTGGGATGACGAATAGGATCCACGACTAATAACTTCCTTTGTTTGCATAACATGATGATGCCACAGTGGTTGAAACTACCTTCTCAGATTCCTAGTTCATTAAAATATAACAAGAACAACCCTTCATAACGCTGCAACAAAGTTCTGTATAATGGTAATGATAAAGAACCCTCAGTATACCTCGTGGAAACTCAAATGTCAGAAACAATAGCCAGCCGGACTTCCCCTTTAAAAGGAAGTACCGGCGTTAATGACAGCACTTGCTTTCTTTCAGCCTTAACTATGATACTGACAGCACTTGTTCTCACCTGACTGATGCTGTTGGGCCGTCAATAAACTGGCCACAGCCTCCAATATCACCAGCCACGCCCAGAATGTTAAAATCCCCGAGAGCGTCCCTGGTACCGTTTGTTTACTTTAAACAGGTGTTTCTTCCTCTCGGCCCGGCTTGCATTAGTCATGTACTCCCTCAGTTTTAATTGGCCACCTGTGTTTCCATTAGTTACTTTTTAGCATTGCATAAAATCAAAGAGTTAAAATTATCCTTACATTTAGAGTGTGAGTAATAACCTCAAGATTTGGAAAAAATAATGTGTTGTATGTAGTAATTATCATAATAGGATGAGCCCGTCTCCTATTTCGTCATTTGTGTGGTCTCTTTGATGAACGAGATGGTTGTAAATATTGAGTTACTGAGGGAATACTCAACAGCCAAGTCTCCCCTGCAACCTGCTGGCTAGTACATAAAGTGGTAACGCCGCTAACGTGTTGGCCTGGCATCTTGGTCGGCAGATCGAGCCTCGCCCAGGTCCGAGACTCCGAGAGTTTAATTAAGACTGTTTACTGGGGGGTTACTGCCATAGCTGGGCACCATGGTGGGGAGTTGGGCTTGTCTGGCTGACGTTTGGGAGAGTATCTCATCAGAGATAGATACCATACCACCATAGAAAACGGTTTGTCCGGTCCCTCCTCCAGGCTCCATGCCGCTCCAAGGTTATTCATCTTCGGACCTCGAGTCCTCGAAATCCACCACCCTTCTTCGTGGGCCTCGAGTAGCAGCTGGCAGGACCTCAAATTTCTTCTCTGATAAAAAAAATAGCAAAGACAGCTTGGGCGGTCATGACAACTTGCGCCATTTTCATCGCCAGCTCACACCTGGCATTGATTTGAGGATGAAAGAACACCACCCTAGGCCTGGAAGACCCTGCAGACCGAGTGAGAAGGCGATAGAAAGGTGAAACAATAAGCTCAAAGGAAATAGAAGAAAAGGAGGGACAACTGAAGAACACACCTGGAAGGTTAGCCTCAATAGGCTAACTATTCCTGTGCTGGCCTACTTGATGCTTCTGGATCAACCAGAGGTCAAGTTTATGTTGGTGCCTGGGCAAGCTGGTCAGTGTGAAATGACCTGCAGAGGGTAGTGGCTAGCTAGTGTCAGATACCTTCCTTGCCATCAAACAAAGTAGCTCAGACACAGACCCTGACCGAGTCACATCTACACTATCAAGTGTGGAATCAGGCTGAAGCAATTTCTTAAGTGGGGTAATCCATATCACCTCAGCCTGTGAGGACAGTGGGCATGGATAACCATCACAGAAACACCAGGGATAATCTGCAGGACATACGGGAGCTGAATGAGGATCATAACAACTATCAGACACAATACTCACTCTAGCATGAGGACAGCCTGTAGTATCTAAAGTTTTGTTACTCTTGAGTGTCCAAGAGAGGCAATGCTTGAATCATCACCAGTAAATACACCAATATTATGGTAGGTCAGTCATAAACTAAACTGTATAGGCAAATAATGGAAAGGATCTACTTGATGCATGAACATGTCATCAGTTGTAGGGAACACAGAGGGAGGATAGTTAGATCAGATATGGTGGTAAACCTATTCCAGTTTGCCGTATTAAAATACCAGATAATTATGTGGAGAGAATGCAAGGCAAGGAGATTGTAAAGAAGGTGCAAGGAAGTGATGTTGTGGGCCCTGGTGTGTGAGGCAGACCTCCGGTTAAATGGCAGAAAAGAGTGGAAGAGTATGGGAAGGAGAGAAACATTGAGTGGTAAAGGAGGGCTGGACCAAGTAAGGATGGAGTGTTGGAACAGGGAGAGCTGGAGACACTTCTGCCGTGGACACCCTCTTGGGGGGAGTTCCCTGAGGAAATGAGGCATCGGAGCTATAGATAGATAGATAGATAGACAAAGGGGCAGTCTATGAGAAAATGAGGGGAAATGGATGAAGATATGCTAGTGATTATCACAACTTCATACATTCAAATTTGAAAAGTACTAATGATAAAAAAACACAATTTATTAAATTAATTCTTATTATATTCTTTGATAATACACTGGGAAAAGTCCATTTTAATCTTTTTTTTTTTTCTTATATCTAAATACACTGTACAGTAAAAAGGATTGGAATAAGCCATAAACAATATTGTTAAAAAAGTCAAAATACCTAGAACTGGCAAGAAAATGAGAAATCTAACAAAAACACAAACACAACAAGATAAAAAATATTAACTACATAGCAATACAGTAGATCTGGTATACTTTACTACTACTGTAGATAAGAAAACTTGACAGTTACAACTTCAAGACTTCCAAAACTTGTCATAAGGAATTCTACATTGATTACTGGTGATGTTCTGTACAGTATGGAAGTGTAAAATTCAGCAGTCAGGGTCCACAGGTTCATCACAACACACACTGGCTTAAATATCACAGTTTGTATTAATGGTAATGATTCAATCACAGCTTAGATGATTCAAGTACAGTACAGCAAAATGCTACCCATTCACCAAGATGATATTCAGCTCCACTATGCACAATTAATTGAAGTCCTTTAGCAATTATCATCTGTGAAGCAACCAAAATGGCTTTGAATGAAATTTAAAATACCCTGTGATCTGATATCACCTGAATGAAATCAACCCATTACAGTAGGGTCACAAAATAAGCTTGTGACATAATAGTAATTCAATATAATAATTATTAAATTAAGAGAATTTACATAAAATTCAATGACTTGTCACACATAGGGGCTCAAATTTTATAGAACCCCTCCAGAATGAGGATATCAAGTTTGTTGAGTGTGATCAAGATGTTAAAGGAGATCTGCATGAGGTAGATGCTCAGAGATAATTTGGGGCAGTGCAAGTGGACAGCCCTAGTGAGGAAGAGGATGAGGAGTGGTCACCAATTGCTAGCCCTAAATCCCACTCCTGTAGAAATAAGGTAAACAGCTATTTCTAGTGTTCTTTACTGATTTTCTAGAATATTATGGATAAATATAATTGTTTCTTATACTGAAGGAGGATTGATGATCTCATGAGTGTGAACAAGAGGTAATCAGAAGTCTAATTTCTACAGCTGGAATCGTCCATCCACCAAATTACCCAAATCCCTCATATTAAGCATATTCCACAGAAGCAAATTCATTTATCCACCATGTACTTGCTTATTTGGGCGCCATACTGTATTCCAAGTAACAGACTTGTGACGAATCTATATTATCAAAAAACGTACCTACAATTACAGTTTTCACAATATTTTTATTTTTTAAAAGTACAGTAATAAGCCAAGCACATCTTCATCATTAAAAAGCACCTCTACAATTACAGCTATTAAAATGAACAAACTACAAGTACAGCAAAATTTTATTCTACTAAAAGCTGTTGGGACTATCTTTCTACACCTCTGATACCTTGCTCCCAGAAAGCTACAAACGGACACCAGAATAAAAAATTTAGGAGATAGATTTTCTGAGAAATGGCATTTCAATAGGATTGAATATTGCTGTAATTCTATGGTAAAGCAACCCTCTCTATAAGATAAAAAAAAAAGTACCAAGAAATGAAAAGGTAAACAAAAAAATGGAAGGAAATAAATAAAAGGAAAACAATTGAAATAAAGTGAATATGAAAATAAAAAGAAGTGAGTCTGCCAGAGTGACTGCTTATCAAAGTCATTCATAAACACCTATCAGCTAGTTTTACAAATAACCTGTTTCAAATATTCCTACCAAGACTAGGGAAAAGTATAATTCTTTCACCTAATGTAAGATTCTTTACAAATCCACATTGTTAAGGTCAATTCCAGAGGCAGACGGAAGAGCCACATCCTCAGGAGGTAGAAACTTGCCAATCGGTTGGATGGAGTTCTGTGGGAGGTGTGGGTGTAATTATTAAATACATAGCATAACAAATATATTAGCCAGCACTTCAATACTCAGTCTTTGAGACCTCAGAAGTGTAAACATAGCCATGTTATGGCCAACTAATATTTTTCATAAATACAGAATTGCCTTCCAAATTGGGGGATATTTACTATGACACGGTCCTTCCAAAATAATGGGAAATAAGGAAATAGAAACAATGGTATTTTGTACAACACTTTTTGTTTCATTAACTAAGCAGGTATGTATATCATTGTCCACACTCTTTTTCAATCTTTTCTCCTTATCTTCTGTATTCTATTCTATGACTCTTAACTACGGCCTTTTCTAGTTAACTTGCAGTATCACAATTCCAACACACCTTTATCTCCTGTAACTTCAACATCTCCTGCTTGAGTTTGTTGATGATGGAGGTGTTAGGCTGGTTGACAGTAGCATTGGACTGAAGCAAGGTGATCTCCTGTTCCTCAGCCTTTTTCTCTCTCATCGTCTGCATTGACCGATTTCCATATAATCTAAGCAATGAACCCCAGCTGTTGATGTGTGGATGGAGTTTCTGTAGAAGTGCAAAAAAGTTTTACCTCCTAGCCTCTCTCCTGACACAAAAAGAATCCAAGGGTTCAAGTTAACTTGATATTGTATGCATAAAGTGGCTAACTACATAATATTACACCTTCAAAAGAAAAAGCGTAAAAAATTAATGAGTTCTGTTTGACCTCTTAAAAAATATGGATTTTACATTAACTTTATTAATATTTCCTTCTGAGCATAAAGAATTAATATTGGAAGCTCAAGGAGATATTTCCCCTTTGGGAAGTCAAGCACCACACACCTGGAGTATAGCCTGGGATGCTCTCTGCTTGCCATCCTTCTTGTTTTTGCACTGCACCTGAACCGTGTGTTTCCCCACTGTCATCACAAACTCATTTTTTTGGTTCTTCTGTGTCACCAGCTTGGAGTCAATATTGGCACCATTGAGGCCAAAGTTTCGCTGTAGGCAGTTGAGTAATATAGAGTATGGAGAGAGCTCACTGGTTTTGTTGCACAGGTCTGGCACACGTGGGTCCTCTATGCGGATCTCATCAAAGTACTGCAAATGGGAAGGATAACATATAAAGTTATAAATTAATAAAAATAAATTTGGCATATGAGAATCCTTCATTTTATGTTGCATCCAAGTCCTGTGAATGGGTAAGAAAAATGACAAAGGAGGGTAAATAGTTTCAATACAAAGCATAGATAGTATACTGTATATCACCATTAATACTTGCAGCCACTATATTTAACCTTCTATTTCTAACAGTTCTTTCATTGCAGCCACTACTTTCCTCCCTTGGGTTACCGATACTCTCATTTTCCACTCACTTCTCATACTGTCTTTCTTACCCAATATTACCCCAAGATACTTAAACTCTTCAACCACCTCACAACTTAAAACAAAATCAACTTACAGACAGGTCTGCATCACTCTTGGTATTGGAGTCCTCCCTTATCTTTTCTCCCAGCTCTGGCAGCAGGATCTCTAAAGTGGCCTTGGCTGCCTCCATCTTGGCCTGTTTTTTGCTGCTCCCATAGCCTGTGCTGTAGTGCATGTCGTTGATCACAATGGTCGCTGCATATGGAGTGGCAGCATTTTCTGGAGTAATCAGGAATGAGAATTATATCATGACTGGTATGGAAAATTTGTTTCAAAGCATGGGCATGGATGGTGGTGATGACTGTTGATGAGTAAGAACATTTGTATTGTATAGTACATTCTCTTATTTGGGACATATGCACACATATTTTGTTTTTTAACTCTGATTCATCATGTTTCAAGAATATGATTTGATTCTGATTTTCAAAAGCATCCTTTACTCGGTGGAAACAAGTTAATTGTGCTCACTATTTTTTGCCTTTGGATTATTCTATTTTCCACTCCTTTTTCACACTTTCCACTTATCCAATATTACTCCCTTGTACTTTAATTCTTCAACCACCTTGCGCTTCCACCATCCACTTACATAATAAAAAGAATGGAGTTAAATTTGAGTCAGAATGGAGTGGGAATAGTGCTAATACTTCGTACTCACCTACTTCTTTAAAGACATACTTGGGCTGCTTCTTGAGTGCATGCTGGACGTATTCATGGAGGATACATACATAGCTCTTGCCTTTGGGGTTCATAATCCACTCCTTCTTGCTACTGGTCCCAGAGTTGCCTTCCTCATCTGATGGGGTCAAGCAATACAAGTTTATGTAGTGAACTATAGTTGCAGACCTTTTATATATAACATCAAGTACCTTAATCCCAGAAGTGGTAGACAATAATAATTTGTCTCCATGACTATCATCCATCATTCTCTGCATATCTTTGTACAGGTAAGAGGCTGAGGAATGCTTGAAGATGATAACCTACAAGCTGTTTCTTACTCCTTACCCTGTTTCCTTAGAGAGATAAGCTTGGTGCCCTCTGGAAGCTGTGGTCGTTCTCTTTTCTTATTGACCTTTTGAAACCTCCGACGCTCAGCCCAAGATCTGAATAGTAAATGAAACATACTGTACATTTTGTTTTACATGTACTATGGAATGAAAGAAAGCATAACTTTGGCCATAACACCTAGCCAGGGGAACACAACATATTACCCAAACAAGGGGAGTACAACTAAGAAACACAATACACTACAGTACCTCCATCATCTGGTGGCACTTTGCCACATTCAGCTTTTGGTACCATCTCCTGGAATTCCTCTGAACAAGCATTCACACACACATCCATCTCACCCCCAGTGTCTCTCAGAATGAATCATGGACATGATTGATTAAGCCACAAGTTGTGTCATCTTCTCCTTGACCTCTTTTAGACAAGGTCAACCCTTATGCTTATAATAGGCCTTGAGGATGAGGCACATTTCCATATACATTGATATCTCCAGATCAGACTGGTAGTCATCAGGGGTCTGCCTCATGGGGTACTTGCAAATTGAACACTCAATCCCTCGAGGTATATCCCTCAATTCTGTGGAGACAATACCAAGAGAGTCATGATGGGCACTTATTTCTAATTTTATATTATTCTTTTAGGGATCCCAGCTTTTGAAACATCAACTCAAATGAGACAAAAGCCTAATCCAGCATCTTGCCCAAACACTCCTAACTCCCATCTAAACTTACTTGAACCTGATGATCTTGATGGTCTTGAAAAGGAAGCGACTCTGGCAGTACTGACGCAATTGCTCTGGTTCCAGGGATTGCTGTTGAAGGTTCTCTACCGCAGTCTCTATCTTAGCATTGCCCACCATCAGACTTCCAGGCAAAGAAACACCTGTAACACAATATCTATAAAGCTGAAGTACTGTAATTTTAACAAATATCTCAATACAAATAAAATAAGCCAGGAAACTCTCCACCATTAATAACATATTCACTAATTAGTTGGCCTACAACCAAAATGGATAAGTGCAAAAATACATATCTAAAACAAATGTACACCTCCTAAAATTTGATTATCATACAACTATAATTATGGCAAGCAAGAATATTTGCAAACTATTTATTCATCTTCCATTTCTATTTCCCCTTGTACAGTACACCTCCTTTCATCTCTCATTTTCATGAGTACACTGTGAATTATCTTGTGCTCACAGAAAGTATTTGCTAGGAACATACCTCTCTACTTACTGTGCATATATTCATCCCCATGCTATTCTTGGTAGTTCCATTCACACCCCACTTGCCAACCACCAACCACCACCAACCCTATCCCATTCATATTATCCATCAGATTTATCCTTCTCCCATTCTCAAAGCTTCTCAGACATTCATCCACCTCAACCAGTGGTGTTCATCATTGTATTCATTCCTTGACTCACCTTCCTTGTTAGTGTTGAGTGCAAGGGCTGCTGCCAGGCTTCCCCCTGCCACAGGACACACCCCACCTCCATCCACCCCATTCTCATGCATATGTGGCTGGTCAGTGGAAGGCTGAAAGGAGACATAAACATCATCATCATCATCACCATTATCAAGACTCCATATCCATTTTTTCAAGGGGTGGAGGCCTCTTGAATTGAGGAATGAAAAAATTAAAACAAAAATAAGCAGAGGGATAAGATAGCCAGTGAAATGGGTCACACCAAAATTCACTTCCCCTATAAAGCCCATGCAGTCTCAGCTTCCCCGAAAGGCTCTTACATCCATATTATGTTCCTTCATTCAGCCTTGGTGGGAAGAGCCACTCCATGAACAGTCAATAAAATACAATAGTTTCTAGCCCTAACATTTGCTAGGAGTGTATACCCCTCAACCATCTCCACTTCCCAGTATCATCACCATAATCTTTACCTCTGTATTATCATTCCCTCTAATCCCACCTACCTCTTTCTTACCACCTTTTATCCTCCTTCCATTGCCACCACTCAAAATTTAATCCCCATTCACCTTGTCACTGCCTTCCTGGTTGCCATTCATCTGGGAAGTAGAGTCTTTCAGGTCTTTCCCATTTTCTATGCTCACTCCTTCCTTTCTTTCCACCGCATCCTCTGGTCCATCACCACCACTCCCTCCTTTCTCTATCTCAAGTGCTCTGATGTACTGGAGGCAAGGCACGGCACTCAGTGGTATGTCATGTTTCTGAAAATATAAAGAAAGCAATTATCCTCCTCCAGAGGGGCTTCCCTATGATTAGAAATATTGCTTGTTGTTAAATTGTTGACCAGAAGCCTAACACAAATGGCGGTGCTGCATTATTGCTCCCTCAACAATGACTCACCAGAGCTTCTGTGCAAGTGAATGCCCTTAGCTGTCCTGTGGATAAACAGATATTGTGTTTGGTATGTTATTGATTATTGGAACAGCACCATTATCTTAATGAGAAAGATTAATCTGTAAACTGTCAATGCTATTTTAAAACTAACTCAATAGATCACCACCACCTCGCAAAAATCTTTTGTGTTCCCATTCACTCCTTTCACTGTCCTACCCTTGCTTCAACATATTGCTCCACTTTCATATTCCACCATCAGTGAATCCATCAAGGATATGAGCCAGATTCACATTCTGATGAAGCTGCTGTGGTTTCTTTGTCTTCCTGAATATACATTCTATAATTATAAACCTTTATGAATATTGATTTCAATATTAACCAATAATAATTTGTTAAACCTAACAAAAAGACAACTTACTCTGACAGAAGCTTGGCCCAGAAAGTAAGGCTTGGTCATGGTACAGACACGGGACTGCTTGTGGAGATACACAGGCATACCACTGTTGTGTGTCACCTGCACCCAACCTTCTGGTAGCACCTCAAAGTGGTTGCTGCCTTTCTCTGCCAAAGGCCAGATGCAAGATACACTTAGACTTATGAAATGATTGTGATGATACTGATATATTGATGATGCAATACAGTCATAATATTTGGATTAGAAAAGATGCTTGAGGATAGCAAAGACATTATACTAAACAAAAATGAGACAATTAATGAGTACTAAGTATGCTTTGCCAACAGCAATTGTATTTCAAATTTTACCTCTAGTTAGAAAATACTGTGCAATTAAATTAACAACCCCCCAGTCCACATAATTATATTGTATGGAAGTGTTGTCAACAGGAGTTGGTTCATGACAGAGGAAGTTTAAATATTTCACTAGTATGTTTAAAATGAAATGCATGCCACAATGGACTGAAAGGGGTGCAAACATGACAATCTGGTATTACAAAAAGGATGGTGAATTCCTCCAACAACAAGAATATGCAGTTAATATGCACTAACCTCTACCTCATCCTACCCATACACTTTCCTGTCTCATCCATATGAACTACTAGTTTTATGTCTCCATTGGATATACAATACAGTACATATTGGTACCTACTGCTTTACTAGTCCTTTGCTTCCCTCATCTCACTCTTTCTTACCTTACCCCTCCCCAGCCTTACCAACAAGCACCATCTTCTGCCTCTCATCATAAGGTGCATCATTTTCCTCTCCCGCCTCTGCTCCCTCAGCTGCTTGTGTGTCCTTTCTTCGTCTCCGTGGTCCCTTCATCTCCTCTGGCAACCCAGCCTCCAGCAACGCATCAATCTCTTCCTCTGGTACCTCCGAGTCGTAGTCATAATCATCAGAGTCAGGATCTGCTTTGGTAAAGTGAGGAAAGAGTAGGAGACAAAGTTAGTTACTCCAATTAGTACCTTCCTCCCTACATTATGCTGCTTAAGTATCTTATAACATGATGCTATAGTAGTTATACTGTTCCTAAAATAAGTGACAAAGGAAGTGAAGAATGGTAAAGCTGTTGGAGTGAAGGAAGTGACTGCAGAGATGATAAAGTACAGTGAACACTATGTCATGGAATAGTTGTTGTTGTTGTTGTTGAAGTTCCTCAAGCTGTCTGGCCGAGCAGCCCCGAGCTCCTGAGGAAGGTCATGGCCTGAACCGGGCTTTCCCACAGTGCCCTCAGAGAGTGTATGTTGTGTTGTTGGCGAGTGTGGTTGTGTGCGTTGCAGTCTTCAATAATGTGTTCAATAGAATGGGATGCTGTGTTGCATCCTGGAAAGGCATCCGCAATGGCTCCATCCAGCCTCTTCTGATATGTCAGAAGGGCCGGGTGATGGCCACACTGCAGCCTGGCCAGGTGGACTCTGTCCTCACGGGGAAGGGAGGATTCGGATGGGTGGATGTCAGGTCGTGCATGCAGCTGAGTGTTCATGGAATAGTTGGGGAGGATAGGTCAAATAGCTTGGAAAAATAAAAAAAACAATGTGAAGATAGTCAAGAACCTCTGCTGTCAAGTAGGATGCTTGTTCCTGGTCAGCATTTGGTTGTCATAGTCATAGATAAGCTAAATAATTAAGTCAGATGTAATTCGAACTGTTAGCCAAAATATGATCACCTGACGACAGAAGAGGTAATACAGCCAGTAGTATTATTGACCCCCATCATGTAAAACAGACAACCTACCTTGAGCATCATTCTCGTCCTCGTCATCCTCATGTACTTCATCCAGCAGCTGGAAGCCTTCATACGATGTGTCACATAAGCCTTCATTACCTCCACAAGCCCGGCCTCCCATTGCTCCACCTGGTTGATTTAGATAGAGTTCAATCTATGGGAGCTACTAGTATATTCACATATTCTACCCTCTATCCTTTGATGATGTGATTCATGATCATTCATATAACCATGATATTTCTTTAAATATTTTTTTTAAGGTTGTAGCACTGGGCAAGTAAATTCATGTGTTAACAGAGATTGGACCACTCATGTACAGTCGGCCTCAGGAATTCGTATACACCACTGTGATATCAAGGGTTTGTAACAACTAAAAAACTAAGTACAGTTATTTCCTAACACAAAATTTTTCTATTAATGATATTTGGCTAATACTTGAATCAGTCAGCAGAACAATCCCTACAATATGTGTAGAATAAAGACCCCTTTTTTACCAATATTCTGTGTACGAATTCCTGAGACCAACTGTACATACTGTGTGCGTCTGTGTATATACAACTATACTGTATGTATAATTTTTGTTCATCACTGATGACTGGTGATATATTGTAATTCAGATTGAGTGTTTACCTGTTAAGGTGGACCAAGAATCTCGGACTGAGTCAGTTTTCTCAGAGTCATCTTCACTGCTACCTTCTTCCAGCCGTGGGATTTTACTGGGCGGTCCCTCACTGCTGTTACTACTGCTACTAAAACTACTGCTGCTGCTACTACTGCATCTGCTGCTGATAGCTTCTTTGGACATCTCTTGTCAGCCTGTAAACATAATCAATGATAAATGAGAACAATGAAAGACAAGAACACAAAGGAAGCTTGGAAGACACGCTGAAAAGAGAGAAGTAAAAGAAGGAATGGTACGTCCGGGTGAAAAGAGGGTACAGTATTAAAAGCATGTGGTAAGATATTAAACACAGAATGCTTAATGCAGCTAAGAACATTTACAGAAGATAACTCAAAAGTGACAGTAGAAATAAGGTATGCTGACTTTAACAGACACATTAGGTAGTGTAACAATCCAATCAAGTGTGAAAAATAAGAAGGTATGGAAGAGAATGTGTTTGCAACATGTGAGAGAAAGGAATAAGTCTAGAGTACAGAAGAATAAAACAAAAGAGTAGGAGTATAAGGTTTGATAAAAGAAACTAGGGTTGGATTTACCAAGTGCAGTGGATGGAACACATTATGACACCAAGAAATCATTTCCAAAAGGCATAAAACTGATGAAATAAACTATATATGTTGTTTATCAGAGTTAACTTGGCATGCTGAACAATTATTGCTCCATGCAAATATTACTGAAACCATACAGTAATAAGAGGGTTTGAACTGACTTACTGCAGGTGAGCCATCCATAAAACTCGTGGAAAGCTTCTTCAATTACAATCTATGATAAAGCCTGAACATCACCAACAAAAAGAAATACATTGAGATGACCTGGACACACGCGAAGGACACAGGATGAGTTTGAGTGTGAACCAGTGAAGTGGATGGCAGAGCGGGAAAAGGAAAATGTTTGATGATGTAGGAAAAGTGAGGAGGGTGGGTAAGGATAGGAAGTTATTAAGAGAGCAAACCAGGTACTGTACTATCACATCTACCCACTGTTTGGGAGCTCCCAAGAAATTATTAATCAGTAATTGTGGGTAAACATACAGAACAGTATCTGACAATAATAATCTTTACAATATAAATGTACAGGACATCACAAAAAGTATTATCATTAATGTTCCACAGCATCAAGATCTAACTGTTGGTTACTCTATACAAGTCATTAACTTTAGCAGACAATACTGTAATCCTATATGATACATTACAAGTTAATACTTGCACCACACTATACAGTATCTGAAAATAGGGGGGAAATATCGGTTTATTAGCTATATTGCTACAGTACAGTATATAATTATATTGCACACTACTGGTACATGTAATTTGGTCATAGTTGACTTACAGTCAAGTACCAAAGTTATTTGGGTTTTTAATTTTCAGCTTGCTCTCTACTATTGATGAAATAACCGTCTAGTCAACACTACTCTGAGTAAAGAATTCTGACGTAAAGTATTTGTACAGTACTGGTAAAGCAGGGATTACAATATCTCAATACCTTACTTCATAAGTATCACATCTAACATGTCACTACTGTATTCAGTAATCATACTGAGTAACATTTTTTGGCATACAGTAGGTTACTAAATGATCATCAAGAAGTTTCTTCAGAACTCCCCACATGAGGATGGCCACAGGGGGAGTTGCTTCCAAGTCTTGTTACCGAATACCTCCTTGTTTTCCATCCACTCTTCTTCCTGACCTTAGCCACTTACTAATTTTCTCCACCTTTCTTAGTTGGGCTTCAGTGTTCAAATATGTCAGAGGCCACCCATAGTGGGAACAAAGTCTATTCCAAAAGTTTTCTATTGATGTACCGCAACTAACATTTGGGTCATCAAGACAGTGACATTACATCAAATAAAGGTGGAATGAAACTATACCCTCAATCATGGATGAACAAAAAACTTTTGGACACATTATGTACAGCAAGTAGTGTTCCTCTCTCACCAATTTCAACCAGTCAAGTATCCTGTACATTAACAATTATAGCTTGTTTATGAAGAAAAGAACTACTGTAAGTGCCAACATTGTTTTTACTGAAACTGTCTAGTTACAATATAAAAGGTAAACAAACATTCAATCACATTATTGTTGCTAATTTTAATAATAATTTGCCTATTCTATAATTATTAAAGAGTAACTTATATCTTACTGTAAACTATACTACTGTATATATGTACAATTGAGCAAGTAGAAATATGAGTGTATATGGCCACATCTGGCTACCACTCAAAATTTCAATCAGTCACATTCCACTTTACATTGGCTCTGCTGGAGTCTTAGTGATTCATTGATAAAAATACCAGGATTTTTTACAAAGAACTGAGATATTGCCATATACACTCATATTTTTCTTGCACTTTGTACTTGCTCAACTGTACATCAGAGTATCTACTGTATAGGCTACATTAGTTCATACCTGCTGCTATTCAAAATATCAAGAATTTGTACAGACTTGACTAACAAAATTTAGGTGTTTAACAAGGCAACAAAATTACCAAGCTAGTTTTATGTTGAATGTTGTGACATGTCCTACATTACCTTTGAATTTAACATATTTACAGTAATAAACCAACCTCAGGCCTCAGACCTAACTCAAAGAACATTACTGTCCTTTGAAATGAAATATAATCCAGTATGATTCAATAAAAAAATCTACATAACTTATCCTCTAACGTCCTTCAACCTAGTTCGGTACTGTACAGCAGAAACTATTAAATCATAAAAGTCACCTTCCAATTTTACACATGGGTTCTTTAAATGGCAAAATATTGGCACAATTTATATATATCCTACCTGTAATCATCTCATAAGAATATACAGGGAGTATATTTGACAAAATTAGCATTATTTACCATCTTTTAAAATCTCTTCTACATTGACATTTATGGTATTATCTTCATCATACTTTTTGAAATATCACAGCATTTCACTCATGGATTATCCGGCATATTTAACAAAACACTATACAGGTATAAACCATGTTTGTTAACAAGGTATATCTTATGAATCAGCATAATAAACAGATTGAAGAGCATATTCAATGCTAAAGTAGGCTAATACAGTAATTTGAAGAACAGTAAATGGTACCCAAATAATATACAGTAGTATGTTTGAAATACAAACCATAGTTCATCCCCTCTCATTCCATGTTCACCAAAGATTGCAGTTGGAGGAAGGTATTTTATTGCATCTTTATGAAAACTGAACCACCTTGATGGTGTTTTATAAGACTTTTTCTATATCAAATATAACTTTAGCATTGAATATTCCTTTAATCTAGAAGCTACTGTACCTGTCTATCCTGCTTCCAAGTATGTGGTTATTACTTACAAAAGAATTCAGTCAATCTCAAAACCCATAATAAACATCCTTATCAGGATGAAAAGGTATTTAGTTGTTCCTCTGTAACCACAATGATGGTGGTTTACTGGTTTGCATTGAGGACAGATAGAGCGATCACACTGACAAGATCTACAGTACGATGCTGGGGAGAAGAGTGACGAACTGAGGGCTCGCTGCAACACCCTGGAGTCCACCCTGGTGTTGGCAGACCCTGTACCACCTCGACAAAAGGCCCCAACCTTGCATTACCCGGTTGAGCCATGTCTGGGGAGGCAGTGTGGGGTCTGTCGCGACCTAACAACCCCAAACCACACCCCAGATCGTGGATTTACTATATGCACGAATCCAAAGGTGATTTGAGGTCTGTCGCCATGTTATCAATAATGTGCTGGTGTAGGAAATAAAGCACTTGGAGGAATGGATGCATTGACAATAGTTCTGATAAAGGAGAGGTGATGGTAATATATCACTCTCTCTTCAATAAAGCTGTTGCAATGCATGAGGGAAGAGTTGCACACCACCATTCGACTCGACTCCTCAATTTTGCGTCAACGTTTGCATGACGACTGAAGTTCGGGTTACAGCTCAGTTACACCTATGTAATATATAGTACCGGTAAAGAGTATAAAGAAATACCCAACACAATACTTGATAATCCATGAATACTCTAAAATACAAAATAATTATAGTCATTTGTCTAAGAGAGAACATTCTTCTGACTATATTGTGAAAACATTTAGTGTCCTTAATACTTTAACACAAATATAGTGCATCATAATTACATGATGGGATTTAATACAATAAATCTCATACTGAATCACCTCAAGTAATATATATTTTGCTACACAGAATAATAATCCAATATTCCCTGCTTTTATACGTGGAAATATAATATCGAAGGTGCATTATCACCATGCTGGAATCCTCCCCCCAAGTTTGCCCCAGTTAGGTCCTGGTAGTTGATCCAGTCCATATTAAGTTAGGTTAAATCAGGCTCAATACGGGATTTATCTAGTATATTGCCGTTTTGTAGCAGTGTTACCAGATCCGGCAAGGTCCCAGTATTTTGCCCCGGTCAGGTCCTGGTACTTTACCACAGTTAGGTCCCGGTAGTTTGCCCAGGTTAGGTCCCGGTAGTCTGCTGCGGTCTAGGTTAGGTTAGGTTAGGTAAGGTCAGGCTAATTTCAAAATGCCTGGCTAGATCCCGGAAATTTACCCCAGTCAATATATGATAGTTTACACCGGTTATATCCCGGTAGTTTGCCCAGGTTAGGTCAGTAAATATTGAAAGAATTACTGTTATTGCATACAGTTTTTCTACCTTTATTACCCACTTATTCAGACCATTCTAAGACTATTTTCTTCTATGGCATTTCCTCCGCAAATGCCCCATTTCCAAGATAGGGCATATTCAAATGGGGCATTTTGAAATTAGCCTGACCTTACCTAACCTAATCTAGACCGCAGCAGACTTCTGGGATCTAACCTGGGCAGACTACCGGGACCTAACCTAGGCAAACTACTGGGAAATAACCGTGGTAAAGTACAGGAAATGACCAGGGCAAAATACTGGGACCTAGCCGGATCTGGCAACGCTGCTACAAAACGGTAATTCTTTTAATAAATACCGTTAGGTCCCGGTAGTCTGCTGTGGTCTAGGTTAGGTTAGGTCAGACTAATTTCCAAATTATGGTTGTAAAACGGGGCATATCTTGAAAACAAAGAGAGAAACGCCATAGATGAAGTGTCTTAGAATGGTCCAAAATAGTGGGTAATGATACTAAAATATACCATATAGTGAACTCAGTACTTTTGTAAATTTACCAAAGATATATATATATTGGTCTGCTTGGGGAGTATACTGTTGGATATATATATACAACATCAAAACACACCAAAAAAACATATTGGTCTGCTTGTGTAAGTTAGGTTAGTGTAATGTTGGACAAAGAAATATATGGTATTTATTGAAAGAATTACCGTTTTGCAGCAGTGTTGCCAGATCCGGCTGCGTCCCAGTATTTTACCCCTGTCATTTATTGTACTTTATCACGATTATTTCCTGGTAGTTTGCCCAGGTTAGGTCCCGGTAGTCTGATGCGGTCTAGGTTAGGTTAGGTTAGGTTAGGTTAGGTCAGGTCAGGTAAGGTCAGGCTAATTTCAAAATGCCCCATTTGAATATGCCTATCTTGGAAATGGGGCATTTGCGGAGGAAATGCCATAGAAGAAAATAGTCTTAGAATGGTCTAAATAAGTGGGTAATGAAGGTAGAAAAACCGTACGCAATAACGGTAATTCATTCAATATTTACCAAATATATATACCACCTATACGTCAGTTTTGGAATTAAAAAAAATCCTCCTTAGCTCCTTTCCCCGTCACTGTTATAATTCTATATTTCCCCTCTAACTCTATATTATTTCTCCTCCAAGTCTGCATTTCCCTTTTAACTATATATTTCCCCTCTAACTCTGTATTTCCCTTCTAACTCTATATTTCCACTCTTGTATCAGACAGTTATAGTTTAGTTTAAGTGGAATATCAAAGCCCTCTTACTTTATACATTCAATTCACAAGCAGAATATTAGAAACAGGAAAATAACAAAAATAACCACACCGTTTTACTCCTTCACCTCCTGCTGCAAGTAAAAGTTCCCTAGTAAACGCTCTTTCAGCCTCTTTGTAATAGTCAGTCTCGAAATAGGTACTGGTTCATGTTACAGTTGCTTTATATTACTTGCTAACGCTATTGAGGCTGCTATAACACATATTACTTTTATGGTACACTGATATCGACCATTATATTGTAAAGGTGTTATATTTTTTCTCCGGTTAAATGTATTGCTAAAATATGATAAAGTTTAGGAATGTACAAAGCAGCCAATGTCCTTCAGGAATTTTGAAGTTGGAACAGCCTATAGGTCTCCATACTCCATATATTATTATCATTCATGCCTGCGCAAACTAGATGACTGTGCACTCAAGGATAATAGTCTATCATCCTTGTGTGCACTCATTTAAATTCGCCACACACTAGCAAGAACACTGAGCAGTCACCACACATTATCATGCATCACTGTATAAGGGTGTGATTATATTATACCTCCATGGGTGTGATTGACCAAAAGCTTGTTGGATATGGTTCAGTCATTTGCGCAAACCATCAATCACACCCACACACCAGGTTATGCCTGCACAACCACCCAGTTTGCACAGGCATGATTGATAGTCTATGGAGGCCTTATCAAGTTATCATGTCTCATCAGTCATAATGATCACTTGCTCAGTTGCTCACCCAACAGCCATGTTTATTTTGGGTGACTCCAACGGACCAACACTAAACTGTCTAAACATATCCCACAATGGACGCTGGTCATATCAGCAGTCTCAATGGCAGGTGTCTCTATTCATGAGGCACACCAATTATAGGTCTACTCACCTTCCCTCTTTTACAGCCCCTCTCCCAACAAGGTTCGGTTCATTGACCACATTCTTCCTTCAAGTTGCTTGGGAGTTCCTCTATCCTTTGATTCCCTCCACCTTTACCACTGATCTTGCTTCCTTCTCTGATCATTGGGGGTTTACAATCAACATAAGTCTAGCCCAACCATTGTGCAAAGATTCCCTTAAGTAAGTCCTTTTATATAATCCCTCCTGTCTGTCTCCTTGTCTTTTGTGGTATAAGGTCTTCATGGTTTAGCAGTCTTCTTTATTTCCCTTGTCATTCACTCATTTCTTCCTTCATAAAATTTCAAAGGAAAATCAGTACAAACATATTTCGTCTTTAGCATGTATTACTGAATAATCAATTGGTATAGGAACACCTACACCTCCACACTGCACTCAAGCAACATAAACTATTTATATCATTCATCAATTTAAGGGGATGAAGATGATTTTGGTGCATTGGAAGCTACAGTATAATGATTTCTCCCAACTGTGGTATAAATCAGATCACCTAAGCAGAAGTAGCTATAGTCCATTAACTACTTAACAGTATTAATCATCTGCATTCAATTCACCAAAACCTCTTAGTACTCCTTAAAGATTTGCCTTCAACACCAAATATGGGAGAAAAATATAAATTCCTATGATACATTTCAGATTTACTAAATACATTTTTAAGTATGTATGCATTAGGCACATCCATATAAGGTCCTAACATGGCTGCTAAACAGGTTAATGTAACATTCTGCTGGCAAGTTACACAACAATGAGTGATCATGCTTACCTAACCAAGTACAATTTAACCTGTAGTAAGAGATGCTGGAATAACTGATATCACTGGCATCCAATATTTTTGTGTTTATACTGCACTGCACACTCCACCACTTCCTGTGGTTGCTAAATGTACTGTACTGTAGTAATGTTCGTATTACATTGGGTATCAGCATCCCTCTTCTACCTTGGTTTTACAAACCTTACATAATATCTCAAAATTTCACTGTAAACATAAGCAAAAAATGCAGCATAAACACCAAAAATGGCATGATGTGGCAAGTCAGTTTCTCCAAGCTCTCTAATTTATGCATTACCAAGGCTACCTCAGTGGGGATACCCTGAATATTTGGTTATAGGACCATATTCCTAGTCACAAGACATTACAACAGTTTTGTAATATAAAACTTACACACTTTTGTTGTACATTATAACTTGTTTTAAACAGAAGACACAGCATAAAACTGTCTTGGAGAAAGTAATGTCTGCAGCTTATATTGCTTAGCCTAAAATTTATTTATATATTACTGTATAAAAAAATGACACTTTTTAAGGAGTATTTATCAACTCTACGCTAGTTTTTAATTTGGTATCTGTTAGTAGAAGTTTTTGGCTGGGGCAAAGAGCTAGATTTAGGTGTTTTGGGCAGCCTGTCTGTTACTGCCTAAGTCTGTCTGGGATGCCCTGATATAGATTTATGAGGGATGTTCTTGGTTTTGGCAAGCGGTAAAAAATAATATACTGTACAGTAAAGGCAATACTGTACTGCAAGTTCATCACAAAGAAGCAATTTGGCATTACTGGGCAGAAACACTGGCATGAAAACCTTTTTGCATTATTTTATATGTTCTCTTAAGTTTAATCTTTGTTTACATTATAACTAATGATTAATATTTCTTTTGGTTTGTCGTCATATTGATGCAACAAGGTAAAGAGCACTTAAACTTAACAGAACAGCACAGTACAAAGGTTAACCAACATACATGTACACTTTTAAAGTTTAAACAAACTACTGTACCTTCTTAATTTTTGTTTACTTTTGATTTATGATTACACTGCATATCTGTATGCCATAAGTATTCTGCAAAGCATCTAATTCATAGCACAACAGTTTTCATGCAAGAGGTTCAGTACAAATTGAACGCCTCGTCTATGATGAAAGCCTTACAGTGTGGCAGAGGATATGGTGCTAAGTTCATGATGGGAAGATTCCTAGTTTGAATCAATTACATGCAATGTACTGTACTTAATTTTTCCCAAGTCTTCTTTTAATTTTATTGTACCTGTCATACAATTAAATCATATTCTTGGTAAAAATGACGGTTATTGAAATAGTTACGTGCAATTGGTACTTTGAGAAAATAAAAACCAATTGCAAGGATGTGCATGTGGATAATTTCTTTCTCCATGCATGTATACTCAGTGTCTACCACAAGATCTGTTACAATAGAAGGTAAATATGATGATCGTTAATGAATATGACCACATATTATCACATGATGACAAGTATAACTTAAAAAAAACTACTTGTACCTGTATGCCAGGGTACAAAATATTCTGTATATTAACAGTAAACCTAAATTTATATTATGAGAAGGGACTATCATTCATAACTGCATGGTTGGTTCCCTTGTTGCCACTAGGAATACTGGAGTTATGATTAGGGTTGTGGTATTATGCATCACAGGCTGTTATAGTGCATGACATATGAGACTAGGAATATGGGCCCAACACAATTCTGATTTACGTACACTGACTCATCCCAACTTATGCTTATCTATCACAACAAACCTGTTCAAACAAATAATCTCAATCCCTACTACACCACAGTCATCAAAAACACTACACAGCTCATTTAAAAGCTGCTACACACCAAAAACTGCTTTCTTTGGGGAACTCACGAATTCGTAATTAGCCCAAAAGTGACTCATCACACACACAATTCACCATCCCTCTGTACCAGGAATATGTGTTCAACTGCACAACAGAATTTCTCTGTACATTTGACAAATACAGTACTCTATAACTAACTATTGTCCCAGATGCTTCAACTTGGATACTTCTCTCTCAAGTTTGCCTGGCATATATAGATTCAAGGAGGCATCAACAATGGTGGGGCCAAGACTCAGAGTTGCCATGTGTTGCTAAAATATACCCCTGACCCCTGTAGCCTACTGATCAATTTTATAGTAAACTCTCAATTCTATTCAATAATGCAAAAACTAGTACCAGGACATATAGGGCAAGTTGGTACTACAATGGTACAAGAAATTTAAAAATAAAAGAATACACTCATTACACTGTACCAGCATTTAGATAAATAGATTACTCAGATTAAAAGGGAAAAGTCCAGATGATTAACAGTACATTATTTAAGAGAGGACAACAACAACATTGCATTTGTACAGTATTGTACTGCTATGGGAGATAATAGTGTAGAACAAATAACAAACTTGGATTAGGTTCAATTAAATATGTGAGCCACACTGTTTCCTTTTGGGACTTTATATTTGAGAAAATGTAGTGTTCTAATTCTTTGGTTATCGAAATTTTAAGATTGCCCAGTTGATTGTGCCAACATTATATCAAGATACTCTTGGTTAAATACAAGTACTGTAGTCCAATTTTTTTTAGCTGAGAAGGCTGAAGTATAGGAATACTGTACAGTACTTGAAAGATTAACTGGATTACTTGGTGCATTAATCCATTTTTTTAAATTTCAAACATTTAATAGTAAGAAAAAGAATAACCAAAACCAAATCATAAATATGTAAGTAGATACTAAACTAATATACAGTACATGTACTGTACAGTACTAAGGGAAATAAGGCCATGACACTTTAAAGGTTCTCATTTCAAGCATTTTGAGCTGAAATTCTAGCAACACTTGGCAATGTTGAGTTTTGATGATGCGGGCCATGCCATTTTTTAAGTTTCCTAGTAAAGAGAGGAGAAAATGAGGCAGAACTCCCCATCTCCCCTTATAACACCTTGAGCATGGCATACAGCAACTGATCGCTTTTAGCTGGGTCAGTTGGAACTTGGTGTTCAGTCATTGCATGGACACTGTCAAATTATAAGGATTATTCAACAGTAGAGCCTTGATATACAGTAATGCTATTAAATACTTGTATCCAGCAGTTTATTTTCACTCAGTCCGGGTGGGCCAAGTGAAAAGACTGAGATTTGTTAAGTCTGACTGGTATGTATATCTGACATTTCGTGCACACTGCACTGTACAGCTCTGCACAAACCCATCTCACCATCCCTTTCATATCTGAAGGTACAGTATAAGTCTAAAATCTGTGATGGGCGTGAATACAACTGCATATATTTAGCATGTACATAAAAACACAAATATACACAAACTGGTATGAGTTAATTAAGTGCAGAAAGGAAGGACAGAATTTGTGCAGGCAGTTGTAAAACCAAATCCTGTACAGTACAACTGTAAGTACAGTTTTGGTTTATTTCAGTATCTAGTTCACTTAATTTTTCTTTGTATGAGGAGATACTGGATTAAAATTCATAACATACAAGTATGGTAGAGCTCCATCAGTCACTTGGAACCAAACTTTTACATCCTGAGTGATGGACATGAAGGTTTTGTAGTTACATCACTGGTACTCAGGATTGGGACATCTGAACATTTCCCACTCACTGACTGAACACCATACACTTATTGTAGAGTACAGTTTAAAAAAAATCTTTACAATAGGAGAAGTGAATCCTCAATGTGCATAATGTAATGAATATTACATGTGCGTACACTCAGCCTGAGAGTGTTTAATGAACTATTGGCAATAAGTACATAAGCGTAATATAGATACTGTATAATATTTTGAAAGCTACTTTGGGTATTACTGTGGCATTTTTCCTCAATATAAAAAGTCAGTTCAATATTACTTGGTCAAACATTACCAAAGGTATCAATTCTGTACCTGAACTGTGTCATGTGTTAGGTCTAAAAAATAAACCTACAGGTAAAGAAAACATTGTCAAAATTATGTAGGAAGTTACTTTTTTACCATCAAATTGATCAAAGTACCGTAGGTGAAATAGGATGATTGAGGTTTCTTGGCACATTAATAATAGTGAACTACACCTCCAATAAAGCCTTAACAGTAATGGATATCACAAAGGTTTATTTGGCTAATATCAAACCATATTACGCAGCTGAAAAATAAATTGTACAGATCACCCAAGAGTGTTTTTATGGATATATTTTCTTCTTGCTGGGATGAGCCACTGATTACGAGTGAAGCTTGTTGTGAGCATTTGAGAATCTACGGAGCCCTCTAAACACTGCCACAAAACAGATCCACTATTCCTATACTGAGGGAGGTCTGTGAGAAAACAGTAGCCTTCCAATTTGCTCAAACCAATTATCTTTTTAACTGTATGTTTCAGATTAGCCCTGATGGGCCTTTCTATTTTTGCGTTGTGTGTCGTCCATTGAATGTGTTTCTATGTACAGTATTGTGTCCATTCCATTGTGTCACCTTAACCCCTTGTTGTAGGTGCCTCTTGTGTATATTATGTGCACTTTATCCTTTATTATGCTCCTGTCTTGTTTAGTTCCATGTTCCTGTTTCCTTTTATTTATCCATTATCATGTACAGCCATGGCTGATAGTGCTGGACCAGGGTCCAAGGAGTGTTGGAGAGCAACTGAACAGTTTGAAAAAGTGAGTATTCTAAACCTCTCTCAACGTTGAGAATGGTTTGGAAATTTCACTTGTTCGAACTCTGTTCAGTTGCTCTCCAACACTCCTTGGACCCTGGTCCAGCACTATCAGCCATGGCTGTACCACCTTAATACCAAATGCCCTATATGGCCTGGTACCAGTTTCGGCATTACAGTATTCCATTGTACAGTATTTACTAAATGTACTGTATATGGGGTTTCTCCTAAAACCCAATTCCTGTATAAAAAAGAAGTGATAAGTCCTATTAAAAGTTACTAAAGACTAGATTATTGAGAAACGTAAAAATGTAAAAAAAATATTAAGTTAAAAAAGAAAAAATCTTACATTAAAATACTGATCAAGATTGCTGCTGCCCCTCCAGTCAGTCAGTCAGTCAGTCAGTCACACCAAGTACTTTTTAAGATTTCATTATACTGTACAGGGTGGTGCAAGGGAATCTGCATTAGATCAGTCAGTGCTTTGCTATATATAGTAAAATTCCTTGATACTGTTTAGTTTACTTTCCTTATTTTAGTATCCCTTGATCATATTGTTACAATGATACACAAAGACCCAATCAGTGTTAGTTTCGTACAGATTCTGACATATTTTGCAAAATCTTTCTGCATCTATACCCCATTCTTTTTAACCTGGTGGAAATGTACACCTAAGTAGATTTCACAAAAATAATTTTGTTTGTTACACTGTAGTTTGCAGTGCTAGCAAACAAAATGAGATTGCTCTTCCTCATAAAATTTGTAAACCTATTGTGTTCAATTAAAGTACTACTGTATATGGTAATAATCTTGGTGCTACATCTGCCCCAATACTAAGTTCTGTACAACTTATAAATGAATATACCTACTGTACTGTACACATAAATGCAACAGATGTATGAATTCACATTCACCATAATATGGTAAATGTACAGATATCCAACCCATAATTAACCAGTACTGTACTATATACAGTACACAATTTTTTTGGCCCCACAGCAGGAACTGTGCTCTTCTGTAAACGGTAGACTCCAAGAGATTTGCGGTAGTTGGGGAAGGTGGGGGTTAGATTTTGTGGAATTGTATTTGCGAAAGTAGATTTTATTTTGTGATGCTCACCACAGCTGATTAGTTACTCCCTTCCCACTCACACATGTTCCTGTATGGGTCTGTAAGTCTGGATACAACTACAGTAACACATTCAGCCTCAGTCCATTAGTTCTTTCCTCTGGGTTTCATTCTCCCCTTAATGCACTGTTAATTGCAAGGGTACTTTAAATACCCAGATATCTACATTTTCATTCATATTATTCAAATACTTGTATATACTGCTATCATAGGGGAAGTACTGTACTGTCAGGCAGAACATCTTCACTTCACTCAATCATCCAGTTGTATCATCAACAGATCAAAAAGCATATCACTATCCTTTTATGCATAAAAATAGCTGTGTATAATAAATATAGAGTATTAATTGTGGGTATAGTTTTTTTCAGCTGAATACCCTTTAAAGGTATAATATGGGATGTGGATGTTATGTTTGTATGAAATATATGAACCCTATCATGAAAGCAGTTCTCATGACCACAAAAGGGTTTAACCTCTCTGCAAAAGAGTGGAAAAAATAAGGATTTCTCTACCCATGCAGGGTGAAGGCTGTTCTGGATAGTGGTGTGTTGGATGTGAAAGGATGGTAAAGGTATACTTCAGTTACTCACACTTTTAGAATTTGGTCATCAGAATGACTCACTGACTGCGGTAACTCAACTTTCTGAATATGGCTTAAGCAAGCATGAAATCACAGCAAGAACGTTAAGAGACTGTGTGATATTGCTCAAACAGCGAAAAAATGTCATCAGAGATTGATTAACAATATCCATTTCTTTTTTGTGCAACTGGTGGCAAGGAATTTCTGTATGAACCAGTACAGCTCTAAAGTAACTGTACATTATCCGACAGAAATCAAATGGAATTATGGCATACCATACACTTCTCTCAGGGCATACTGGGGCAGGGGTGGTCCACCAAATGCAATGTGGTGAGGACCTCAATCCATCGCACCAGAAACAGAAGAACATCTACATCATCACATCTGATATGAAGCTCGGCTCCAGAGAGCTGGCCCTGACTCTCATCCTGTCGGGAGGAGAAGATATATACTAAACAGCCTTCTTGACATCATATATAATTATGTACAGTACTTGAACAGTGAACACTATTTTTTTCAGTGACTGAAACATACAGTGCTACTAAAGCTCAAACTGTTGGGTAAGGCAGAACTCTAACCTGGCGGCGGGTGAGAAGGATGGTGTTGTCCCCGAGTGTTGGGTGGTGGAGGAGTGATGAAAGAGGCAGGCGCCAAGATACATCCCACCGACCCCACAGGCTGCACCGTTCCAGCTTGAAGATGTTCCTGCAGCAAATGAATTAATATTTAGTCAGCACCACTCCCAATGCTAGAAGAATTCATCTGCTAAGAAATGTGTTATATGCTGAAGGAGTTTTGATATGGTAACAGTGTGGGTGTGAACTGCTCATGGGATGATTTTAAATGGTAATAGATCAGTAACTCTGTTGTAATCATATTTTGGTTTTCTTGCCATTACAACAGCATATGCATTCTTATACAGTATCTTGCTTTTACTGTAATGGAAGTCGGGCAGAATATGTACAGTCAGCAGCATAAGTTTGCTTCATTCCACCTGCGTATCTATGCAGAGATGACAGATATACTTCATATATGGTAAATTATACATGTTGACAGGATAGAAACTGGTTCAGAATGCAATTATCTGGTCATATTATTAGCATTATCAAGTGCATGAGATGGACGCAAATTTATGCTGCTGCCTGTACCATAAATGCCTAATTCATTATCAGTTATATATTTCTCTTATATTTAAGATTGACACTGCCTAATCAGACAGTGAAACACAAAAGGGGAACAATATACAGTATCTAAAGGTCACTACAGCCTGTATTATTAGATAACTCACTTGTCTGTTATCATAACAACATCGGGTCGGTCTGATGTGGAAAGCGGTGCGTGTGTGATGTATGTGTCGGTCAGAAGGTATCGTCCGTGGCCGAGTGATGCTAGAAGTGCCAGACCAGATGCCTCCAGGGGGTCATATGGACGTAACGGCGTGAAGGGTGATATGTGTCGTGGCACTCTGGTTCTCAGAATTATCTAAGATGGAGTGACACTTATTAGCGATTTTTAATGAATAGAGAATAGTAAAGACGGTTTTGGCACACACATACACAAATCAGTTTTTGTTGGGATAGGGAGAGAAAAACATCATTCAGGAAGTACACACTGTTTTTCCAAACAGATTTACAGGGTACACATCCCTTAAATCAATCATCAGATTAGGTTGTGTGTAAAAAGAGGATTCAATGAGTGAAAGACAAAATCTTAAAAAAATAGATGGGACATCATGAGCATGACTTAATCCAGTAAAAATGCAATTAGGTAAATACAAAAACTAAGTGCCACTCATATACACAAAAGAAAAATAAACAAAGAACACATTAAAGAAAATGGATACAGAAAGCATTAGTAACTTATCAGTGCTCTTATATTCCTATGAACATGAACACTGTATAGACATTTTATCTGTACTATATAGTGCATGACATAAAAACTAGGAATCTGTGGATTAAATAATTTGTCATTACAGTATTTTGAGAACCTCAAACCTGTAAGTTACAAGGTTTATTTATATAATAACAAGGGAAGGGATAACACCTACAGTACTGGCAAAATTCTCACATCATGAGGAAGATTTAACATTATACTCCTTCACAGACCCAAACCACTAAAGTACTCACATCATGGCCCATGTCGACTGCACGTCTCACCCCATCAGCAGCAGTAGCCACAGCATCCAGGACCCCCAAGGCCGGTCTTGTGATGAGTCCCAGGATACCTCGACCTAGACCTCTCAGTAGCCCTTCTACACCTCCCTGCTGCACACCTATGGGGACCAACATACATCAAACTAGTATTAACTGCCTCTATACTGTGCCTCAAGACATAGTGATTTTACTGGAGCTAAAGCCAGATGATTGTAGGCTACTCATCATGGGTAGAACCCCAGACCAAGGGATTAACTTATCTATTATTTGATGATGCATTTACAAGTTTTTTGGGTTAATGCAAGAGAGAAACCAGAGAGAAAAAAGTGTTACTACCAATCTTCTAAAACATTGTGACAAATACTGTAACTTGTTTTATAAGGGAGGTGGCCCCTTATGGAATCAATATAATTATTACTGTATTATCATCAGTAGTAATGCATTACATTACTGTGCTGCTTGGCTTTTTCTAGTCTACTCATTGTACAACTGCCAGGGAACAATACCTTCTTGCAGTTGCAATGATAAACCTAATGGCAGGAAAACAGTATAGTACATTACGGAAGCGTCTGCAGAGAGGTGGCTCATGTTTGCCGATGACATCTCTGGTGTGTCCAGCCAGCACATCCAGTAGGCACGTCTTTGATTGGTCCATTGCATCTCCCTTCCCCCTCTCTCTAACCTAACCTAACCAAACTTAACTGAGCCTAACCTAACCAAGCCTAACTGAACCTAACCAATCCTAACCTAACCTAACCTAAACCTAACCTAACCTAACTTAACCTAGACTAACTTAACCTAACCGGACCCAACGTCAGGCGCAATCACAATGCCACGAAATATCCATTAAAAATATATACAGTACAGTACCTGTATGTGCCTTCCGGAGCCTCGAACCCACCAAGCACAGCATTCCACACAGGCGCTCTAACTCACTACACCACCACTTCGCTACTACAAACATAGTAGACCTTATATTTAAAATGAATAAATACTTGTATCCACCAATCATAGATACGCGTACTGGATGTACTGACTGGACCAATCAGAGACATCATCGGCAAACACGAGCCAACTCTCTACAGATGCTTCCGTACATTACTGTTCAGTACCTTACTAGCTGTGTAAGTCATATTTTCATAAGCATACAAATCACTCTCACATACAGTACTTAACTCTCAATACAGCATAGTATGCAAAGTAAAATACAGTACAGTAATAGCTTTGTTAAATTTGGCACAATTTAAATGAGCAGATCATACAGCTGATAATACAAACTTAAGAGGAATTATTGTGGGCAAAAGAAATATCTGAAACTCCTCTAGATAGCTGGTCATAGCTTGTCATGACTCAATCACTCCACCCTGAAAAATTTACATTTGCACACTGAAAATGTTAAGTAGAAAGAAATTACCAGATTTTTTAACTGCTAATTTTTTTCTCTAAAATTCTGCATTGCCAACTGTACCTCACAATACTAAACATCATGCACTGTACAGTACCTGGTATATAATCTGTCATGCACAGAGAGAGAGAACAAGACAGAAATAAATAAGCATTAGGCATGAGTTAACATATAGCATGAAACAAAAGAAGTGATCATGGTAAAGGAGGGACAACTTCTGTTTAGATTCACACATGAATGCAAGGGGCAGCCAAAACGGAATGTTCAATTCCCTCCCATACCCAATAGCCATTCTCCAGACTTGCTTACCAATGACATTACTAATACCGTACAGCTTTACATCTCTGGAAACTCCTATTGGGTGCTTACTGTAGGCACTGGGTGCTGAAAGGAGGTGACCATCAGTTTTTACCTTCTGTTCATATAAAATTGACTCAGAAATGAGTGCATGCCATGTCCATACTCGGAACAATTAATGGGAATTAACATCCATGGTTTGCCTGCCTCATATATCCATGCTATAAAGACAGAGAAGACATGAAGTATTGCTGTACACATAACCATGTTAGGGGTGTGTGGCAGATTAGCACTTGTATCTAAGCAGCCGTTTCTGTCTGCATACCTTCGCATAATCTGGATTTTTGAAGTTTGGATCTTTGAAGTTTAACTGTATTATTACGACAGTATTATTATCATTAATTGATTATTATAATTATTATTATTATTTATAATTAACCCAGCCACTGGGGGGCAACATGCCCAACCATTACTATTATTAATACAGTACAGTATTATCATCTCCAGTTCATGCCACCATGGCCAAATAATTTCTGTTCTTGTCAACACCACACCACATTGGAAAACGTGGTATGGAGTGTGGAGTTGGAAAATGGGGAGAGTCAAAGATCATTTGCATGGTATATACAGTATATCAGGAGGATTGGAAGAATACAACACTCTCCAGCACCCACCAGCCCCATTAATAATTCAAGCCTTGTTTTGCACTTCCTTCGCATTTAAAATTTGTTTGTTAGATATGGAAGGGTTTTCAATGAAATGAAGTAAACCAGGTTCTGTGAAGACCTTATTTTAACTAAGTTTCCCAGCACCACCAGAATGTGTAATACAGTATGATGATAAAAAATTGATATACAGTACTAAAAGACTTTTTTCATAAATATAAAGAGTTTGTTTCAGATAATATTACAAAACCAAAAGATAGTTAGGTATAGTACAGTATAAACAAGTAGCTTTATGTGTGTGTGTGTGTGTGAGAGAGAGAGAAAGATAAAGAGAGATTACAGGAGATATAGTACCTGCAATGGGTTGTACCACTACTCCAGACAGTCCCAGCACCACCCCCATGACAAAGGTACGGCCAGCCCTAGCCAGGGTCACTGGGAATGAGCCCCTCATTTCTTTCCGGTGCTGCCGCTTCTGTTGGGATTCAGGGAAAGGACCGGGACTGGTTACAGAGATATAGGCTATCGAGTTACTGCTCTTACTTACCGGCTTTATTTTATCATATACAAGAAATTTACTGCAAGATATGTGTTTAAATTGTTGAATTTTCTTAAAGCACAATACATTAAGTAAAACCTAAGTCTCCAATTGCATGTTACGGATGCATAGTATCAAATAACTATTAATCCACACTATGCTCATGAATGACTGGTTCAATACAGTACAACATGAAGATAATTGGAGGTTTCAGTCTTTGAAGCTTAGTGGTCTGTGCCAAAAAAATTAAATACCACAGTCATTTGCTTCCTCATCCTAGTGATATAATATAATTGTATGCTGCTTACGATAAATTATGGTACAGTAGATTCACATATTGCACGACAATTTGGGCGGCAGAGGGGCTTGTGTATGTAAAAATTGCGTGGTATGAATGAGTGAGAGGGAGAAGCCAGCTGGGGGGAACGGCTGGTTGTAGCGTGGGTTTGGGGGAGTTGTTGTTGTTGTTGAAGTTCCTCAAGCTGTCTGGCCGAACAGCCCCGAGTTCTTGAGGAAGGCTATGGCTTGAACCGGGCTTTCCCACAGTGCCCTCAGTGAGTGTATCTTGTTTTGTTGGCGAGTGTCGTTGTGTTCGTTGCAGTCTTCCATGATGTGTTTAATAGAATGGGGTGCTGTGTTGCATCCTGGGCAGGTATCTGTGATGGCTCTGTTTAGTTTCTTTTGATATGTTAGAAGAGCCGGATGGTGGCCGCTTCTCAACCTGGCCAGGTGGACTCTGTCTTCGCGGGGTAGGGAGGATTCTGATGGGTGGATGTCAGGGGGTCGTGCGTGCAGCAGGGTTTGGGGGAGTTGCTAGTGTTAGGTGGAAACCGGAGTTAGATGCACTTCTGGGAAAGGCTGCAGACTTGGGCCACTCTTGACCACAAAAACGGGCGCTGTGGAAGCATCATGCGTATGGTAATAAAAGGTGCTGATTTGGGGTTCGTCACTCAATAGGTGAATCACGCATTGAGAACACGCGCAATATGCGAACCTACTGTAGTTCACCATGAAATCCTGTATTCCTTTGTTTACTACACTCTAAGCAAATATAAAAGTTTCTTTTTTAATAAAGTGAGTGAAAACCTCCTCTGTGGTGGTGAGGTGCATAGGTTTAGCAGTAATAGCCTAGAGAGTAAAGGTAGAGCCCTCACAGACATACCCCATTCAAGATGGTCAGAGGCACCATAGGAATGTAATCTTATGAAAAATTATCACACTGAAAATTTTTCTCTAGTTGAACATACTCATGACCTTGAGAAGGCACTTCATTCCAAAGGAGTTCAAGTAGAGAGATGTAAGTGGAAGGGAAAGGCTTGAAACATTGGAACAGGGAAAACCTGAGATTCTTCTGCTGTGGCCTTCCCCTTGTAGGAGAGTTCCCAAAGGAAACAAGGCATCAGAGTTACAGATTCTAGTAGATAGATATACACATGTAGTAAAGAGTCTAATCCTTCAGTAGGTCATACGAATGATAGCTAACTTACCTTTCTATACTCTGGGTCAAGGGCAAGGGCTGCAATAGCATTGCCAAGGGCTGAGGATATCAGGCTTATGGTGTCTGCTGTTCCCCCCACAACATGTCCCATCAAGCTTCTGGCTCCAAGGGCCACACCTTCAGCAAACTCATCTGGTCCTTCAACGATACCCTGTGTGTATTTATTATATAATTCTTTTCCTTCTCAATCATCTGTATTGTATAACTCAAACACACACTGTATACAGTATTTATTAATTTATAAGGATTCATACACCTGTCTCGTTGCCCATAGAAAATTTTATTCTGCTAAACACACCGGTATATAATATTATACTATGAAAAAATATATATAGCTCCAAAGCCATGAAAATGAATAACATACTGTACAAAACAAGAATATGAAATGACACACACACATATATGACCATCACAAGAGTTTAAAAACTGCTATTATAATTTTTATAATGTCAACTTGAGGCTAAATGTCAACATGAGGGTTACATCTAAGACTATCACAGGATGAAAAGAGTATATACTGTACCAATGCTGGGTGGTAAAGCAGGTCCTTCACACCCCTGGAGAGGTCACGAAGCCGTTGGTATGGGTTGCCCAAGATATCCAGCCCCAGGATCAGCACATACACCTGTACACCATACAGTTCATAAATTTATCACACATTAGTCATTACTGTAATTTTTGCTTTTTTAACACAGACCATCAATCAACGTCTGAAAGAAGAGAAAGAGGATTTTGTGCAATACTGTGAGTCTCCTCCCACTATGCTGAGAGTACCTCCCTGGGTGTGGCTGTCTACCCAGACTACATCTTCTCCTCACAGCATAAAGAAGTCCAAGTGTGCTGGTGGTAATGGCTACCTAGTGATCTGCCCTACAGTACAATGTAACAAGGGTAAACCAAACAAATCACCCTCTACAAGGCCACTAACTAGATGAGTCCTAGGCTTGAGATTGTACCTCTTTGCAAAATCTTAAACAATACTTGCCAGAATGGTAAAATTCCAAAACACACGGGAAGTTGTATCTTCCCTTCAAGGCAATCTATCTCTTATTGAGTAATATATGACATGAATATGTAAGTAACTAGATAGTGATTGTAAGTGACTGACCTGCTGGATGACCTGATACTTGGCATGGTCAATGAAATCTGATGCCAAGAGAGACCAAGGGAGGGAATGTCTCTCATACTGTCCCACGCTCACAACCACATCACTCATCTGCCCCATAACAAATTGTATGTAAAATGAATGCAAATAAACTTATATCATAAATAATTTCAATGTTAAATGCTTTTGAACCCTAATATATAAAAAAAAAAATTATGTATACAAACATTACAACTATGGTGAACATCTGATATTCATATCGAGATGCATTAATGTTGGCAATCTAAAACCCAGAGGGGAGCTTGTCCAAAAATTTGTGGGGAAACAGAAATATCACAGTCAGATCTCAGCCAGAGGAGCATGTGTTCGTCACCACTGGCTCATCCAGGTATAGAAACTGAGTATTATGACTTCATAACAAAACTGGCTTGCAAAATCTTCTCCCATTCCCAAATATTATGTTGCATAATTTTTCTTGTCTGACCACCTGTGCTATACACTACATTACTCTACCCTGCCCCATTACCTCACTAAGTGCTCTGAGGGACATGCATAACCACAACAGAGCATTCAGTACGTATGATTTACATTCTTCTTCCTTTTCATACCTACTATCTACCCTACCCTGCCTCTTCCAGCCATGCCCTGTTTCTGCACCTCTGTAAGCGTAGCTCCGAGGGACATGAGGAACCACTGTAGAGCGTCCTGTGTGTGTGTGTGCAGGACAGATCCACGAGGCGAGAATGAGAACCGTAGTCTGAGTCCTGCCACACATACCCTCTCCACTACCACACCTCCTCGTTCCTCACCCACTTGCTGCACAATATAACACAAGGTACATCTTATTAAGTGCAATAGATTTCATAAACAAACTGCATCTTGACTTGCTTCCACCTGCAAGAAAAAATACTCAAATGGCAAATGCCCTGAAAGTGCCCTGAGATGCTCCCTCTACCACACAATTTTTAATTCTTACAATTATTCTCCACATGAAAAAAAATCATTTAAATACTCACCTGCATGGTTTGGAAGGAGACAGGTGTCTTGAGAGTCTTGAGTTCTGCATGAATGGCAGTGGGTGAGGGTGAGGTGAGTAGAGGCCCCAACAACTCACAAATGCTTACTACCAGACTCTTGTCAACCTTTAAGCTGAACTCCTGAGTCACCACACTCAGGTGTCTGACAAATAAAGGAAATACAATTATATTATACTGTAGTGGTTTTAATTCCTGCCACAAAAGAAAAAACTATAATCAAGTCTTTTAACTCTTGAACAACTACAGCTACACATTCAAATGTGATGGCTACAAAAATATATCTCGAATGGTTTTATCTCTTCTATCAAAAACAGATACTCATGGTACACTAACGGTACATCCTTCGTGATGGGAAATATAATAATCAATAACAGGAAGTGCAAACTATATTCCACTTTGATCTACAGCAGGAATTCACAGCTAGAACTATACATACTTGATGGTGGTGGGTGCCCTAGGAGCAGTGTGGATTAGGGCACAGACTGAGAGGCAGGGATGAGTGGCTCCGTTCTGGTTGGTTGGGTATAACACTGTTGGGAACACTGCATCTGCCAGCTGATTATCAACCTTTTGGTGCACAGATAAGAAAGTGAGAAGGGTTTTTATTACACTGTGCACTACTACCCTCTCTGAGATGTCAAAAAATTGAAATATATTAGACCCTCATTTGAGGGCATTTTGACAGACAACCCCAAGTAAGAGTTGACTACCCTCACTATCAATCAGACAGGAGTCCAATACACCACAGATAAAGTAATATGGAGTCAGTAGAAAATGAGTGGACTTCTGAAGGATACTAGAATAGTTTCTTTGGAAGTGAGACACAACAGGTACCATACTTCAGAGCCATGTTATGTTTACTCAGGGGAGAAAGAGCAGAACTGAGCATTCCTGAGGGATTCCCATACACAGTCAAAGTTTATAGTACAGTTTACCTGGAGGCGGTGGAGCTCGAGAGTGGCATAGGTGAAATGTGGAGAGGTTCGGAAATGGACCCACACTCCCGGTCGTTTTATCCGTCTCAAACGTCCGCTGAATGGCCGTGTCATGTACATCTTGGCCAAATCCACCTACAATGATGTACTGGTTAAAACTATTTGCTTGCTAAGCTCTCTCACTGTGGCATTAGTAATCCTCTCAGCATGATGATTTACTATAATGGCTATACAGTATAGTACTCTATTTAATCCTCTTGTACACAGCTGACTCAAAATGTACTGTACAGGCAATCATCTATGTATATAAGTACTGTACAATCACTATACATACAAAGTTTCACTCGAGTTATCCAAATATGGCAAGTTTTGGACCATAGTTGGCATTCTACATGTAAACTATTTGTGCTGTCTGGGTTGTGGTCATACAGATCAAGATAGCATATTATTATAGTACTGTACTTACCTATTAACACTGTTTACCTTTGTACAAAGTAATGTATTATATTCCAGTACTCTCTCAAATATCCATCACTGTATTTTTTATCCTTTAGGAATAACTGACAGTATAGGCTTGGCTCTATGAAATTATACTCAGCAGAATTATGAAAAATCTTATGCTGAAACAGGAAAGCAATTGGCAGGATTATTTTATAATACTGTAGTGTGTTGTTGTGGGATTAACTTCTGTATGATGAATATATAAGTCAACTGTGCAAACGAGGAGTAATGTTCAACTTCAAGATTTCTTAACACATACACAATGTACTGTACCTGTATGTTGAAATAAGAGTTACACTATGAAAGAAACTCTATTTTCTATTGTCTGTTAAGCTGCTGAGCTAGTTCAATACAGTATAATAAAAAAATAATTAAGTATGCCTGATGCATACAATCATTGCAAAAGTAGTATTTTAAAAAGCTGAAAATCTACACTTTACTACAAAAATAAAATAAAATTAATAACTCACCTCTATTTCTACAGTTCTCTTTCTTATCTAGAAGAAAAATAAAAAATCTTTATAAAGCTACATTAGCAAAATGCAACAAACAATCAAAGTACAGTACAGTAATTGAGGGACAGTACTTTACTACTACAGTACAGTACTTGAAATCACAGGCAAACTGGTCACATTGTAATACTGCACTATATTGAGTAAATTTCATTTACAGTTTAGAGTCATTGCACACTTAGTGCAGGGACAAAATTACTAAGGGATATAGCTATGAACTCCTTTAATATTTTGGCTAAGGTCTGGCTGTTGGAGTAAACTGTGTGTGAAATTTATTCTGAACTTTTACAGCATCTAGACATTAGCACTGTGATTACACCAACTGACCACTCTTTGAGTCTCAAACTTGAATCCCAAGTAACTGGTTAATACTGTACTGACATTTTCCTCAAATATTGTTTTGCACTCTAAAGGTTAATGAACTGTGGCTTCAATTGTGGCTTATTTGCTGGTTTAGAAAAAATCCACAGTCTCAAAGTCATTATAGTACCCTCCCACCTTGAAGTCTGACATGAGAAGGTTGCAATATATGACCACTCTTGTATCAAATCATGGCACTCACAATGTACTGCATATTTCTCTTCTTTAAAAATAGCAAATACTTCATCCACAGTTCTAAACTACAGTTCATAATTTTAAAGAAAAGTGTCATGCCAGTACTATACGTTTCTATATTATTTAGCACTCTCAAGGTAGGTTCATGATGTCATGTGCTAAATCAATTTTTGATAAACACTGTACTGTATCACAGAAGATGCCAAAAGGGTCAAAGACAAAACTCCTGGTAATATTGGAGAAATATTTGTGGAGATAAAGATACAGAATTTTCAAGAGCTAATCTCACTTGCCCAATTCAAAATGGTCACAATCCTGGGAATGTTGATGTCTCACACAGAGTCCAGATGATAAAATTTTCAGATATCATAATAATTTATGCTGTTTCATGTAGACTGCTCCACCAATAATGTAACAGATATTGAAGCAATTTATGAAGAATATTTAAGTAATTCTGGAGTCATGAAAAAATCAGTCAAGATTATGCAAAAGAAGGGTGCAATTCTGGTACCATCTATGCACGTATAGATAGTCTGCTATTGTGCTTACAAAAGTCTCACACATGAGTAATGGTCAGCATATGGTATGAGTAAGCATACTTTTTTTAAGAAACAAAAAGTAGATAATTTGGGCCTCACAAGAGTCACAGGCTACAAAAGGTCTATAATCTTCCTTGGTGAACTTATTCCTTTTGCATACCAATAATTATTTTAGCTTTGAATACTTTCCCTATTATGATTCATTTCTCTTGTGCTTCTTATTTGCATACAATGTATTAAAAGTTGTCTTGATTGGTGGGAACTATTCAGGAGTCCAAATCTTCAGTGATGAGCCTGAGAGTGTTAAAATGTGCTCACAGTGATTAATTACTTACAGTACAATAATAATACAAAATAAAAGCATACTACATAACATAAAAGAAGCATATTTATGGAGCCATTACTGACAATAATGTGTTGTTACCACTTGTGAAATAGTGTCTATCCAATATAACATTACAAAATTACTATACCAACTCTCTCAAATCATCAATGTACTGCAGTGCAAATCAAAGTTCCATGCCAAATGCTGTACACATTTTCTGGTAAACCATCCTTTAATAAATACAATAAAATATTTACATTACTGTACATGTTTACAATATACTATATACAGGTAGCAAGTTTTACATTATATTTAACCTTCTCATGCATGAATGCTTCATATTATGTGCCTCATATTGCATACTCTGGTGTTGCAATTCACTGGTATTTTGTATTTTTTTACTCTGAGAAACTGGTTGATCATTCAGAAATGAGAATATCAATACTGTACTTTATTACACACATCTTATTCATTTATGTTTGGGAGGGTTAAAAGAAAAGGAAGCTTTCAAGTTATATAGAAGTGTCAATATGAAAAGTTCATATACTGTACTACCTAAACTATTGCCAGTTAGTACCAAATATATGCATGTAGGTACAGATGCCCCAAACAGTTCTACATCATCAACCTAGCTATGAGCTTTGATAGTATAGATGATTTGAAACTGCAACAGTATATGGAGTTACATTTATTGTACTTATATGTGCCAGTATTAATAACTGTAGCCTACTTTGTTCCCCTCAGGCGTGTTCCATTAATGGATGGTCACAGAAGATCATAAACTCCTCAGTTTTATTTGGTAATTGTTTTAACAAGCGGGTTGTTTGCTCACTACAAAGGGGTTCTTTAATTACCTGCCTTGGGGAGACAAACTCGCCCCCAAAGGCTGCCTGTATTATACACGGTGGCAATGGAATAACCATGTACCCATATGGGATGGGTGACTGGAGCATCATTTATGTATACAGTACAGTAAAAATTTACACTGTATAACCAAATTTCAATTACCCAGATTTTGAAAATATCTGGATCAAGTTTGGATCACTGAAGTTGTTAGGAAAAGGAAGAACATTACAAAGAAATATATATAACCTAAAAACACACACATGCAAGAAATAAAAAAACCGTGCAGCATTTACCTGTATCTTAATCATTTTACTTTTATAATTAAGGCAGAAGCCCTAGTAACACTTGAAATCAGAACCATGTCTTTAGTAAACCTAAAGTTGAAGCTGGCTTTAGTCCCATGTCTAATTTAACACAGTAAACATCACACCACATTAACTCACATTATACTCACACCTAACTCAACACCAATAATTTTTTCACATACCCTCATGAAAAATATCTAGTCTGGGAAATCAGCTGATTTCATGCAGGCCACTGGCTTTATGACAATATGAAATGAAGCAACAACAACAAATACTAAAATATTTATACAATGGTTCAGTTTCATAGCATGCTTAGTATTCAAGGCTTTTAGTCTGGCCATTGATGCAGAACTTTTGTGGGCTACTGCACAGTTCAGTTTAATTAATCCTTTCTTCCATGTCTTTTTTCTTTTATATCTCTCCCTTATATCTCTCCATGCTCAAATACCTGAAGAGACCCCTTAAGGTTGACTTTGGAGTGTGAGTTGTGAAGGTACTGGTCCTCAAGCCATGCCACCAGCTCTAGACTCGGAGGAACTTTCCATTCCCCATCCACCTCCACCTCCCACTGGGCAGCTCCAGACATCATGCTCCCGTATATCACTTCCCAATGGTTCCCACTCACCTGACACACAGTAATGAGATGTAGGCAATAATTTTACATTTGTGGCAGGTAATAGGCTGAAGAGAAAGCTTTCATGTGATATTAGTAGCGATGAAAAGAAAAGACAGACCATCACATTAAGTGAAAAAGTCGAAATTGTTAAGAGAAAGGAGAAAAGGCGGCAACAACTGGCCACGCTTTAGAGTTAATCCAGACAACTGTAGCCACCCTAGTTATAGACGAAGAGTGCATAGCTCATCTTATCTCACGTTAAAGATACATTTCCTATACAAGCAACTATAATAACAGAGCAAGGATCAAGTTTGTTAATGGAAAATGGAACACTACATGGAGTCACCGTGGTGATACCGTCATGACCAATGCATATGTGGCACCGTGTTTCGCTTGGCAGTGATGCAACCAATTATATAACAGTACAACCCCATTTTTCAGGCAATAAAGTTAATTAACTCAAAATATTGAGTTTCTTATACATACCTGTTATGGTAAAAGCATAACTATATAAATTGTCAGTCGACATAGGATATTAATATATGGTATAGAGATGGTAAGTCGAGTCTTGTACAAAATTAACTTGCATCACTTCTCAGGCTGAAGGCCTTTGTTACAATGCACCCAGTAAATCTCCGCATAAGCTGGATATACATCCGAGTTATTAATAAGTGTCCAAGACACTGTCAGTGTCCGAGTTATCCGATATCTGACTTATAAGTATCCGACTTAGCGAGGGTTTACTGTACTACTTGTATTAAGGATTGTTGATAATAACTACATAAAGTACATATCCAGGTTTTAAATATTATCTCACCAAAGATAAGCCTATCCTTTCCAGTGACAGGCAGAACTCAAGTGAAGCGGTTTCAGTAGGGAGGCGGGTGGAGGCTGCCAGACGATCAGATTGAGTGAAGAGAAGGACCCTCTGTCCTCCAACCTTGTGGCTCACCCAGTGTACCATCAGCCGATCTCGACGTGCCCCACGCCACTAACAGGTACACAAAGTTATGCAGGAACAAATTAAAACAAACAAAGGCAGAAAGTTTAGACTGTGTTGACAACTGTGCTAAGTGGCTGTGCGTGACTGTGATGCTTTTGGTGTCACAGTTCAAATAATAGTTTAACTGATCCCTTTATTTATACTTTTGGAAGCATGAATGACTATGACTATCTATGAAGAGAATGAGATACTGACTAACCTTGTGATGTGAGGTGTGGTGAGGAGTAGTGGTGGTGGTGGTGGTGGTGGTGGTGTTGGTGATGGTAGAGTGGTCATCCCTAGTACTGCTCTCCTCATCTGTGTCACTGGAAGAGGCTGGCTGAGTCCTGGCCCGGGCACGTAGTTTTGGGGTTGGGGTCATGGGTGACCTCCGGGGCCGTGTGATGGTAGGCTTAGTCCCAGAGGACACACTGGACTGGGAACGAGTGCGGGCCAGTCCAGGTCGCAGGGAGGTCACTGTCACACACACATTCCCATGGTCATCCTGTACAACAATAGTTTATTAGAATGCAAGATAATTCACAAAGCTAAGGAATGGAATTTTTCAGGTAAGTGTTATTCTCCACTAGGTCTATCTACTCACTGAAGCAGGAATATAAATTTAGTCATCTAGTTCCTATGATTACTAAGTCTCACTAAACTGACCCTTATTTGCATGACGAGTCTGTCGTGCAGACAATGTCCAATTTTTCTTCTATAGTATAACTACAAACATATTTTAACTTTAAAAGATGTTATCCGCTTACTGTGCCCCTATTCATATTTTTACATGCTTCTCTGATAATTTTTCATTTTCCCTGCCTTCATTTTAATCCATCTTTTCTGATGCCTTCCCAGACATCCTTTCATTTTTTAATTTGTATTAATGTGTCTCTGTAACGAATGCTACTAATAACTTCTCACATATGAGTTTTCAGTAAATCTAGTTTTGTTTGAAATCTTTGATCAAATTTTTCTTAATTGTATTTTTATCATATAATGTGCTATGATTTCATAAGTAATGGAAATAGCTAAACAAGAATAGTAAGCTCACATGAAAATGGGACAAGCTGAAGATATAGAAAAGTATGTTTTTATAATACTTTTGTCATATAATAATCAGTGAACATTTGTGATTTCCTTGACAGAGACTAGAAAAATATTGCCATCATTACTGACCTTATCAATGACTGCTGGGATGTGGTTGTTGTTGCGTGAGTATGTGTTCCACAGAAGTTCCCGAGGTAGAGTTGGGTCATCCCACGTGTACAGCTGCATCTGGTGTGGTGCCAGCAGGTGTGTCTGTCCCAATAAAAATATCATGATAAACTAAGAAGAAAAATGGGAAATTATTATAAAATACAGGCAACCCTCATTATGAATAGAGAGCTATTACAGTGAAGTGAGGTTCAGAATTGTGCTGATCTTCTGGTAATTACATTAGACCAATATGGACATGTAAATGTGGCTACATTGAATATTAAGGGACTAATTGATGAAGCAAAGGAGAGAGAAATTGTGCAGGTATTAAAAGTGAAAGTGAAAGTGTGCTGTTTGACTGAGACAAAGCTCTCTTTTTATTTACAAATAAACAGAATGCAATATATACTGTAGTTAATGTAAGAGTATTGCAGTGCTTCACCTGGTTGGAGCCCTTCTGATGTAGCCTAAGGTGTACATCATCACACCAGTTCTCCACTCTGACTGGGGCATCACCGCTATAGTACCTATCCAATGTGATGGTTACTGGCCGGTCTGATCCCACACCTGTCACTGTCACCATCACTGCTCTCTGTAATATACATGAGGTATGATTGTTAGAGATACCGCCCATCACAATGCATACCAGCATAGCCTGTTGAGGCTTCAATTTAACCTGCTATTACTAGCATAATTCTCAGTTTTGATAACCTGGGCCTGACAAAGGAAGGTTGGGGTCTCTGAGGAGACATCAGATATCACTGAGAAAAGTCATGCTGCCAGACCAGCATGTGCTCGTAACAACAAATATTTTGCAGATAAAGATGGGTTAAGGGCCTTCTGGTCTGAATGCTGTCAACAATTGTTTATGGCTAATCCTTCTGTCACTAAGCTTCCCTTGGCTGGTTCAGAGTTGTAATTATAAAATTTTGGTGTACAAGTGTTAAAGAGAGACAGCAAATCAAGTGGACTGACCCCCTTTTCCATGCGCAGTACAGTGGTATGGTTAGAGTTGAAATGGAAGTGTTGCGAGCGCACCTGCTGGTCTCTGTACCTCACCACCATGTGCATCTCCTCACCATCAGGCCAAAATGCCAAACACTGTAGGCAATCCCAAAAAGTTAATTAGTTCACTACTTATAAGTCTGTGTAGGACACAAAGTGAACTAAAGTCGAACTACATTTGCACCTACAGAGTAGGCTGAGTAATCATACTATATACATGAATCAGTGCTGTAAAGACAAATTAGACAGGAATGGACTAGCTAGCATAATTTGGAATACATAAGCTGGCCACTGTAGGTCTAATTTTGAAGTCCAACATTAAAAGCCAGCTTATACTAAAGGTACCTTCTTCCAGAATGCTATATTTTCTGTCTTGGTGCAAAATATTAGTATAATAACAAATTAAGTGATCAATCAAACAATGAGCCTAAAATATTTTTTACAAAATTTACAGATTAACTTTATAAAATATATAATAAATATATCATATCATATATAATAAATATATCATATATAATAAAAATGAGGAATTTTTTAAAGAACCAGCAGTCCTGCCTAAGGAACCTGAATATTGCAAAAATTGGCCATCAGCCCAGGTATATTTTCACATACATTGTCAGCTCTTAACTATAAAGGGTTCAGGAACTTAACTCAAGTAGTTTGCAGAAACTATTCATCTAGTACATGTTTCTTAACTGAGCTAGTACACACTGGTATCAGTTACCATACAAGACTGTATGAAGAGAAAGCTTACAGATTCAAAGATATGACAATATACAAAAAAGAAGACACAACCTCATATTTTTTACTTAATCCTCCAAAAATACACCTAGGTAAGAACGAACACAAAAACACACCTGCTGAGGTGTGAGGTCATACCACAACTCCACTTTCTCACTCTCCTGCATGAACCTGAGTGGTCGTGGCGTGAGGTTGAGCACCAGAAAGTATGGCAGCAATGTCACGATCTTCGTGAGGTGAAGCTGCCCTTCCACCGACCCTGTACACACATACACATCAATCACTTTATAATGATAAGGCCTTACTTTTGGAGTACTGTACAGTATGCAATATAAATCAAATACAAACAAATGGCACATGGAATGAAAAAAGAGCATAAAAAGAAGGGCTTTGCACCGGCAAGGGAATTAAAGACAGAATGTGCAAAACAACACACACAGGTATAATACAGTATCTTTCACATTCAGAAAATGATGCTTGAGGTATCAAATACTTTAGATGATACAAGTAATCTCCTTTGGTCCCTACATATGAAATGTTGAATACCCATTCGCATAACTGAAAGTTTTCAGATTAGTGCTATTGGATATCTTCTTATAGTATATATTTTGTATTACTCCTTGACATACTGTAGCTCTCAGTTCTCATATGGAATCTCAGTAAAGTCTTGGCAATGATACAATATATTTTATTAAGTAATTATTACCATATCTTCCTCCATCCTGGGGTGGCTGAGCTGCCAGAACAGATTGCTTGACCCGAGCCAAGACACGGTACTTCTTGCCCCTCACACTGTCTGTGCACACCACCACCCCACAGGACCCCACTGCTTCACACCCCCACCGACGTGACCACTCACTCTCAACCACACGCAGCTGTTGTGGCCAAAGATAGAAGCATGAGGCATAGTTGTGTGTGTGTTCTTGTAGTATATTTACAAACTGAGTTACCATCATGATACCTTATTTTACTTTGCATCATAACACACACATGTTTTGTTCTAATAATACACTTTACACACACATAACTTCATCCAGTATCTGATTAGAGTGATCTCTTTTTCACCAATGCTGGGTAATTTATTGTATTAGCCACAATAAATTATGTGGAATCCAAGACTTCATATGAGTTAAGGTGTTACTATTTAGCACTAACCTTGAGCTTGTGTGGGTGTCCTCGCTTGTAACGGAACAGCACCACTTCCTCTGATGCACTAACTTCGTACACTATTTTTGATCTTGAACCCTGGAGCAGTGTAATGGAAAGAATGTAATATAACCTCTGGGTATAACATTACAGATGGGTAGGCAGAGAAATTTGTGTTAAAGAGGATAGCTTTGAACTACAACAGTCCAATGTTGTTGTTTTTTATTTGTAAACTCATTTACTATCACACTAGTAGGCTAACTGATCATAAGACAAAAATGGCTATAATGTTCTGTTTATATGCTGTACTGTACTAATTTGACTCACTCTGACATGAATGGGAAGTCCAGTTTTGTTGACTATCCAGTAAGGAGAATAAAGATACAATGATGTGGTGGGACCCCTGGAGGAATAAAGTGCCACCTCCACTCTTCTCCTTCTGCTGCCATCACCATGAGTAAGTGTGAGGGTGCGATGTTCGTCGCTGCTGTCCCCCCACACCTCCACACTCCCCTCCCAGTCACTCCCCAAATAGTTTAACACCTGCAGTAAAGAGGAGGAAGAAGGAGGAGGAGGAAAAGAACTGAAATACAGTACAGTACTGTAATAACACCATATGTAATACAAATAAAAAAGAGCAAACAAATTCTTATTATCATGAATATTGATTACTATTATTACTGTAGGACCTATGTCACAAAGCTTACCTGTATTCCAAGTGAGAGGTGGTAGGAAGGATGGGTGTAGTAGAGGCGGGTGTGGTGGCCAGGATCCAAGATCAGAGGGTGTGCCAGGGCAGGGTGCTTGAGAGAGAGGGTGCAGGGCAGGTGGTTGTAGACAGTAAGGGGTGGCAGAAGATGTAAGGTGTAGCTGGGGACAACTCCACCCAGACCTTCACACTCACGCATGTTCAGTTCAACACTTGGTTCTGCACTAACCTGATGAAAATACATTTACTTTACTATACAGGCAAAAAAGAAAGAAGCCATAAACTTATATTTTCCAATTTTGATGGGCTGTAAATCAATTATAAAAAATACCCACATTATAATATTATGTCTAACTGGAACAAATGGAGGAAAGATAAACATCAAATACATTAAAAATCAACTAAATTATGATATATGAGAAAAGATCAATAAGGGAAACGTTGATAAGGAGTAATGATTTAAACAAAGAAAAATCTAAAACCAAAGAATATATTTACCAGGAAGGTAAACGACCTTGACTGTCAACTTATTATAGATTTACAGCAATCAATGAATGATGCAGACCTCAACATTTGTTAACATCCATAAAACCCAGTTAGCTATCAAACATTAAGGAAAGCATGAAGGCATAGGTTCAATCCACTTAATCTATTCTGAATGGGCTTGATAATAGGTACATATAAACATCTGGGATTGCACAACACTCACAGCAGCAGTAATATGAGGATTGATATCAGTCTTGGGGACACAGGTGAGATAGTATGGGCAGGTGGAGGTGAGCACATCCTTCCACCAAGCTCCCTCCTCGCTCATCTCGAACCTATGGGAATATGCACACAGTACTGGTGACCACAAAATATTTAGTGATTCAAAAATAGAGAGTACTAATAAAGCAATATGTGGCCACCAGAGAGCATTCATGCACCCTTCCTTACCCATTGTCTTACAGGTAGTACTGTACTGGTATTATTATTGTCTATTACTGTATAATCTTCCTGACCTAAACTGAGTTTCAAGAGTAGCCTATCCTCTTAATATGGTTTAGTACTCACTCTGCAGCTGCTGGCTGAATGTGGAGTGGTGAGTGGTAAGCAACTGAGAGTGGGATGGTGAAGACCTGGTCGGGTTGTAGAGTGACTACAGGGGCATGGGGCTCAAATGGATTGACTGGAGATACTGCTTCACCCAGGGTCCACCCTGCCCCCTCAACCATGCTCTTTTTGTAGCATATATTAATTGGCAGAGGAAGTTCATTCAAGATCTGCCAGGGTTACACAATTGAACAGTAGAAATCACAAACAGATTGCATCAAATACAGTATTCACTATCTAAGGATGAGCTTATGCTGAAATTTCAGGCCTGCTTTAACTTTAAGAAACATGAGTGAAACATTAAAAAAATAGGCTCCTCTTTAAATGGGTCTCATTTTATACATTAAATACTCCCAAATGACTGCACTAAAAATTGGATAACTGGGAATCTTCTTTGACCCACTGAGGAAAAATTGCAAGCAAATGCCTAGGGCCCTAGGTAATGAATTTTTGCAACCAACTGTATAAGCCAAAAAGCCAAAAATCAGACCTGAAGGGGACTCCTGGCAATAATGGTGGTGGAGTTGAAGTTTATCTCGACTGATACTACCAGGTGGTAACGTCGTCCATTAAGGGCAGGATTCAACTGGAAGATGCGACTACGAGAACGGGTTCCCACAAACACTGTCAGTTCATCAAACCCTGTAATGAAATAAAACTCATTTACATACAGTACAGCAAATAAATGTATACTTTGTGGAGTACAGTAACTTCCTCTTTTATGTAAATGCCACCAGACACATGCAGTATTGCTACATGTTTGCTTTTGGTGGAAATCAACTAGCAACACCTCACCTGGCACAGTGATATGAAGCCTAAGTTTTGTGGTGTCCTGGTACAACGTCACAGGGTTGGGGCAGAACTGATCAAATGCTGGCTCTGTGGTGGGCACACTGGGGTGTGGGGCCTCCCACGACATACCCGGGCATGAGTGCAGACTGAGTTGATCCCAGTCACCTGCCCTGTGTACACCATTATATTTATCAGCATCATATAATTAAAGATATAAACAAATGTTATTAAATAACAATAATAATTATAAAAATTATAATAAAATAATAATAATAATACAGTAATAATTTTAATAATTAGTAATAAAACTGGCATACATTCTCTTATCCGAAATTCTGCAAACCTGAAGTTTCCTCAGCCAATAAGGTTGCAGGGAGTGTGGCAGCCATCCTAGGCCGAAGCTACATAGCCAGAATTTCCTTAGCCTGGATGCATCAGGGGTAGCCAGTGGCCACACAACTACTGTTCTTACCTATTTGTTCTTACCTATTTGATCTTTACAGGATTGAGTCAAGTTCGTAATGTCCCATTTTTTAAAACCCAATAACCATATTTTTCTTTAAAGTTATATATGTTTTTGGCACACACCACTTGTTCAGGCAATGCATTCCAATGATCTATTACTCTATTTGGAAAACCATATTTCTGTATCTCTTTGTCTCCTCTTCTTTTAATTAATTTTTTACTGTGACCTCTCATTGTAGGTACTGTACTGTACTCCTTGTTGACACAAGTTCTCTATATCTATCTTTTCCTTTTCTGTGACACATTTGTAAGCCATAATCATATCTCCTCTCTTTTGTCTTTCTTCCAGTTTAGGTAACTTTAGTTTCTCTAGTCTTGTTTCATAGCTTAGTTCTCTTAGAATTGGTACCCATCTTGTTGCTGCTTTTTGTACTTTTTCTAATTTTTTGGTGTAAGTCATAGACAAGTGTTGCTTAATCTTGTACTGTATAATGTTAATTAATCATATACAGGTAGTTTCACCTCTCTGTTGATACTCATTAAAAGGAGTATTGATCTAGCTAAAGGAAAACATTTACTAAATTAAAAATTAATTCACAAGTAGGCCTAAGAGCTAAATATAAGTGGCACATAGAATACAGTTTTCATGGGATGGCAAATGCCCCCCATGCCTCCACTTAGCCATGCCCTTGCTAGGCTGACAGCTACTTAGAACTACACATGAAGCAAATCCCCACTGCACTGCTGTTTATCTTTTAAGATACATCCAACATGCATGCCAACATTCAAGACACCATAATCTCTGTTGCAGCAATCACTAAAACAAGTAAAGGTATGAGATCAATTGTATGTAAGATAACAGAAGTTAAAGCAGTTAACAAAATAAAGATACAGTAAGAAAACTCTATACAACAGGTATTAGAGCACTTATTAAAATGATGGTGTGAGAATTCTAAATGACAGGTGTTAGTACAGTTCCATATATTAATATATATAAAAATTTCATATAATGAGTATCACAATAGTTACTAAGATAAAACACTGAAAACTCCATATAATTGGTGTTGGTGCAGCTACTGAAATATAGCAAGGTGTGAAAGATCTATATAATAAATGTTACAGCAGTTACTGCAATATATATCTGTGTGAAATCTATGAAAGAAATTAAACTGAGCAATGTGAGTTGAGGGTTATACAGGGGGTCATAAACTCACAGACACCAGGAGCTGGAGTGTATGTGGGAGGGAGGAGAAGTAGGGGAGGAGGAAGTGTAGCGGCCACCACACCTGCGTCCACACCTACAAGGGCATAACAACAACAATGGGAAAACAGAAGCACTTGCATTTACTACACAAACACACTACAAGACACAACTCACCAAACACTAACACCGCTTGTCACAATTTTCCTAAACCCTTAGATAGATAACCAAACTTTTCCTGCTTCAAATTATATTATATAAAATTAGTGCAAAACATGTACTTTACTCACAAGCTGATGTTTATGGGTAAATGAAACCATATGTGCTTATCTTCAACTTGAAGAATCCTTTCAATTACTGTACAGTCAGTACTGTATACAGAAAAACAATAATGTCTTCAGATAATGTTTAACCCATGAAGTGCAGTTTCAGAAGATTTAGGGAGTACAGTACTTTTTGGCCATATGTGGGTGTACAGCAGTTAAAGGGTTAAAGGTTAATTATCCCATATAATTAATTATTTAACAAGCATTAGGTTGTAGACACAGTCAAATGTCAACACAATCCTACATGGTATAGATACCAAAAGACAGCATGTGATATGTATTGTTTTCTTATTCTCCCAAATTATTTTGTTATGGTACTTGTTCAGTTGTGTCATGGTACACCTCACTTACACATGGTAGGCCAAATTTTGAACATCTGTGGACAAAAGTTGTTTTACATACATACCAAATTATACCACTGTAACAGTATGTGTGACACTCACCAAGTGACTGACTGTAACAAAATATAATTTCTATAGACCAGAAAAAATGTCTAAACTTGGAGTCCTTTGTAACAGTTTTATGCTTTGATATCTATGAGTACTTACTAGCCTCAGTAACTTGTTATTTGTCAAGTACACTGTTTTGCAATACAGTATTATTCTGTCCAGTATTTTATCATTGCCCACAACTGTACATCAATAATGTCAAATAAGACTAAATGAAACATATGACCAGTCGCTACTACATAAGTAAAAAGTTATACCTGTATACAGTCACCCAAAGATGTGATGGCAGGTTTTTAATTGGTTTCCATGATTAAGTAAGACAGTCACTCAATTCTTTCTAGACCTCCCCACTCCTATGTCTCTCACTCTTTTACCTGTGTTTCCCTAACATTCAGTACAACCAATCTACAGTAGCGGTACTGAACAAAAACTTCTGGAAAACCTGCCATCAGTTCTTTGGATAATTGCATCTAAACTGCAAAATTAGCTACTATACACACCTATGGTCTATTCTAAAGTCTCCTCCCATACTACAGTTCATTCGTTCCTTACTACTATGGAAGTAAGTCTCATCCTCTTGTAAATACATTAATAAAATAACATAATGGTAGGAAACCAACTACAGTACTGTACTAGCATTGTGGATGCCTGTCCAGGATGTAACACAGCACCCCATTCTATTAAACACATCATTGAAGACTGCAACGCACACAACCACACTCGCCAACAACACAACATACACTCTCTGAGGGCACTGTGGGAAAGCCCGGTTCAGGCCATGACCTTCCTCAGGAGCTCGGGGCTGCTCGGCCAGACAGCTTGAGGAACTTCAACAACAACAACAACTAGCATAAATTACAATATACATTATCTACTTAAAACTGAACCATTGTGATTCAAGTAGTGATGACAAGAAGTCTCTTGAATGAGTTCACTATCCTATAAAGTAATAACTTTTAATGTCTTTTCACAGGCCATAAATAGTTCCTCCTAATCATTTGTTAATACCTGTACTCCACAGCAAAGGCAAGGCTTCATCCATTCTCTTTCTATTCCAGCCAATTCCAGAAAATCCTCTGATCTCAGCTCTATTTGTTGATTCACTCTCTGCCTTGGCTTCTTCCTATATCTTTGGCTCGCTGAGTGCTAGGTAAAATGTCATTTTGTGTGTGTGTGTGTGTGTGTGTGTGTGTGCACTGTGTAGTACAGCCATGTATGTAGCATTTAGCAAATTATGAGCTGAAACACAACAAAACTGTTTTCTGATTTTTATTTTATAAAAAAAGGGAATTATGGTTAAGATACATTGGAGAAAATAAACACCAATGTGGGAAGAAGCTATGCTGACATAATTATCACCTGTAGAGGCATACATAGCTAGAATGCAGTATACTGTAGGTGAATATACTTTCAATCCAAGCTGGTGTTTATTTTCTCCAAACTGTCTGTTTACTTTACTTCACTGAGTGCATTACTTATGAGTGACATAATGAACAGTGTTAAAACACTTACCCCTCAGCCAAAGAATCCTCCTCGCCATCAGAAAACAGTGAGCCTCCTCGACTCCTGCTGATTCCAGATGCAGGACTGGAGGGAACTGAATCTGGTTCCTGGTATTTTGCAGACGTTACCACCACAGTCTTCCCACTACCAACCTGCACCACAGTTACTCGTTATACTGTAATGTTACTACAACTTATAGCCACCTATTACCCAAATACTGAAAGTCTGTGTATTGATTTATCTTTTTTCAATGGGTGAAGATATCTCTACATATATATTAATTACACATTGTAATTAGTACACCCAGGTTTACTATACACTTCTTGTAAGATAAAAATTACCTATTTCATGACAAACCAATGGTCTGACTTGCCTCATCATGAGCCACCACAGACACTCGGGAATTGGGACCAATCTCGTTGATTAGTTTGATCTCTCGTGGGTGTGAAGAGGACTGTGACTGGAGTGGGGGACGGGCTACAGGAAGTGGACAGTGGTGTGGGGGTCGGGTGAGATAGTCTCCTATTAGGCTAGTTATGGAGGCTATGATGTTTGGGGTTAAGGTCACTTCCAGAGGATCTCGGGAGTCCACAAAGACACAGGTGGCCAGATTTCCTCCCTCTCCACCCGCCTCACCGCCCTCCACCATACCCATGCTGCTGCCCCCATCTTCACCAACACCTCCATCCACTCCATCAACTGAAAAAGTCACAGGTTTAATCTATGTACAGTACTATACTATAAATATCACCATTATCTTCCATTATATACCAATTTTCTCTATTTTTATGAGATTAAACATTCAATAGCTTTCTTCCAATAGATAGTTCCTTGAATAGAGATTGTACGATCGGCTCAGAAGGGTTGTAAAATCTAAATTTTGGATGCTCTTGGGAGGAGGAAAGCATCAATACTATGGATGAATTTAGAGCCCTTGGGTACCTACCCTAATAATATGACTTAAACCTCCATATGGCCTGTAGCCCATGTTCAGAGTTAAAACAGTAACTGATAAACAAGGAAGTGAGGTACCTGTTAACCAATCATAACATACTCACTTACCAGTCATACGAGACGGAGAAGCAAAGACAGCCACATCTTCCTCTTCACCCGAATTCACTTGTTCTTCTTTTAGTTTCCCCTCCTTATTCTCATTTTCTGTTTTCTCCCCATTTCCCCCCCCTTCCTCATTTTCCACTTCCTCTTCTTCTTCCTCAGCCTCCTCCAGACTGCTTTCTTGCTCAGACTCTCCAGAAAACATGTGGGTAAAGGCACTGGAGATCTTGTGGATAACGCTGTCCTCAGTTTCTGAATCTGAGTCCAGTGGATATCCTGGGTAAAAGAGGTTAACTGCTTTATAATGTACTGTCCTTAATAGTGAGCAAGATAGGGAAAAGTATTATATTTTACACATTGAGGTGGACTATCTATGGTGTTATTGTTTCTTACTCTGTCTTAATAATATTGCAAGACCATTATAAACACTGACCTGGTCCAACTTCAAGGTGTGGTGTGGGTGCATGAGGTCCGGGATACCTGAGTCTGGGAGATGGATGGGGCCTAAGGACCACCATCTCGTTATCCCGGTGCTCCTCATCAGTTGAAGACTCAGAGATATCTGGATGACTGGCCAAGTGGCTGCCACGATGACTAGTGGCATGACTAATATCCACTGAGTCAATGTGTAGATTGGGGGGATGGTTCTTGCGCTTGTTACCTATAGGTTGGGCCGGATGCTGGAGGGTGCGTACCAGTGCCTCCCAGGATCTCACCATCTTATTCTCCTCTGTTATTGGCTCCAGTACTGGCTCCCATGCAGAAAATTCCTCATTATAACATGAAAGTTGAAGCTGCACCTCTGCCTTGCTGAACATCACCTGGGACCAGTCATTAATTTCTGCATTCAGTGCAGACTTGAGCAGCAGGACTGGCACTGCAGTTCTCAGTGCCTGTTTTTCAAGTGATACTGTGATGACAGAAATCTTTATCACCAAGCGCTGTTGTGGCTTGGAAGTTGGATACTCCTGCTTGATATAAACTTCTTCATCGGGGTTTGTGTGGGATATCGTAGCCGTTAGTGGCTTTGGTGACCACAAGTCCTCTAAATCAGTAGATGGGTATTGTAACTTGAAAGGTGTTAGATGAGGACTAAGTGTTGTTGTTAGTTCTTCAACTAAGTCCCTGAACAGGTGAACCACTGAGGGATTCAGATGTAGGTAAAACTGCGAAAGCTTAAACTCTGCCCTGACACCTTCCTCCACAGTACGAAGAACCCAAGCTCCCTCGATGTCACAGGGCTGTATCACTGAGTAAGGGTTTTGGCTGGAGTGACTGTAGGTGGTAGCAAATACTTGACACCCATCCAAGGTGAAATGGAAGCTCTCATTACCTGGGTGTCGTGAGTATTCAGCATGCACTTCACAACGTGCCACCAAGACTCTACTAGCCTTGTCATCTGGATCAGCAAAGAGCACAACTTCCGGTCGTTTTACATTGATGGAGATTGAAAGTGTACGTTGGTCATCAGTATTGCTGGTAACAGTAGATAGGTACCCACTGGTGCTGTCCACTGAGCTTGGGGGCCGCCGAACAATTTTCACTCCATCCACCGTTGTCGAAGGTCCAAGGTCCCCAACAAAGCCTGGGTTGAGGATTCCCCCACTGGTACTGGCCATACCTGGTATGGCATCAAATACATACTTGTAAACTGCCAGGACGAAGCTCACTGATATATTAAGCCGTGTTCGCTCTACACTCACCTCCACGGCCCCATCCCCACTTGGACTGACCTTGTACATCAGGTCCATCATTGGAGGGACACTGATGCTGAACCTCCTGGATGCTAAGTTCATCGCCTTGCTATACTGGCCAAATATTTTCTTAATGATATGGTAATCGTTATCTGGTCGAACATCAAACACATCTAGTGAATGTAGAGTGAGACGGAGGTCCATACTATGGTCACTGTTCATATCCCCATGAACCTCTATCTCCCCAACTTCTATCCGACATAAAGCAGTGGCAGCATCACGTACAGGTGAGCTCAAGACTTCATCCATGTCACTGTAAAGAGTGAGAGTGAGTCCATCCATAGATACAAGTGCATCAGCTATCCTGTAGATGTCAACAGAATTTGTGAGGAAGGCCTGCAGCTTGCCCATATTGTCATCACTGTTGTTGAGTGGGGTAGTCAGATCCACGGGTGTCAGAGGTTGAGAGTGCCCATTAGAGTCAAAGAACTGAGCCTCAGCCCTGTTCTGTGTGATGACAGCCAGGATGGTGCTCAGGTCACACTGGCCTAGGTTGATACAGAGGGAGCCCATATGCATGCTCAAGTCCCAGGAAAGCAGGTCCCGGCACTGTGGTACCAGTGAGCGCTTCACATCAGCACGTATGGTGGCTGGCTCTAATATGTCCTCCTGCATCTCCAAGCCACATCCCAGAATCATTACCCCTCGGCATATATGGGCAGGACCAATTTCAACCAAGATGTTTTCTACAGCTCCGCCTGTACTGCCACTAGCTATCTTGAACATGTTGTCTACCTTGAGGTCTCCCAAGCTCACCACCAGCAGGCTTGATGAGTCGGACTTCTGTGGCACCAGAACAGTAGGAGCGTGGATGTCAATGCTCAGACTCAGTTTCTTCCCTGACAGAGCCCCTCCACAGCCTGCCTCAGCAACCTTCTCCACTTGTTTCAGGGCTACATGGGTTCCCTCCCTGTTGAGTAATGGTTCCATGAAGCGCTGCAAGTCAGCCAGAAACTTGCACAGAAATACACACTGTATTCTACCAATTCTAATTCTCAATGCTGCATCAGGATTTATTCCGTGAACTGAGGTGTCAATTTCTTCAACACCTCGATGTGTTGGACTGAACTCAACATACTTGATATCAAAAACACGATCTTCCTCGATGTCAATTATCTTTGAGTACAAAGTTATGTCAGACACATCTTCCACTGACAATTCAGACAGAGAGGCACGAAATATTTTCTTTTCATTGGCTTTAAAGACGCACTCTCCCTGGAACCCTCCAACCTTAGCCTGCAAAAAGTCAATATCATTATCACAGAGTTTGAAATTAAGAGTTCTGAGGTGTGAAGAAAAGGACCATTTACTGGCTCCTGAAGGGACAGGAGGGTCTTCTGGGCCAGACTTAAGCCAGGCTATGAAGATTTCTGGGACACTCACCCTAGGAATCTGGTTCTGGATATGGCCCAGCTTGGTTGACAGGAGTGAAAAGAAGTTGGTGAGTGTGATGATGGAGCCTCGATGACACACCACATTCAATGTGGCCAGGTCTATCACTAGACTTTGCTCACAGGAATGAAAGTGAGTTTTAAAGTCTGGGCAATTAGCACGAACCTTGCGGTACAGGATGGTGACAATCTTGGTGGTCGCTTGAGGAGATGAGACTAGCTCCAGGTACTGTCCACTGGGATTGTGATGATACTTGTCCACCAAGTGTATTGAACCTAGAGTTACCTGAAGTGCAGGGCCATAGTCCATCATGGCTGCTTCCATGATCAGGTGTGTGGCCCGGGCCATAAGATAGGGCCTCTCTCCACGGTCACAAGACCGGGATATCCCCACCACCAACTCATCCACACAGAACCGAGAGAGGACAGTGATCATGTTCTGAGGGGAAGTGTTATCCTCAAATCCTGGCAAATCGACAGGCCGACTCCAGGACTCTCCTTCATCATCACTGTTGTCTGAGGTTGAAAAGTACTTCTCCAGCTCTAAACTAGTCTGTGAAATGGTATCAGTCTGTGACATTGGTCGTACATGTCGCAGCAACGGTGGTGTCTGGTGATGGTCATGAGTATCTGGTACCAGTCTGGGACCCTGAAGCTGAATGAGAAGGGTGTCTCTGATAGAAAGAAGTTGAGATAGGGTGGGGTCCAACACAGTGTGCATGGGATCAGGATGAGGGAGAATGACGACATCGCTGTCTGCTGTGTCAGGCAGCAGGATACTGGAGTGTGGTGCTGGTAAGTTGTGCAGGAACTCCACCAACTGGCCGAGGCGACTGTCAGACAGGTTAAATTTGATTGGGGTGACATGGATGTCTAACTTCTGACGTGGTTGCTGGCGATACTCTGGGTGGATGCTATTGGCCACATCAATCCGCACCCGCACCCGAGGAAGAATATGAGAGTCTGAGTCTTCCCGCGTACGGTGAACCCTCCACTCATCCCCAGAGTCAGCAAACAGTACCTGTGTTGGTATTCATAACATATTCAATAGTAAAAATTCTCCAAGGCCTCATCAATCAGATAGACAGACCTACAAGATTCACAAAAGTTTGTCATTATTTAAAGAAAACAGTAAAACTTATTAGATTGCTTGAAAATTAAAATTGTTTCTGCTAGGATTTGCCATAGGATATTGAGCATCTTTCTTAAGTAAATAAATATCTCAACATAACCAGAGTACCAAGGGTAAGGTCATTCAAATCTACAGTAGCTGAAAAAAGAACTGAATCTACTTTGGAACAGGTACTTGCATGCTCTACTACAAGAATGAGCACCAATGAACAGAAGATAATAACTAAAAGCTAAAACTTAAATGTATGGTAAACTTAATGTCTTAAAAATAATGTCACTATCTACCTGAAGTTGAGACACAGCAAGGGTGAGGCGGTCATAAAGGCGTTCCTCCAGCTCCATCCTGGTTGCATCCTCCAGGTCACGGGTCTGACCACCGCCTACCTCTGTGGTGACCCTCAGGCCCCCAGCATCCACCACCAGCACACTCCCACCCCGCTGAATGGACCCGTGTTCTGGCAGCACTAGGAAGGGACTCTTGATGTCCACATCCAGGTGAAGTGTGGACCGGCGGGCCAGTGCATGAATGAGGGCTGCTCGGCCACCTTTCATCACGCCCTCAGTCACCACGACCCGAGTCTCATTCCCGACCCACACCTTGGACATCCCAGGCACTTGGAAGAACTGCATCATCTCAGCACACGCATACTACCGACAAAACAACAGTCAGTCGCGTACTGTAGCTTCTCTCTCAAAAGGAATTAAACCAAAATGCAGGACATAGCCTGTTTTTGCTCATGTTTTGTATACATGTATTTAAATATTTTGTCTGTCCATGCTAAGAAATCAACATCATCATCATTAGCCTGTAGGACGAAAGCCTTTCCAAAATATTTCTAACTTTCTCTGTCTGTTGTACCACAGCCTGCTCCTGTAAAATTTCTACCCTAGCTAGTTCTTTCATGTCTGGGTTGCCATTCTCTCATTTTAACTGATCATCAACTAAGAGTTCTTTACATAACATGACTTTCCCAAGTCCAACATCATCTAAACTCTTTCAAATATTACATTGCATTACCTGGTTGTAGAGAAATTCAATGGGGTGAAGCTTCATGGTCAGGGCATAGTCTGCAGACACACTCAGAGGATTACGCTCCAGGTCCAATGAAAAGGCCACACCGTAACCTGATAAGCATTACTCATTTTATATTATGACTTATGATGATCTTAAGGGCCACATTTGGATGGCAGGCCCTGAGTTTGAAACCCCTGGTCTAAGATGTATGGTATAATGTCCTTTTTCATGACTATAAAGTCTTCACCAAAATACTCCAAAAGATTCATAGCCAGACCCACCTGCAGATGGAGTAGCTTCAACCAGCCTGGCTACATAGACCAGCTCCTGCTCTAGGTTGATACACTCAAGGTTGAATGACTCGGCCTTGAAGGAGAGCTTGTTGTAGGCTACACCCCCTCGGCTCTCTGCGCTGGTCACAAGGCCAGAAAGTGTGGCCAGGGCAATGTCCCTCCCTCCTTCACGCAGCACCATACTTACATTTTGAAGGGACAGGTAGGCCTTGTGGTCTGGGGATTTGTGTACAATATCATTACTGCACATACTTAAAGGAATAATAAGTAAACTATAGTAATGTAAAAAGGGATAAACAAGGCAAAGATTCAAATAATATAAGATTGGGATATAAGCAGGTATGAACTGTTCATTCCCTGGATATCAATTTTTCAGATCTAGGTAAGACAGTATAGGATATTCATACCTGGAAAAAACATCCAAACCTCATTTATTTTAACATCACACATACTGTATCATACTTTATCTTGTTCACAATCTTACTCACACATACTGTATCATACTTTATCTTGTTCACAATCTTACTCCCCTATCACACTTAATTAAACTGCTTTGTGCATAATCAGGCAGAATTATTATCATCTTAATACAATGCATGTAAAAGAAAAATTACATGACAGTGCAGTAACGTTGATATGGAGTTCATTGTGATCTAATGGTGAAACTCAGTTTCCACTTCACTGGCCCTTATACTGTATCTCAAACACCACCCATTCCATATATATCCGTAACCAACCTGCCCTCAGCCAGTCAGTGGAAGGCTTTCATGGTTGTAATCTTCCTAATTGAAAAGACTACAGAAGCAGTGGACTGAAAGACTACTGAAACATAAGTACAAACCAATATCATCAGGATGTGTATGACCCTGGGGAGCATCTAGTCTGGTAAGTTCCTCCTGCAGCTGTCGTTTCTCATCCAGGGTCAGTGTGGCCAGGGGACCATTCCTGGATGCCCCAACTCCGATCACATCCATCGCCACACTGGATGCAGCATTCTTGTCCTGGTGTTGCCCTGTTGGCGCCCCAACACTGCTGCCCCACACCCAGGACAGCCACCCACCATCTGATGATACCACGGGACGCACCAGACTGGGCTCCTCACGTGACAACTGTTGTTACCATGCACATCATTTAATCATACAAACAACATCAGTACAAAGTATCACTGTCCAAACAAGAGCTAAAATATAGCTTACAAGACTGAAATGAGAAAATTGTTAAAGTGATACAAAACAATACTAAGCAATTAGCCTACTGTACAATAATCTGCATATGTCAATTTAGTATACTGCAAACCAATGGTACATCATTATAGTACATAGGAATTTAAAAAAAATTTTGAGGGAGAAAGCAAACTGCAGAGTTGTTATGGGCACATGGCATCAGGAAAGGGGAAACAAGGATCCAGAGAAACTTTTATAGGGGTCGTACAGTGCATTCCCAGTGATATTCAAGGGATGACTGTAACACAATATTAAAATGAGATAAAATTGAAAAGACCATCAAGGAAGCCGATTGACAAACCTTGATCTTGGCGCTGACTCTGGCTAGAACAATATTGGTAAGAGAGAGGCTGTCCTCGAGCCTCATGAGATCAGCCTCTAGCTCCCCTGAGTGACCCTCCAACAGGTAATGGTGGTACAGCTTCTCGTACTCCTTATACATCTGTCTGGAGTACAGTACAGTATACAAAAACTATTCTCACTCAATATTCATTAATTATAACTATGCCATAACAAAATACAGCAATTATACAATTCCGTGTGGAGAAATATGAGCAGGTTACCTCAAATGGAATTCAAACTCAAGACCAGCACCTTTGCATTAAATTCACTGGCATTAGGTTTGATTCTCAAGTGGAGTTGTTTCTTTTATTATCCCCTAGAATCTAGATACTGTACTATGAGAAGAATGAAGTGCTGGGAAATACTGTACAAATGACCTCATAGGTTGGATGAATTATTGCCTTTGTCATTCAAACTATTATCGTTGTCCTGCCTCTTCCCTTGCCTCTCCCCCTCCAGTCAGCTGCTGTCGCATTGCCTTATATCTGTTTCTTGACTACCACACCACTAACAGATTGAATGCAACTGTACCTTTAACAGGCAAAATTTTATGCTATCTTAAAATAAATCTGAAGAGAAAGTGATAACTAACTAACTAACTTCTTATATATACAGCATTGTACAGTATTGTATAAGTTCCCTAGCACTTCACATTTATTAATATTCGTCATCAATATCCCATTTCCCTTTTTTCAAGGGATGGGCAGGCTCTAGCCTCAGTGCAGGACCCCTGACAGGCAAGGGGTCAAGCCCCGAGGCTATTTGAAACTTTAGTGGGGTTTTAGAGAGCAGTGCCTCCAACCCTCACCACCCACCCCCGGATTGAAGGGGATACAAGGCTAACTGCATCATCACAAATATGGTGGGCAATAGGGATGCCACTTCCCTTCGCCAAAACATTTATTAAACCTACATTACAATACGACAGTGACTTGCAGTTGCCAAATATGACTTGCAACAACTTTTGATGGAACATTTAAGTTTATTAATGTCCATAGTTGTTTGTAGGGATCATAAGTATGTAATACAGAAGGATATGTATATTTCCTTCTGCATTACATCTACAAACAGTTGTTGTTGTTGATGTTCTCCTGGGGCAGAATGGCCTCCTGCCCCACAGACCCCTGGTACTCTCTGGTCGCAGTGAAAAAACAAATTAAAATAAAGGAGGGGCTGGCCCTATATGCCTGGGCTACCGAAGCACATCCCAGTGAAATGGGACCAGAGCTTACTGGACCAGGGAGTCTGGGGGCCTCCGACCGCCAGGGAGATTGGGGGAAGGTCTTTGATCCCACAGCCAGTGCTGTGGGCCCAAGTCCACGTTACCACAAGAGCTACAAGTGGGGCCGCACCTTCCATGAGACCAGCCCTGAAGGGACCATACAGGGGGTGGGAGTTTACACTGCTGCATGCAAAGGGAAATGCACCCCCGTGTGCTAACGGTCCACACAGCAGTGAAAAAAAAAAAAAAAAAAATCCTCCGGTTGCAGTACACCTCACATGGATTTTTAATCCATGTGGGCAGATCTAGTCAAATCCACTAGAAAGTGACCAGATCCTACAGCAATCTTTATTCTAGCCCTGTAGGGGATGGCTAATATTCAAAGAGAATAAAGTCCGCCCCCCTGGGTAGCCTACAAATAGTTGTGGATTAAAGTTCCATTAAGATTTGTTGCAATTCATATTTTGGCAACTGTACCTGACAGTATTAGTACAGCAAATCAAATGCTTGAATCCTAAAAACCTGAGAATCATTCATCCTTAACACATGTACATGAGGGTTGACAGTGTTTCTCTTAAAATCACTTACCTATGTTTCTTGATAGCCTGCCAGGAGTAAGGCTGGATCTGGTATTGAATGATGGACCTGGCTGCATACTGCCACCATTCATCCGCGTGACGCTTGAGAGGAACACTTGGCCGGAACTGATGGAACTTCCTGCAACACAAAATTATATTACTGTAATATCTTAGACCTGCACCAGTCATATACATTTTAAAATTACCTAATTTAATCAATATTCCTAATACCCTGTATTTTGCTCCCTCCCTAAAATCAAGATGGAAAAACTATGGACAAAGTTCCAAACTTTAGTGCAAGCATACTGGTAGTTCAATCTGAAACACATGAAACTTGATCAACATTACATGAGCATCATGTAATGAGTTAATATGACAATTCCTAGACCAAACTTTTCATGTTTCAGATTGGTACTGTCATAGAAAGAGGTCCAGAAAACACTTTCCAATGTTTTTTAATCCTTAAAGCATGGGTGATTGCAATTGCAGTCACCTCCCATGTGTACCAATTCCATACACCGAGGGTGACTGCATTTGAGGTTTGAGCCAGATTCATATATGCACGCCACCCTAAAAAGCCAGCATGTGTTTGCGACCCTGCCTGTCCTACTGCCGCTTCCTACATCCCCTCTCGCTCAGTCTAGCCCAGTCGTTAACTTTGAGAGGACGGAATCTAAGCGTTCTTCCCCCACTCGCCAGCCCGCCAGAGTGTAAAAGTGTGTTTTGAGTGGTTTTCATTTTGAGCTGGGTACACAACCTTTTGTCGTCTAGGCCCGTAATACAGAGCTGGCTAGCCATAAACATTCCCGTGCTTAAGGGGTTAAACAATCTCTTTTCCTCACATTATGTTGGGTATTTGTCCTACTCTGGTTCCAAGATCTTATTACAGTATGTATCAATACATAATTCAAGATTAGTTATATGGTGCAACTGAAACTTCAAAACTTGGTAGCCAGATATGGCTGTTGTGTATCAAGTAAAATCAATCTTATTATACTGTACCATATTATGTATGCAGGATACTTATATCCTCCTCCCCAAATGATAATGATGGTGGACAATCCCTCTTTCCTCCCTTTTAGAGAATTAATTTTGAGAGACAGATTTAGTTGAGAATGATTTAATTTAACCTGTGTGTGTTGTAAGTGGTGAGACTGTATGCCAGCTGTGTGAGAGCCAGGTACTGCTGACGTGAGAGAGCTAAAGCTGCATCCCTCACTACAGCATCAACCAGCAGACCAGGGACTCGGGCCTCCCTCACTACATGTTGACGCATCTTCACTTTGCACCGCACTGGCTCCATCACTGATAGGAAAAGAAATTTTTGGTATAACAGTGGCAGAAAACTCTGTCCAAAAGTCTTTTTCACCAAGTATCCTCATGTTGAACCTGCTTAAGTATTGGTTAGTTTTGGCACAATTAATGGGTTAATCAGATTCAGAGCAAGTGATGATAGAGTGTGTTCTGCTTTTTTTTTACACAAAAAGAGATACTGTGTAAAATTTCAGAATAGTCAAGGAAAAGTTTTGCCAGGTTAGAAAGTCCCAAGGTAAAATTTATTACAAACTTGTGTACTTGAAGAAGTTTGAAACAGGGAAGAAGGTCATCCGGATATTTTACATAAATGGGATGGTTGGTTGGAAGAAGATTAGAAGGGTAAACAAAAATATTAGTAGTATCTGGTGGACATAATGAGGTTTGTTTACACTGTAGTGAACATTCATTTCTTTAACTACAAGATTTCCCACAAGTATAGATATACTGAAATAACAAATAACACTGCAAGGTACTTCTTCCTCCTAGTGGATTAGAATGAATTGGCCATTATTAAGAATACAGTATGTACCAACATCTGAATTTGTGTCAAACTAATTCCAATGATTTTGCAAATTTTTTCCACTGTTGTCTACTCATATTTCCTTGGTGACATATAAAGGTCACTAGACCTTTTCACATCCTGATAAAACTTCTATCTTCAAATTAAGCACTGTCTCAATAATCTACTCCAAAGTTTATGGTCACACAGCACTACCATTTCCACTGACATCTCACATTATGTGCCACCACCTTTAATCCATCAACCTGTCTGCACTGACCAAACTGAAAGGGTTCGTCATTAATGGAGAAGGTGTGCAGTCCCATGTCGAGGTAGTTGAGCCAAGTGTTGGAGGACGCGATGGCGGCATGAGGGGTAACCATCCTCTGACGCTCTGCCCCAGGGTTGATGTAGAGTGAGGCTGAAGAGGCATCTAGCACCTTGTTCACTGTACCACCTCCACTTTCACTACCAGACACTCCCTTCTTCCATTTGCTGAACAAGAAAAGAATAAATATTATAGGGTAGGATACAAGCCAGCAAGCTTCCCACACATCACAGTCCATTATATGTAGTCCACTGCAGAAGACAATCATGTACAATAATCTAAAAAAGCAGAAAAAACATACTGATTTGTTGTGTGTGCAGACAATGCATGCAAACACAAGCCCATTGCAAGGGGCTGGGGGCAAGAGTGTACATCCTCGTAACGTATGTGTACGTTGGTGATGTGTAGCTCCAGGTTGTTCCACACTCGCTTGTATATCATTCCTGTAAACACAACAGCATCTATATCATCTTCTACATCACATCTGCACTAATCATATGGGAAGACACTGGTTCAGATACAGGAGTGTTGAGGACTAGAGCAAACATTCATCTTAATTGTACTTATTTTGCATAGTAAGAAGCAGATTAACAAATTCACATATTCCATTAACCCTTCAATACCCATTTTCACAGCATTTATGGTATTTCCCTGGCCTTACAAGCACTGCCAATTCAAAAATATACAAATATAGAACCTGTTTGCTCAATATTGATGCCTGTGACTCCTTGCTTACTCTATTAATTTTATTTATGCCAACACTTCTATACAACTACATTAAACTACACAAGATTCAAGCATATGATAAAAGATTGCCACTTTATTACTTAATACAATATATTACAAGGTGGAAACACTGACCCCATAGACCGGCCGAGTCCTGGGAGTCTTGTGGTGTGAGGTCTGGAAAGAGGTGTGCCAGAGTTTGTCTCTTCCCTGCACGTTCTAAATCTTTCTCTCTCTCACCATCATATTCCACTACCGGGGTCACCAACACCAGCACATCCTGGAAACATAAGTAATGATAATTATCACCAATAGTGGAGAAATATGGTAGTAGGCCACAGGGAAATCCAGATATAACAAAATGAATACCCTCTTGCAGAATATGGCATGTGATCTTTCCTTCAGAGTTACTAAGGGTCACTTATAAAGTACTATACAGGAGAAATACCTCAATGACAATTATTTTGTCAACCTAGGGTCTAGTTTACACTCCAGGTAGACTTAGATGTCACAACTTAAAGTAGAGTACAGTACCCTACATGAAAGTTTTACAATCCCACCTCAATGGTGATGACAACAGGCTGTGAAAAGAGGCTGGTGTAAGGGATGGTGAGGGAGATGCGACCTATCGACCCTCGACACACTTCCACAGGCAGGTGACCCCCGTAGTAAACATCCAAAAAGGACTACAGGCAAAACAGAAAAATTATCATAATATTAATTGTTATCAATATCACTGAATTGCCTATCATTCCTCTTTTATCCTCTGTTTCAATGGTATTGTACTTAGAAAAATGTTTTCTACTACGGACTATAATTGTACTGTTGGTATATTCCATACATCACAGATATATCCTAAACAAATTATTAATAACTGTAGAGTACAGTGAATACCTTTAGATTTATATATCAAATACAATATACATAGGCCTGCACATATTCAAACCCTGTATAAAGACAACTTACCAGTGCATCTCTACGAATTCTGAGATTAGTGAGGTTAACCTGGCCAGAGAGGAGGGCATCATTTACTTCCTGAGTGTCCAGGTCCTCTAGGTACTGCCCCAAGTACCTGTTGACTAGACCAGCAACCACTTTCTTAGCCAGCCACTCCATTGTTTGCTTTAGCTAACTGCTGTATCTTTGTCTGTCACATCATCTGTTGGACAAGAAGTCAATATCAGCAATATCCATTACTACATACAGAAACTATAGGTACTGTATTTTCATGGTGTGATCTTTCTCACACGGCCCTATTGGTAAGTGTAATTGTGTGCAGCACATTCTTCCATGATATGCTTAATTGTGTGGACTGTTTTGTTTATCCTGGACAGGCATCTGCAATGGCTCCATTCAGCCTTTTCTTATTGCTCAGAAAGGCTGGGTTGCTGACAAGGTGGACTCAGAAGAGCGGATGTCGGGTGGCCCTGCAAGCAACTGAATGTTGATCTTGACTCTTGACTGGCTGGATGGAGCAATGAGTGACTTGAGTATGGACATTCTTCTGGAAACTCATTTGGGATGGGTGAGGTGGAAAAGGTGATAGTATCTGTGTATAACATGTACTTGGTGTTATTTTAATGTTCCTTAGAATGTGTGGGTGCTCTGCCACATAGTGTAGTGGGTGCTGTGGGTTTGTGATGGCTGGGGCCAGTGTTTCTGTGCCTCTCTGTACCTTGACTTTGAGGACCCTGCTTTCATATATACACACTGTCTATCTGCTGAATATAACTTGTTGTTTACCATACATCCTTTGATACATGCACTTCAATGGTATATACTATAATAATTACCTCACAAAGAAACTGTATATGCTTCCCAAGTGCAGTCCTTGAACTCCAATAGCAATATTCCTTGGTGTGAAACATAATAATAGAACGGGCCACCATCCTATCATCATGTAAGATATGGCAGTGTAATCAGACATATTATGAGGTGCTTAGTGTACGTTTAATTAAATTCCCTAGTTTATCAGGTGAAATACAACAATGATAAGATAAGATAAGATACTCAGTCTCACCTACTTAACCTGTATCTATGGTTAGGCTAAAATAATAAGGAAGTTGACTGGTACTAGGTATGACACAGTAGCAAGAAGATAGAGAATGGGAGTCCCTTTCTGGGGAACCAAAAGCACTTCCTCATGCTAACTAAATACAGTAAGGTACATAGCTTTAATATTACACATCCTATTCATACACATTGGTCTATTATCCTTTACTGTCTATCAGCCTTCATGCCAAAAATCCATCCTGCCCACCTTTCTCCCTGCCCATCACTTACCTGCCTTGGATCCTACCTGCCATCCTACTATCTACCACTTGCCTGTCTGCCATTATTTCTGTCTACCGCAAGCCTGTCTGCCATTGTCTGAGTATCGCTTGCCTGTCTGCGATTATGCCTGTCTATCACTTGCCTGTCTGCCATTATGTGTCTACTACTTGCTTGTCTACTACTTGCCTGTCTGCCATTATGTCTGCCTACCACGTGCACGCCTTTCTATCATCCTGCTGTTATCACTTGCAGAAATTGTTGATGAAAATTGGCTATTACAAATATCCACTAATTTACGATACTATTATTATGGGAGACACGTATTTCACCCACTCACTAAGTTACCCAGCGGACCATACATGAGGTGACAGGAGGGCGCCACCTCTGCCACCCCAATGACGAGTACTTAAACCCCGAGACATGCTGTGACAATTAACACTATGGTACTAACTTACTACTTCACCAACTCTGTCTCACAACTACAATTAACGGGTGTAGGCATTGGGTCCAGACACTAAAATTGTGCACTTTAAAACGAGCACACTGCCCGCCTTTAATGTGTGTTTTTTAATCACCAAGTACACCATTAATTACGTCATTACACATTACTTCCTGTTTCATCCAGACTCTATCTCTATCATGTACATGTAAGTGATGGTATTTCTATTTTGTAAGGAAATTTTCAAAGGAATGAATCATATTGCTTGACTCACGTATGTACGGGATCCATATGTCTGGAAATGACTAAGATCAGCAAAATATTCTGTCAAGTAACATTTACCCAAAAGACGTGATAAAATCATCTGAAATAAATATATAAACACCACATACAGTACTGTACGTGTGTCTGCAGAAGCTACAATCTTTTTTTTTTTTTATATACATGTTCCGACACTGGACATAGGCCTCATCAAGTCCGTTACCGAGGCCCAGGTCAACTGCAACTCACACACACACACGTCTCTACTTCCGAAATGGGACTCAGCCATAGAGGGATGGAAGTGAGGGTAATTCCTAAATACTGCAGCTGTTATGGTACTAACGAGGGTGTTTTACATGGATTTTACGATGTCCGGTGACCTTATAGTTTGTGCCTGAAACTCGATTTTGAAGAGTATTTGATTCCCGACAAACAGGTTACGAGTCCAGCAGAACACTAACCACTCAGCCACCTCCCCTACTATATTATAATACAAATATTATAATGCCACCATAACTTACACACACACACCCTCACCTCTACACGTTACCAGCTGCTGCTCCCAAAGTAACCAGCAGAAGGAAAGCCATTCACCGTGTTCAATATTATGCCACTCCAAGTTCAGTCCCTATATACAGCACACGACAACAACAGAGTGCTAACGGGGCGATGAACACATTACTCGAATGTCTGTAGGTGTAGGAGTTTCTACAGTAAATATAAAGATTGGGAGAGGATGGCCCAGCAGGAAGGTGCACGGCCTCTCTACCGGGTCAGTACCAGTGTTACCAGGGCTGCTTCATGAAATTTCCCCAACTTCGACAATATCAGAATTTCCCTTTTTACCTCAATAATTCCCTGTTTACTCTTGAACATTGACTGTTTTACTGGTATTTCGTCTAGTAGAAATTTCCATGTTTACTCTTGAACAATCTTCATATAATTTCCCCGTGTGGACTTCAAAATTCCATAATACAGAGAAATTTCCCTGCACCTGGCAACACTGCGGGTCACATTCACACTCGCACTACAGCAAGTTCGGCAACCTAGCAAATCGCAAATTCCTAAACACTAATTTTTAATAAATGTTTAAGATTTTAATACATTTTCTATATTATATGCCAAATAAATATAAGGGTTCATCCTGCCCAAATAACATACATCATTGTACAAGGATATTTTTACTGCAGTATAATCACCTCGGAATAATAAAAAATCGGTATACAATTGACTGCGATATATTGGTCGAAAAGGGTCTGTCTAACTCTAATACACAGATAGAATATAAGTTAACATACCACACTTAAATTTTAATTGAGAGAGAGACAGAGAGAGAGAGAGACAGAGAGAGAGAGAGAGATGCGCGTGGCCTAAGTAATACGAGCGCAAGAGTTTATTGATCTGTCAAGTCAGCTGTCTCCCTCCCTGTAACATCTAGGCTACATTCTACCTACTGCCCTACCCATAGGAGATTCATTTCAAATACATCATAATTCCCATCTTACAAGTCTATTGATAATAAAATGAAAATTAGTTTCACCAGAGCTACGCACGTGAACCATGAAGTTAGGCCGTACATATATAATTATATCAGAAGGCACTGCCCCTCCTCATCTAGTTTACACGATATAAGACACCTCAAACTCACAGTGATAAAGTGTGGAGCGAGAACAACAACGCTCCACCAGCTCGGTGTTCCCTGGTAATTATAACGAAGTAGAATTATATTTCGCGGTACCAGGAGTCACACATATTTGCTTCTGCGTCTCTCTCTTTCTCTCTCTCTCTCTCTCTCTCTCTCTCTCTCTCTCTCTCTCTCAAATACTTACTGTTTTGCTCTATACCCAGTGGCAATCAACAATAATGAACATTTCACTCTAGCCACTCCGAACAGCTGTTAAAGCTGCACTATATATGTAATGCAATTTATGTATAGCCTACTCGCTCTGCCATAAGGGAATATAAACAAAATAAGTACCTAAATTATACTTCAGTAGCAGAATAAAGTAAAGGTAGCTGTAGACTTACATTGTACTAACAAGGCAACACAACATAATGATCGACATAAAACACGTTCTTATAATCTAGCTTAGATTCTTGTGTCGTCGTTTTGTTGAAGAGGCGTTTTCTTTTAGGAAAACGATGTTATTCTAGGGGAAACTCTGTTAGAGAGATCAGATACCAGTGTTTAAACTTCCCAGAGGTCGGTGGACGTGCGAGAGATGATGATCAGCCAGCATATTCTTTCTTTTTTCTTCTGGGTTCCTGCTTTTATCGAAAATGGCTGAGACAGTGAAGGTCACCAAACTAGTTGTGCAGGCTGGTAGAGGGCAAGACCAGCGCACACAGGTCACGTACTTTTTTTTTCTTAGGGCTGGGCAGGGTGATTACAGTCGGTTTTGTTTGGAGGCTATGTCATTACACTCTTTTCTTTCTGTGTGGGCGGTGAAGGAGGTATGTTCAGATATTTGTTGGTCTGCTGAGGTCTACACTGTTGGATTTTATAGTGAGGGCTGACCTCTCCTCTGTCATCTGTCGTCGGGAGGGTCGAATATTCTCTCCTACTGTCTGAAGAGTGACGGGGCTAATTATTTTTTTTAAGAGTGTACCCGATGGATGAGTGATGAAGACGTTTCAGGACTGTGTAATAAAAAAACAATTTCCATTACAAAGGTCCTCGCCCTCAGTACCGAATGGAAGCCTCCGTGTTATGTAGGCAAAGGGTTAAACACAAACTCGAAACTATATCCATAAACCTTTGGCAGCGTAATTCGACGCCAATACTTTGCACTAGCTAACGCCAGACAATTTTGCTCATTGTAGGGAAATCTTACGTACCCAGAGAGGGTTAACCTCGGGTGTCCCGTTAGACTGTAGTTGCTGTTGTTATTTTTTTCTTTTTTTTCACCGTGCTTATGTGCGACAGTGACATGTGGTAGGCTACATACCGCCGTTACTATTCGGAACGTGAGGATATACACAACGAACGAAAAACATATTTGTCTTCTTTTTAATAATTCAAATAAAATACTAAACTAAGTAATGTATCGTCCGTCTGGCATTTCTTCACAACAGACGATGCCGGGTTTCAACGAGACAGGCGTGGACGGGGTGCGGGGACGGACGGGATGGGATGGGGAGAGAGGATAGTAGTACACACCCGGCATCAGCAGGGGGTTGGCCGGGTTGAGTTAGGTTGGTTGTCCAGTTACCAAAATGGTGTAGAAGGGTTAGGTGAACTGTGCTGCATGGCTTTAGTTGATAACGCTGCACACACACGGAGTTAATGTACACGTGAGTTTTATCTAACAGTTATGATATAAAACAAGTGATTATACAAACATGAGGCTGCATCGTTATTCTAATCATGTGTACGATGACCCTCTCGTCGATATATTAGCATGCATGTTGAGTAAGAGACATAGCAGCCAAGACAATAATCTTAGTACGTATACACATAAGATACTGAAAACTGTTGGACACATGACGGATAACATAAGCTAATCCAACTGTATTGTCTCTCACTGTAGCATCAAGAAATTTCAACTAATGTCATATAGTGAACTTCATTCCATGTGATATGTAATTAGTTATATATAACTTGTTTCCTGTGTAAAGTTTGATAGCTTTAGTATATGATGATAAGGATATGAATATGCTAATAATTATATACTAATTTTAAAAACAAAGAAACCAACAGTAATTAATATACTTTTTCTTCCTTTCTACAGGATCTTGTGTGACAAAGCAGTTGGCCAAGATGAGGGAGACCATCAGATAACAGCAGAGGTCTGAGGGTGGAAAAAATTATTATTATTATTATTATTATTATTATTATTATTATTATTATTATGGATGGACGAAACCACATAAACATTAAGTTCAGGAGATAAACTATGAAAGTGTAATACAGACAAATTCCCAGTCAGAAGCTGCAACTTGTGCCATTAGTTCCAGAAAAGGGTCAATCAATGAAAAGGTCGTGAGAACAACCTATGCCCGGCCTATAGAGTGGATGAGCGATGGTGGTGGAGAAGTGTTACCGGTATTATTTCAAGGCGGTGAGGAAGGCTGCAGTGCTTGCAATATTGTGTGTCTCGTGTGTGTTAGTACTGCTCACCTACCGCCTGCCCCTCCCTTCCTCCCTCACCCTAAAAGATCCTTCCTTACTCTATTCCTCCATCACCCTAGAAGACTCCTCCATCACCCTAGAAAACTCCTCCATCCTCCCAAACCACGTGCTATCCGACGGTGTGTTTACAGTTGAAGAAGACAATAATGATAGTCTTGGGAACGACCCTCTCACCGGTAGTCATATAATCATCCACGACAATGTTCTCAAAAATGAATCAGAATCGGGTAAATACGGTGCCAATTCAAGTAACAGTGCTAAAAGTTTGCCTTCCAATATTAGTAAGAGTATCAGTGTTCATGAGTTGACAAATGGCATTACGGACCTCACAGCCAGAATCAACAACACATCGAACATTGAAGTCGTCGCCAGCAACAACCAAAGTAGCTTTACTATCAATCGTCGGGGTCCAAGGTGAGATAGTGTTATGATAGTCCTGTGTATCTGTCATGACTAATTAATTATTTCTTTTCATTGTTTATCCATAAAGTCTATTGAAAAAGAACGCATGTTGTGTAATATAATTAAGTTCAGTACTGATTCATATTCATGCGCTGGACATGATACAAAGAGCTGTTAAAGGGTGCTCCAAAGTATATTTAGGTTGAAAATATTTTCACCTAATGAGTTTAGCAGCTTATTGGCAACGCTGGAGTTTGTCACCATGATGTGAACAACTGTGACTCCCTGCAGTGCCCGTCTCATAATCTCATTGCAATAGGCGCTGGGAGACTACCTTGACCCGCCTGCGTCTGTGTCCCACATGGCTCACCCATGCATGACTTCTTGGTGGAAAGACGTGTTCCCCTCATAATTATTCTGTCCATCCTGTCGGGTTCTGGTCATGGTCCAGCATATTCTACACTTCTTGTCCCTCACACATCTTTTGCCCTGGGGTTTTCATAACAGTATTTCCATCTCTCCCTTCCCCTCCCCCTTTCCACGCTCTCTCTCTCTCCTCCCCGCAATGCTTTACCTGTGTTTGTATAACTATTATGTTCCCTGTACGTTTGCTCTTATGCTTTTCGTTTCCTAGGTGATTTGGGTGGGGTGGGGCCAGCTGTGGAAGTCATTACACTTCCTCTCCAGTGTTGAATCTCCCAATCTTAATTTACCTTTTACACTAAAATCTACATGTACCGTACCTCATTCATAATTTACGATATACCTTCGTAACTTCATGTGTTCCCCTTCACTGTTGTGGTGCCCTGCCATTTCTAGTTTCGTGTCCTGCTGATCATGTGTTTGAGTGAGTGAGGTGGATGTGAACATGGGTGGGTCAGCTCTGTGGGGGTCGATGTTCTTGTCTCCTCTGTACTTACTGACTCGCCTCGCCTCCCTCTATATAAGTTTCCGGTGTTTCCTTTCCATTCCTCTAGTTACAGTTTCTTTCCTCCAGTTCCAGTTTCTTTCCTCCAGTTCCAGTTTCTATCCTCCAGTTCCAGTTTCTTTCCTCCAGTTCCAGTTTCTTTCATCCAGTTCCAGTTTCTTTCCTCCAGTTCCAGTTTCTTTCCTCCAGTTACAGTTTCTTTCCTCCAGTTCCAGTTTCTTTCCTCCAGTTCCAGTTTCTTTCCTCCAGTTCCAGTTTCTTTCCTCCAGTTCCAGTTTCTATCCTCCAGTTTCAGTTTCTATCCTCCAGTTACAGTTTCTTTCCTCCAGCTAATAGTCTTAAACATTAATTTATTATTCACGTATGCGAATTAGACAGAGGAACAGTCGTATATTCAGCATTTCTTCATTTTCTTACTTTGTAAAATATATAAGGTCTATAGGTGACGAGGAGTGAAGAAACTTATATCTCTTTCCCATAACCAAACTAAAGTGAATTAATTACTGGGTTTGTTTATTTCACATCGGGTATTATGCAGATCCATCATGAATACATTACCAAGGGACCGAGATATTAATTAATACATGGAGGATACAATTCATACTATTATACATTTAGTTATATTAATAATAGGGACTAATTCCTCTAGGGACCCTGTGATGCAGTCGGAAAATTGGAGCTATATACATGCATGAGTCCTTCAAATATTGCCACGAAAAAACCACCCGTCCTATATGGAAGGAGCTTGTTTCATGGTATAGTCAGGAGGAAACCGAAGCCACCAATTATCACATAGATACACGATCACAGAGTCCTTCATAAATAAGTCTTGCTAATAACACACACACACCCACCCCGTCACCGGAAACAAACATCCGCTGACAATAACGGTACCTTTCTTTTGTTTTATATCTGATTTTTTTCTGTGCGTCTGCAAGTGTGTCAGTTAGATCCTTTAGCATGGTAATATAATAAATTTTATACTTCAGTGTTATTTTAGTCTGTCAAACATCAGCAGAACATAACACATCAACTATAAATACAGACAGACCTTACACAGAAAAGAACCAACAAGGAGTTAAATGTTTATGTAAATGTCAATGCATCATAAAAGGAAGGCAACTTAGCATAAAAGAGGTTTCCGTTATAATTCAGTTAGTTTTTTTTTTTTTTTTATAACAGGATGAGACGATAAGATTAAGGGGGTGCGGGAGTAGGGGACAGGCTTGGGGGTGGGGGGAGGTGTTTGGGGGGTGCGGGAATAGGGGGACAGGCTTGGGGTGGGTAGAAAGCCTGTCCCCTATTCCAGCACCCCCCTAACCCCCCCTCTCCCCAAGCCTGTTCCCCTACTCCCGCACCCCCCAAAACCCCCCCAAGCCTGTCCCCTACTCCCGCACCCCCTTAAACAGAGACACCATACAAAATTACAACTATGGGACAAAACATTGAATTGTATTATTTTTGAATGATAGGCGACTAAATCCATATCATCATCATCATATCATCATCTTCATCATCATCACATCAAGAGCCTTAATTATTAGTATCATGTTGTCACGTGGATTAGTCTAGCTGAGGCCACCAAAACATTAATGTTGGGATGATTTGAGAATGATGAGCAGCGGACCATACCTAATTATAGTCGAAGGAGCAGTCTAATCAGCAGTGAGTACGTTGTCAGCTGGTAACTTTTGTGGTCTCCTCGTATGATAATAATAAGCCTTGGAACAGTTACTTACTACCAGTATAAAAAAAACTCTGAATGCGTGAGTGCACAAAAAGATTAATTCTGTTATCTTAAAATTTTCTTCGACTCTGCTGATACAGTTCCAAGAAAGCTAAATTAATTCTACGTAACTAGGTTAGGTCATACAAACAATGAAGGCCACTAAGATTAGGGAAAGCGCTGCCTCTCCCCACAAACTTTGCATGCAGTAATAAGCTCAGGGGAAGAAAGCTACAATACTGCCAAGCCACTGAAAGACCTCGTGCCGCAAGGGAGACGGAGACATGGAGGAGGGACAGCAAACACAAAGCAAAAGGAAGTGTAGTCTAGGTTCTTTATCTAGCACGGTGATGGAGAACACGCAGGTACAATATAATATCACAAGAGAAATTTAAGAGACTTAATATTAAGGGACCCTGTGTTGTAGTCTGGAAATTGGAGGAAAATGAGTCCTTCAAATAATACCACGAAACACCACCTATATAGAAGGAGCTGTTTCGTGGCAAAGTCAGAAGGAATCAGAGGCCTCCAATTTTCATGCACGATCACTTAGAGTCTTAGACAGATGGAACTGCCAAGCCAAGTTCAGTATAAAACTCTTCACCTCAGTATTACCAAGATATAAGTATCGCTTTTAAGTAATTTTGCTTGTCACTGCTAACATACGACTGACTCCAGGTGTGTGACATAATAAAGAAATGTTTGTGGTTGTGCGACTCACCAGTGGGGCTACATTACCATAATATAACCCTGGAAATATTTAGAGCAACCTAGCGGAGTGTGGTCCTACTTATGGTTTGCTATACGACTGTGGGCCTCGGCACGACACTAATTAGCAACCTGTGGATGGACAGACATTTTACTCAGTTCCTACACTGGGGAGCAGACTATAGATCAGCTGATCAGTGTCGGAACTAGAAACTAGGACTCTACTACGACTCTTTATGGAGGACTCGTATGGTTTGTGGTCTGTGGTGTGGGGTTTTACTATCTGTTCAATCCCATAGAGGTGTATCGTACTAAGGTGTACAAAAGTTCGTTCCCTCAGTCAGCCACAATATTACTGAATCACATGTATTTAGAAAGATAGAGAATATATGGTGAATTGTGGTTTGTCGTTTGAATCACAGAGAATTCAGCCATAGTGTGGCTGGCTGAAGGAACGAACTTGTGTACACCATAGTAATTTAAGTCTTGTCTGATAGAATGGGAACAATACTTTAATTAAGGCCTTTGGAGCCCCTTCCAACAAAGCCAATCGTTTTTCTCTCTTCAACTCTTTCTTCTTTTCCTTTGTGCTTGCTGTCCCACTTCTCTGTGTACTGTCTCCTTCTCCTTTGTGACTACAAGATCTTTATGACCAAATGTATTTTTTTATTTCTATTTACACTATCATTATTATCATCATCTTCTCCAAGAGTCAAGCGAGTCAAGTTATGTGTTTGGTTCGGTTTGTTTGTCAGTTTATTGTCAGTTTTGGTAGTATATATACGCAGTAACTTTCTCTATATGATGAGCTTTTTAAATAGGTTGAACTCGCAAATTTTTTCCTCTCACTCAACTGCAGACATGAAATGCGAATAGACTGGCGGAGAAGGTGGGAGAGACCGTGGAGATCCGACTCAAGCTGCCAGCAGTACTACATTGGTTTTGCAACTGTAGGAAGTCTGAGGCCGTGTGCCCTCGCTTCCTATCCCGGCTCTGGGAACACGTGGACTCGTCAACTCCTTCAGGCAGCAACTGGAATCTTCACTGGCTCCATCTACCGTGATCAACAACTCTTCATTAGTGGTTCGTTATTATAGAATAATTCTCGAAGGTACTGTCGAACTCAGTCATCATCCAAGGTACCACAGCTCGATCCACATTTTACATGGATAGGGTTGTGACATCCAATAAGATTTTAAACTCATACTTTTTAGGCATTAATTATCACTTTTCTCACAAATATTATTTCGTGGGATCTTTGAAGATGGGGTTTCCAAGCCTAGGGCAGTATTCTTTCTCTACAATTATTCTTGTATGCCAAAACATCGAAGAATATAAAACTCCGAGCTCTTTCATGTTATATCTGTCTCACCACTCAGGGTACACGGGTGAGCTGGAGGCCTGGGACAGTGGCACCACATTCACTCAAAAAACTCATCAGTGCAGCCCAGAGCACATCAAACAATTTAATGGGACTGGGATCCTTCTGCTGAGGAATCCATACCGTGCCATCCTCGCCTATCACAACTACCTCTTCGGCGGCCACATAGGGTTTGCCCCCGTTTCCAACTACCGCAGGAAGGGTGAGACTTAAGATTTATAACTACTAATCAAACATGACAGAATAACATAATTGACCTGATGGCAATAACTCGTTGTTGATAGAAGTATGGCCAAGACCCACACCCAAAAGGAGAGCTAGGGAAGCCTCGGAGTTAATTTCTCACTTCCTCTAGCAAAATGGAGTTCCCTTCCCCCTCAAACTCAGCATAACACAACAATTTCTGAGGCAAAGACTCTGTGTTTCAGACTGGGGAACATTTGTGCACATTCAAGCTAGGTCTTGGTTGGACGCAGCAGTGAACTGGACAAGATATGGTGGGTCAGTACACGTGTTACATTATGAGCACCTCAGGAATGATCCAGCCCTTCACCTTGCTAAAGCTCTCACCTTTACTGGCATCACTCCACTCCCACACCGCCTCAAATGTCTCATGGTATAGTTAGCAGCATTATTATAGTTAGCTTTAACCTAATATTTTCTTTCCATCCTCTCCATAGATATTCTTGGTACGTACCATTCTAATGTACAATTTTGGTCATCTCCACTTTTGTCTGGGAGCTCCCTCTAGGAGTGGTTGTAATTACAGTATATTGAAAGTTTGAAATATCATATGAGAGCATGTGTCTTGTGTGGTTTCAGAAACAGGTGAGTCCAGGCTTCAAAAGACATCCAGAGTACATCCCAGAGGGGCTTACAGTCTTTAGTGAAAAAGACAGAGACAAGGTATGACACCATTTACATTTGATTATCAAATAATTGTTACTTTATGTTTCAAAGGCAAACACAAAACACCTAACTTTTTGGCTGAAAACTACTTCATACTCCTACCTTGTGTCATACTGTATTATCATAATTTGCTACAACATGAAACTAATTATTTACGAAATTATTTGTTTAAGCTCTTTTTTTAAAGAACTTTAGGATATAGTGAATAATGCATTCTTTCTTTGAGGCTCAGTTGCCTTTCTTATATGATGTTATATAAGGTCTGAAGTCTTAACATATTAAAATTATCTGATGTTAGCCAAGTTAAAATAAAATTGAAGTAGATAAATTTCCTTGCCAAATGATTCAAACTATTTTTTGTGACTCATCATGTGGGTAAGATTCTGAATGACTAATGATATTGTATGTACGGTATCTTTCCAGCTGGACCGAGCAGTGAGGTATGTGGATTATCTGCTCAGACAACACCACCACACTCCCCTCCCACTCCACCTCTATGACTTCTACAACCACACCTCCTCACAGGTGAGTCGTTCCTTATTCTCTCCTCCTCTGCTTTATTCCTTCAAATAAACTATGGTCTTATCAGAGATATAAAGTACAGTAATGTAAAAAATATATAAAAATGTGCGGTACTGTATGTATAAGTAAGAATATGATAGGCTCCAGTTAATATTCATGAAACTTACAATACAATATTATGTTTGTTATGTGTTGTGGGCAAAGTGGATTCCTTCAAACTAGTTATTGGGAAGGAGCAAAGCATTACCATTATTGATGATGAGTTGATTGTGTGTATGTCCTTGTGTACAGATGCTGGAGGTGAAGTGTAGGTCTGGAGAAACAACTGCTCAGTGTGATGAGAGAGTGGACAGACTCAACCATGCCAGGTCAGTTCATCATCACTAGTACAGTACATTTCTAAATTATCATTAGTAGGCTAACTATATAGGCCAGTAAAAGCCGTCTCAGACCCAGACCACGGTTACTGGTGAGACCACTACCACGGCACCTATGATGTGCCACTTTGTTCTTATAGTTAAGGCTTATATCAAATCTGTTTTGGGTCCCCATTAGCAACATCCATTTCTTTACTAAGTTTGTTAACAACAGGACAAGAGTGGAGAGGAGACGGCCTGCTAGACAAGATCATAAAGGATCAGCAGGAGACACTGTAACCATACAGGTCAGAGGAAGAAAAGAGGAAAAGAAGCAGGATCCATTGAAAAAGTAAGGTTGTACAGTACTGCTATAAATATCAGCTCTTGGCCATTATGACAAGGGGCTTAAAGAAATTATGATGAAGAAAATTTCAAATTACTGGACAATTTGTAAATGTGGATTGAGAATTGAATAATTGTTTTTCAACTTTTATACAGTTCCTGAAATTAACAGACTTGTAAAAGTTTTCTAGATTGTAGCATGTACAGTATTTACAAGCAACCATAGGAATATAGCTTGAATTGATGAAAATTAGCTATTTGTTTCATTTTTAAAAGCATATACTGTACCATACAACATGTGTTTGTCCTCTATTTTTATACTTGCTGATAGCATTTTTCCAGCAGATCTGACTTAAAAGCATTTGCTTAAGCTAGTTCATTCTGAAGACCCTCACTCGTTGTCTTCCGTGACCTGCCCCTTAACATGCATATTCATGACATTCCACACCCAACTATTCTCTTAAATTTCTCCCTGCGCTTTAACCATCTCAGCCAACCCATCCTCACTCACAGAGAACAATACTATCTTGATGCTTTTGTTACAGGTTTGTGAGTACTAAAGTGGGGTGGTTCATGACCAAGGCCTTCACTGACCTTATGAAGTTTGGTTTTACTGACCCAATTAGCAGAATTGTGGGTGAGGTGGATCAGTCCTAGTACCTGTCCTCAGCTTATAGGCCACCACAGATGGACCAACAGCCACACATATTATTTCAGAGAGATTTTACACCATCTTCAACTCAGAAGACAATACAGTACTGTACCTTACTGGTTGAAGATTGACCTTAAATACAGTACAGTATGTCAGGACCCAAAAATTGGTGGCTGAAAATTTTTCAGTTGGTACCCCACAATCATAATATTCTATAGGTGTATCCACTGTACAGAGATTTAACTTCTTGAATTGTCTTGTTAATATGTCTTATATGTCTTTACTTATCCTCGGAACACATTTCAACACTCGGGGACATTATTCTTTTCTTTTCCCGACCCAATATTCCACTACAGTATTATATATTTAAATCTGCCTAAAGAAATGGTCACATGTATTAGATTCATAAATAATCCTGTATGGTTACGTTTTAGTGATGGAAAGAGAGAAACAACACCCTTCAAGCCAAACTCCAGAATCTCAAATAAAGTGATGGAACTAGATAAAAAATAACTCTTCATGCCAAAGTCCATTGAGACTGTGCTCATTAACTTTTGCCTAAGAAAACTGTTCTACAAAAGAAAGATAATCTTGGTGCATGGTGACATTTCAAAAGAGTTACATGTATCAGAGACTATTTTGCTGTCTTGTCACACAGCAGGGATACCTCGCGTTCATGTTCCAAGCCCATCCCCAGAATGGCTATTATGTACTGTACTATTCAAGGCAACAAAGAGAACCAGTTCACTAGTTTGTGAATCTGGAGGTATGAATGGCAGTGAAGCAATATTGATATCCTACAGGGGGGATTCATGTCAATTTTTAGTCTATGCCTAGTAAGCTAACCATCTAGAGGTGAGTGACCATTATCATATTGTTTTTATCAGCTATTGGGGAGTAGAAAAGAAAAAATATGGTAATTAAAGAGTATATAACAGAAATTACAGTATATGAGAATCTCTGCTATGTATACAGTGATAGACAACAATAGTCTCAGATTGTGGTCTGAAAACTTGTATATAAATAAAGACACATGTATGTGGTTCCTTTAATAATGTGATCATGGTATACTTTATGAATGATTTCATACTATACCTTTGCAATGAATAGGTGAAACATGCTGTGACTATAAGAAAAAACTTGCACCAATTTATTGAGAATATTGGGAATGAGATGTTAAAAGAGAAAGGAGGTAGATTAATTTGATCTGGGGATGAAATACCACCAAAGGCCTTCTGGAGAATCCTGTATGACAAGGGGCATCTGCCTGTTTGTCAAAAATAAAGAAAAAGCAAAGAACATGCAGCAATAGTAGACAGCCCACCCAGAGAATTACAGAAATACAGCCAAGGTGTCTAGAAACTTAAGGATAAGCCTGATTATTATTTTGCTGTTGGTTACACATCTTTGTTTGATGGTATAAGGCCAGCTTGACATAACTGACTCTAGGGTTATGAAACATTGTCAAAACCAGTAACAATTTATTCAAACAAGCAAGTAATTAAATGTATACACCATGACAATACTGTACATGTCTGCAGCCTCAAAAAGTTTGGAAAAGGTCAAACTACAGTACTGTACTTCCCAAACCACCCATCCTCACTCCTATACAGTATATATATATTCATAGATTGATTTAATACAAAGCTTGACACCAACACATGTAGTTGGAAAGAACAAGTACTAAAAGGGAATATGAAAAGCAATATCTAGAAGAATACAGGAACAAAGGAGAAGCACTACAGCAAATGGTAAAGTGACAAGTTCAACCCCTTGGGTATGGTGTGTACAGTACTTGGCTGATTAATAATTAAGTTTTAATAACAGACAATGATCATGTCATATTTCATAGTCAAGGTCTGCCATCATGGGGAGTATAGTAGCTATTCAACAATGTTAAATATGTATCATTATCATCAATACCCCATATCCCTTTCTTCAAAGGGTGTGGGGGCATTATCCTCATATAAAAGCAATTATTTTTCTGTAGAGGATATTATGCAATGTATATGGGTACCACTTCTATTCATTCAACATGAGCTGGCAGTAAGCTTCCTGGTCAGCCTGCATTTTCTTGAACACTTGGTATTTGTGATCATGATACCTGTTGAGATAAGGGTGATGGTGATAGGTAAGTTAACAGATGAGTGCTATGCAATATATTCAGATTAATATGCAGCTCAGTCCACACAACACAAACCTGTATCTCCTATGCAATAAGGGTAAAAACATAAATTAACTATCCAATATAAATTTAACTGCTTACAAGAATGCCTCACCGTGTCAGCTCTTGGTGTGGCAGACAAGAAGGTGCCGTGTCTGCCATGGCGAGGGCAGCAGTGGTGACATCCGGGTAGTCACCTGAAGCAGCTGCTGCCAAGATGGATGCACCAAGCAACACTGGTGCCTGTGCTTGAGGGATCAGCACTTTCATTCCTGGCAAGGGAGTAAAATATCTGGAATCAATGGCATTTATCAAACACCAGCTCTCAGATTTCACTCCCTCTACATACTCTCATTGTAGTTACCAGGGCTAGGCTATCCTGGCCTGATCATGCAAGGATAGACAGCCAAACCAATGCTTCTAATCTTTAGCACAAGTGAAAGCTTCCCAATCATCTTAAGTTCCAAACCAATGCACTAGCACCCTTTAATTCTGACTGGATACTTTAATCCACTGAACTAAAAGGACTATTCAAAGCTATCTCTCTACTTTATCTATCTTGTTTACCATGGAAACTTCCTTCCATGACGATGGCCATAACAAAACAGAATCCAGTTTTCTTTTTTTCCTGTGCCAAAGCTTCGTTCATTGTACTTTCATGCTTTTCTGTCCCAACCATATTCCTCTCCCTTGTGAACTTCTCCAATCTCTTCAGTCAGTCGACAGATGGTCTTCCTTTCACATCTGATCCTTCAATCTCATTCTCATGCATCCTTTTAGTAAATTCTTCATCTTGCAGTCACTGCTCTTCAGAAAGGTTAACTAACTCTCTACTGCTCCACCACTCCATCTACCCTTATGAAAGCAGCACTAATGATGTTAAGGAAGCATTACTGAATATGTATGCATCAAAATCAGTCAGCAAAAGAGACAAAGTATTGTAAACTTGATATATCTGAAAACAAAAAAAGACATGCTGTGCTGTACAGTATCACTTTTGACAACTACACAAGAATAAGTACCTGTATGGCTTTTTGTTTTAAGAAACATTAGTAGAGAATATTAAATTTTAGGCTATTGGATGAAATGTTTGATTTACTAAAAATTAAGATTCTACTAACCCAAGGCATCTGCGTGGGTCTGGGAGAAGATGGGAGACTTGGAGAGGCCGCCACACATAAGCAGTGATGTGATGTTATGGCCACTTGATGTCAGCTGCTCTATGATCTGGCGCGTCCCATACTGCCAGTCATAATGCACGCACACACACACACACACACACACACACACACACACATGCAGTTAGTTCACTCATTAGGATATACAGTATTAGGAAGATGAATAATACTCACATGGTCAACATGCTCCAAATTTTCTACCATCAAATTTTTTTTTGATTTTCCACTGTTTGATACGACATGTGACATGTACTACGATAATAATCACAATTCATGAAAATGTCTGTAAGGATAAAGTAAAGTAAATATGAAAGCTATTCCTGTTTAATACTTATTAAAAATCTCTGGTTGCGAAAACCAGTCATTGGTTCTTAACGAGATAAATTCCACACATTATTGTGTGTTTCTATGGTCTTTTCATAAATATTTTACTGTTTCGCAATTTGTGTCGGAAAGTAACGCAGTCACTAAGTTTTGGAATGTTACTGCAAGGATATGCACTAAAGTTACCTGAGACAAGGTTAGGATATACAGTATTGTTCTAGTAGTAGTGCTAGTACAGTACTTAGTAGCCAATAGTAGCCAGAAAACAACCAATCAGCTGGAGAAGACATCTCCAGCCAAATGGAGAAGGAGGAAGCAACATATGGGGACGGAGGAAGAAATGGAAGGGATTAGATTAATACAAAATCTAACACATTGCTTAGAGAGAAAGAAAGAGTATATAAATTGTGTGTTGTCTACTGCAGAAAATTACAAAACAGACATACCGCCAAGGCTTGAATAGCTGCCAGGTATAGCAAGGCAAGGTTCCTATCACTGGCATCCAGAGTCAGCCCACTGATCTGTTAAGAATATCATACCGTAACTGTTTAATAAAGGTGGGAAGAAGGCATTTAGAAATAATCACAAGTCATGATACAGAAATACATGCACTGACAAGGTACTTGATTATATTTCCTTCCAAACATATATACTGTACAGTATACAGTATAGTACCGTAACATAACAATGAATAACCAAAGTTTAGAATTTTCTTTTCATAATGACCTGTTACCAATATGTTATCACTGAGGACTTACCATGCCTTTCATGGTAGGATCAGCAATGGGTGACCTGTTGCCATGAAAGTCTGGGTAAAGGTGGAAGTCCCGTGTCAAGAGGGTTGGGTCAGACAGCTTCTCTTCCTTAGCCATAACAGCCAGTAACTCCTCCAGCCACTGGTATACACTCCTATTTGGGGGTATTTCATTAACCATGATTTATTTTCCTCTTCCTGATGTACAAAGATTTGTGGATTAACCCATTAAGGGCAACTGATGTAAATGTACTGAACCAAGGAGAAAAACGGGTGATTTCTTGTTCTTTTCCACAGCATCCTTGTGAAATTCTATACAAATCTCTACTTTCTGATCCATTAGATTGATTGACCTACAGGCACAGAAAAACTTCATGCTAATGCACTGACTCACTTCCCTGTGGTGCATTTGTTAGCAGCAGGATGTGTCTTTATAATGTGATCAACTAGACTCCCTGAGGCACTTTGTCCAGCCTCATTAAGCCAGCATCCAGGCACCATCGCACTCAGGTATGGCCCCCATACTCCTTGGCAGAAAATGGGATCCTTGCTGACACACATGTGGCATGTAGAAGTCCCACAGATCAGAGCTGGATGGAAAGTACAAGAGACTGACGAGTGAAATCATCTTGTGTATGCCTCTCGGGATATAACAACGGCACACACATGACAATCAGTACAGTATTGAGTTTCAAAGCAAAGGGATTAGCGGAGTGATATTTTTAACTAAGGTAACCTGGTACCCTTTAAATGCCTTCAAAATACACTTCCTCCATCACTTTTGACATACAGTATGCTTTAATGATGATTTGAAGGATAAATCCTCATTAGACTTTACAAACTAAATGGTAACCTGCATATGACAAGCAACATGCAAAATACAGTATACAATATATACAGTACCTAGTCTGCCAACAAAATCATCACTAGTTGTTGCCTGCGTTGCAACCAAACCAAGACCACCAGCATGAGCATCAATTATTGATGTTGCCACCTGTGTTGTCCTGACCAGACCCATCTGCTCAGCTGCTGCTGCTGTCAACACCCCACAGGATGTTCCTGGAGCCACCACCTTCTGGCCTGGTGATAAAGTATAGTACACTGTACTGTTAAAATAAGTTAGCTAACTGAACCAAAAGCAAGAATAATAATGGAAAAGGAGCAATACACAAAATATGGCACACACAGACATATCTATATGAATATAATATACAGAATATAAAGTAAAGGGCCAGAATACAGAAAGATCATCATGAGGTAAGTAAGCAGGAAGTCTTATAATGACCAACACCACTTCTAAATGCAAATGTAAAACATTATTTCACACACACACATATTTTTTTTTCACTACCTTACCTTCTCTCTAAGTAAAGTGGCTTCAAAACCAAAAATTTCTAATGGCCTCATTTTCATCAATATCCCATTTCACGGTTTTATCAAGATTAAACTTAGCAAGAACTGGGATGATGTAAATACTCAAAATATCCATAAAATGACAGCTACATGACTGGTCACACAACATTATGAATATTATCTGCACACTACTTTTTCCATATATTCAATCAGTTTCTAATCCTTATTCTATAATGTGGGTGCCTCAAATAAAATGAAAGTAATAAAGTAATAAAATGAAAGTAAAAACCCACCAATTTTCTTCCAGTTGTCCCGAGCCAAGTCCTCGAGGCCGATGCTCTTAAAAAAGGAGTGGTCCCAGCCCTGGGTGGAGCCATCACACTGGTACGTCCACTTGCACACCACTGAACACAGTGACCTGACAACATTCCCAGCCTACTAACATTGTTGTCTCACAATTTCTGACAATAATCCACTACAGTGATATAGAAATGATTTTATTGTGTGTAGTACTGTACTGTATCTACATATGGATATTGTGCAACTGTTTTTATCATATTTCTCTTTAACATTATGTTTACCTTTTCCTTTTAAAGACTTAGCCATATTTATGTGCTCCTTCATCTCTCAAGCTACAAAAATAAGTGGTTATCCACTCATTACAGACAGATGTTATTCTATCTGTTGACAATCTAAAGACAATACAGTAGACTTAAGAAAATGGTGTGCAGCTTAGGAGACTTTTCGCAACTCTCACTAATGGGTGCAAATGTAAAAAATATCAGAGAGCAAAGGGGGATAAAAGAAGAATAAGAGGAAAACAAAATACACTAATGTGAGAGCCCCATGGCATGCATAGATGTGTTTATTTGTACAAATCCAGTACAGTACCCTGATTTGGACAATTGCAGTACAGTACCTAGACAGACTTCCTGAAGCTTTAAGAGTGAGGTAGTCTGGAAGGTCAAGGAAGTAAGCAGCTCTGTTCCAGGTGTCCTCCATGTGACCTTTGAGCCAGAGTAATTTGGGGCTCTGCATCTCCAGTGATACCTTCCCTCCAACATATTTCAGTACCCTGTTGAAAGAATTGTACGCAGACATTACAGATAAAAGTACACATACTGTACTTTAAAATAGTTGTTGTTGAAGTTCTTCAAGCTGTCTGACCGAGCAGCCCCGACTTTGCAATAGTATTAACATACTGTATGCTTCATTCCTTATAAATGAATGGAATCAAAACTGTCCATGTGGTAGTGAGAGACAAATATCTGGCACCAATGGCCTTCAAAGTGGTAATGCATTGACTTGATCTGTAGTAGGGGTAGACAGCTCTGCCCCATGCCCATGGAGGTTACATTCCTTGTGGCCTCCTATAACTTGGGTGGCAAGCTATCTTCAGTTACACAACACTCACATCCATAGAAATATCACCAATAACATTTTTCTTACTATTGGTCACATATTTCTATGACACAGCACTGTACTGTAATTTAAACTCTTGTGAGACTTTACAAAGCCTGTACTTGCCACCTGTAAAGGTTAAGACCAACCTTAAATATCTCACATTTTGCTACTAACTTGTGCTGCTGTGAGTTGATGAAGGCTGCTTGTTCCTTGGCTCTGTGGTCCATCCACATTATGATGTTGAAGTTGACTTTTCCTGTAATACACACATCACACATATAGAACAATATGGTTTAATACCTACCATACTATCCATTTATCTTTTTCTAAAGTGTCTCTAACAGTATAAACAGTGCTGGTGGCGTACCTGTGTGTGGGCTGATGGTGACAGGGCGGAAATCATGGTCAAGTACAACAAGCGAGCAAGTGGCGTCAAACCCAATCCCTCGAATTACACTCTTGTCACTCAGCCCACTAGTCACCACCTGCATGTAGAAAAGACAAGGGAAAGTAATAATTATCAAACTATTTATATACCAAACTATAGGCTACATGCATCATGACAGTTTGCAATATCATCATGCTGATTTTAACACCTCTAAGAAAGACCATCCTACAGTACTGTGGAACAAAAGATATGAATGCACCACATTATAATTATGGTGTTTTGTTTCATATTCTAACATCAGTACACACTGAAGATGGGGGTGCCAGTAAGTTTAAGTTATTGTGGCCACAATGGTTGACACATACCGTATTGTATATGCACAAAATGCAAGTTTGCATCATATTTTGCAAACGGTCATCCTGCATATACAGTATTTGTGAAAGAGTTCAGAGCAGTGACTACCGGTATGTGCAACAGCAGACAGATAGGAAACTGGAGATAAAAGTGCAGATGGAAAGGTCAAATCCAAATACAGTACTGTATTGTACGGTAATCATTCTGTAAGTTTGTAGATAATGTAACAACTTACCTTTATGGCCTGACACACTGCAGCCCAAATCTCCTCTGAGTCCTGTTCATAAAAGTCAGTGGCAGGATTGGCGACAGTGATGGGTACCGTGTGTATGGCCAACATATGACCCCCACGCTTCACCAGGCCAGCACGTACACTGCTTGTACCTACATCCACACCAACATAGTGAGCCTCATCCATCACTCCAAAATTATTCACGCAGCTGGAAGGGAAGGATAGAACTTTGTTTATTTCATTTAGTGGTATTCAGTTAGTATATTACCATTGACATAGGTGTACTAGAGCTTTACCCATTTCATCTTCAGTAATCATTATTAACATCATAATAAAAATATTCGGTAAATATTGAAAGAATTGCCGTTATCGTGTACGGTTTTTCTACCTTCATTACCCACTTACTTAGACCATTCTAAGAAAATACTCTTAGAATGGTCTAAATAAGTGGGTAATGAAGGTAGAAAAACCGTACGCCATAACGGTAATTCTTTCAATATTTACCAATTTTTCATCCCCTTGACGATAGTCTCACACAAGGGGGCAAAGGTCCGAAGGTCGAGGATAAATTTAGGTAAATCACGCAAAATTAAAATGTTAAACACTTACTAATTACGTTCTACAAGTAACCAAACCTGACCTCACTAAACCTGACCGGTGACAAGGCCTTGACAGACTTTCGGAGTGTGAAAATATATTAATTAAGTTAATACCTACCTGTGAGTCTGTTGTCATGTGTCATACGGTCCAATGAACATGACAAATACAGAAGCTTTACATTTTCAACGGCACTCGTTTTCTAAACTTGTAAACAACAGTGAAAACATAATACTGTAGTCTTAATACTGTACTGTACATTGTAACTATAATATAGGTCAGTGTAAACGCTTGACCTGTCTTGTAGTGTGCGTATATTATTCATCATCCATACATGAATGTGAACCATAATCCCTTTTAGGCCGTTGTCACACTATGCGGCTGTGTGACAACCACGGAGGTATAATATAGATAATTATACCTCCATGGTGACAACGGCCTAGTTTTATTAGAGTTAGAAACGAGGGTATTTATTGAAAGAATTACCGTTTTGTAGCAGTGTTGCCAGATCCGGGTGGGTCCCAGTATTTTACCCCTGTCATTTATTGTACTTTACCACGGTTATTTCCCGGTAGTTTGCCCAGGTTAGGTCACGGTAGTTTGCCCAGGTTAGGTCCCGGTAGTCTGATGCGGTCTAGGTTAGGTTAGGTCAGGTCAGGTAAGGTCAGGCTAATTTCAAAATGCCCCATTTGAATATGCCCTATCTTGGAAATGGGGCATTTGCGGAGGAAATGCCATAGAAGAAAATAGTCTTAGAAAGGTCTAAATAAGTGGGTAATGAAGGTAGAAAAAACGTACGCAATAACGGTAATTCATTCAATGTTTAGGAAAATTAAGCAAAAACTTCAGAAACCAACCATGAATATCTGGTAATAACAGACGAGCCTTGTGTTCTAGGTTTTATTTACTTGTTTGGAAGATATTCTAGGCCCAGCTCCTATAATCACTTCTAATTAATGCTCATATTATCCATGTCGTAACACTCTCAGCGACAAGATGTGTTTTCAATCTTTTCTTTAAAATCGTGTGACAAAAATACGTGTGACAAAACTTTGAAAACTGGATACCAATTGCATAGTTAATTTACCCAACATCAGAATCAATTTTACAATATTTTTATTTTTTCGTCAGGAGTGATATTTATCAGATAAAGAATAGAAAACGATGAAATAAAGTAATATTCTTATCACGATAGTAGCCTACATCACTCCACAAAGCCGCAAAAATGTAGTTCCGTAAAACGCCTATGTATATTTTTAGACACGCGGGGAATTGAGGGGGAAAGGGTGTACAATTAAGGTGGGGGTGTGAGATAAAAGTGAAGTCGTGTGTGCCAGACACATGAAGAAAAAAGAAGACTGAGGTAGTGGCTGAAAGAGGGACAGTTTGATTCGGTATTTTTTCTCTCCATGTCGCGTGGTTTTTCCTCCAGTCCGACACAGGTTTCCTCTCTGTTATGGACGCTCAGAATGCCGGGATTGTTTTTTCCATCAACAATTTTTAGTTTCCTCATTGCACTACACTCCTACTTCTTTCTGGCTTTGCTCTCAGTCGCCCTTTATTAAAAGTATTTGTATTGCTTGTATTTCTGGTTGCTTGTATGCTAAAATGTAATAATGGATGGGAGTATAACAACAAATATTTTAGGATGGGAGTGTCAAAGTTCCCTTTTTACATACTAAGCATTATTCCCTTATAATTTAATGAGCCAAGAGGACTTCCGTACCTTGGATATTCACATACTGTACGTTATTTATATTATACGTAACAGGATAATTGAATTTTTATACATACATGCACAAAAGCTAAGCCAGATTCCGAAATGTATCCCTCACCCATAATATCCAGATTTAGGATATAGTCACGCCCAATGGTCCCGCAACACCTTCAAGTGAAAAGGCAACGAAAAATGCTGCTGCAAAACTATAGCCATCCATCTCTGTTATACCAGCCTGTGGGTCATAAGATTCCATCATTCACTTGGGGCAGGACTTTTTATTGTGCATGGCTGTATCAAAATCTCATGCAATTATATATAGGTAAATCATCAAGAGACATTGACGTAGGTGTATATAAGCATGACGGTTTATCCAAGTCCCGCCAGTATAGAAGAAATAGACTACAGACCCTGGGTAGCCCTGGTGATCATCCCAGGAGGCGTGGGCTGCTGGAACACCTTCACCTGGATTTCCCGAAGGTGTCGTTTGGGGCCGGGGTGGAGAGGAGAGATGGAGGAGGGTCTCAGATCCGGCTCATATATACGTGACTCTGTGTGTGTGTGTGTGTGTGTGTGTATGTGTTAGATACCTCCGCCACACTCATTCACATTACAGTACTGCATGTGTGTGTGTGTGTGTGTGTGTGTGTGTGTTATTAAATGCCTCCTCCCACACTCATCGACAGTATAATATTTTCAGTTGCATGACAAACACAGCGAAGAAAAAAACGTTATTTACCATCCAATGCGAGAAATACAGTTGATGTTATGATAATTGCCTCATTAACTATTACAGTCATTTGTGAATAAAATTTTTCATTCCTGCGTAATTACTTTGGGAGAGGGAGTTGTTAATTTTGCCAGTGTTATTAAGTGCATCTCATTAAGAGACCTTGGTTATACCGCTGACGTTGGAGTGTGTAATAATAATGTGACAAGAGCGAGGAGAGGGGAGAGGCGTACACAGGGGAAAAAAATGACACTGTGTTAAGCCAGAAAGACCTTAAACCACAGAGGATGGGGAGGAGACAGAGAGGAATGAAAAGAGGGACAGCATCTTTTTCACATCTCACATTATGTATCCTTTTTCACATATCACACTGCCCTCTCATTGTTTATATCTCTGCCACATCTCACGTCGATATTCAGAATACACCCAGTACACATTCCACACTGTCCTTCTTTATTTCTATCTCTGCCATGAACATCTCACTTTACTCTTCACAATACACCGTCTTCACAATAGTGCATGCTTAATTCCTGCATGGTCGGTCTGCTTCTCGACGTACAGTGCCAAACATGACGCCAACCCACAAAAAATCTTGCGACAGGTTGTAGTATAATTGACTTTAGATGGAATTTGCAAGCGACACCGGCATTCCCGCTCGCCTGAAAGCCAACTCGGAGAAAAATTTATACCCGTGTGAAATATTTCGGAGTGAGTCATGCCTGTGCAACCTCACACAACTTGTATTTATTTATTTATTTATTTATTTTGTCTTTCTGTTTTGCGATCTGTTTGGGTTGTACGTCAGGGTGGTGGTATGATTAAACCACTTCTTCGGGGAAAAGGATCGTTGTCGCTTAATTCATTTGGCTAAAACAATGCGAGGAAGAGCCTTTATTATCTCGAAGAAGTACAGTAAATATATACAGTGCATGTCTTAAGTCTTAAAGTCTTAAGTCTTAAAGCTTAGATTGTCTTTTCGTGCCTCTCTCTATCCTACAGTTTCTGAGTTTTGTGTAACTAACTATCTTTGATTATCTTATTTGTTCCTGTTCATTTCTTTTATTCAAGGCTTCGTGTCAGAATATCCAACCAACCAGTCCATCCACACTAGTATAGATGAAACACCTTGATACTATTATGACAAAGTATTTCCTCATGACTATTCCCGTGCCTGATATACTTATTGCCTCCTGAAGAACTAGTAATTACTGCTCCACCATGGATTTGTTTATTTTTGTTTATAAAGGCTGAGTCTCCATGGCAATCATCACCACTCTTAAGGGGGTGCGGGAGTAGGGGGACAGGCTTGGGGGGGGGACTGGGGGGGTGCGGGAATAGGGGAACAGGCTTGGGGTGGGTAGAAAGCCTGTCCCCTATTCCCGCACCCCTCTAACCCCCCCCCCAAGCCTGTCCCCCTACTCCCGCACCCCCCAAAACCCCCTCGACCCCCCCAAAAAACCCCTGCACCCCCCTAAACCCCCCCCCAGCCTGTCCCCCTACTCCCTCACCCCTCAAGACCCCCCCGACCCCCACAAAACCCCCCTAACACCCCCCTCAAGCCTGTCCCCCTATTCCCGCACCCCCTTAATATTCTAGTTTCTTCAATAATGGCTAACTATACATACCGTACATGGCTCTGATTGACGTAGTAGTTACCGCAGACTGAAGAAATAATTGTGAGCCTCATGGCACCCGCTCAAAGTCATAATCATAATCGTGATGAAAAATCGACTTGTGATATCCCCTCAGCATCTTTTCCCATTCCCTCACGGAGAAAAATGGAGTGAGAATTAAAAGTGGGGTCGCTTCAGAGAAAATACGGTGATTAGTTGGAAAATGAGAAGAGTTCAGATCATAAGAGGTAACTTGACTCTAGCGAATCGTCGATACCAGCGATGTAAGTTGATTCGTAATTTTGGTCAAGTGTTGAGAAAACTCATAAAGTTCAGATGTGTGTAATGAAATGATAAAACGTTTTTGTACATGTACTCTATAAACATATACAATAAATGCCATATACTGTTTACTATAATTATGTCAATGTAAGTATCTTTATCATACACCAATATATATATATATATATAAATAAATATATAACTGTTGAGGTTATGAAAAATCCATAATCAGGAGTAAGAGCATAGAAGGGAATAGACAGAGTGAGAATACAATGCGTCGTAATTACTAAGTATATTTATGAGAATCAGGTAAATGAAATAATTATTATACCATGAATGGAAAAATTGAGCAAATAAAATCTAACTAATTACAGCATGAGAAGAATCGAGAGGAAGATCGCAGCCGGCACACGTACAGTCACGAGCACTAATAAGTATTCAGTTTTGGTTGAAGCTTTGATCAGTCCAATTCACCAATGAAATAATTCCAATGGAGATCTTATTGTGCATTTATTTACGGTCTCTAGGTATTCGAAACACACCTGAATATTTATTAGTGCTCGTGACTGTACACATATATTCTTTCACACAGTTTTTAATATTCGCTAAAATAATCTTCGTAGCGCTAGTGAATGGACTCATGCAGCCAATGAAGCAGGAAGGGTTTGATGGTTCTGTAAATGATGGGCACAGGCAGCTCTTGACGCCCCGGGAATAAACAGGCTATTTTTTCATTAATAATTGTCTCAGGTGTCAGAATGTTACATATATGAGAATTGCACCAATTGTTTTTTTTTTCATCGTGTGTACAGGGTGTTCATAAGTTATTTGAACAGAAATCCCCTTTAAAGAATATGTGTAGTTTGTTCAGATGATTTATAAACACCATATGCAATATAGTATTTTAATCCTTCACCTCCCATTCGATAGTAATAATATTGTGGCATTTCATATCCCTACTAAATAAATAAATAAATAAATACCTAAATAAAAAAGTATAAAATAAATAAACAAATAAATAAATAAATAAATTGTTCACCAGATCCATCATCCTTATACTAAACTAGATAATGATATTGTTGTTGTTGTTGTGTGGTTCTATTACACTATAACATTATTTTACCTGTACACGACACCACGTCTGCTACTGTATTTCTGTCACATTACCTCGCCACTTTGCCTCGTTATACCCAGGCCAGTTTATACCAGCGACCCCCTGCATGTGGTACCCCCACCCCGACCCTTCATCGACCCTCTTACCTCCCAGATCTAATTCGTTCCACCTGATGCGAAATGATTTAATAACGTCCTCAGTCACATGTGTGCGAAGGAGGTTGAAGTAGAAGTGTTGAATTTTGGGAACATTATGCTTAGTAGGGGATACGAGCCATGCTTAAGGAGAGAACCTCTTTTTGGTGATATGTAGGACGACTGAGTCCCCCAAACTATCCCAAGAAACAAGTCACCACAATGTTGCAACTGTTTCGTGACATAGTTTGGAGGATTCAGTACCCCTCCAATTTATCAAAAGGAGCCTCAACCCTTATATCATCGCTCACTGCGCCCCTCTTTTAACTCAAGGGGTCGGTAAGTTAGCAAAATTGGCTCATACTAAATGTACGAGGCCCAGGTCTGGAAAACATGTTGACGCTGCTGCTGCTGCCTCATTGTTGCTTCATCACAGGCTGGATGACACCTGATATTGAGACACGACACTCCACTGAAGGACATATTAATGAAGGACGTATTTACATTGGACACTCCATTGAAGGACACATTAACACACTACACTCCACTGAAGGACACATTAACACAGGACACTCCATTGAGGACACATTAATGAAAGACACACTAAAGCAGGTTGCGTCATATAGGACATACAGTGTGAGTGACACATTTCTCCTCTCACGGTTTGTAGGTTCCAGTAAGTCTCCTCCAGGCACGATTATTTTGACTCATTTTCGAAGAAGAGGGGAAAGCCAAGAACCCCTTGATTAATAATAGTACTACCCAGGTCGTCGCAGGTAATAAAAACCTAAACGCCTATATTTTAAGCGGCTTGAAACATACTGTGGACTAGATTTTATCCCTCCAAACGTCTCAAGAAAAATAAAACAACTTTAATAATAGTATTGCACATGTTTTCGCAGGCAACAAACACCTAAACACATAATATTATACTGGGTTTGAAACACTGTGGTTTATTATATATAATATATATATATATATATATATATATATATATATATATATATATATATATATATATATATATATTTTTTTTTAATTCCTTCAGACGTCCGTGCAAGACAGACAGACACACAGACCCCAGCTCACATGACGAACAGAACCAGCAGGAGACGGGGAGGTTGGTGGTGGGTGGGAGGTATAATAACAACATTTGTGTGTGTAAAGGGACTACGGACCGGTGACGGCAGCAGAACAAACAGCATAGCCTACAGTACTAACTCTCGGCTCACGCATGCATGGTTGACGTATATGCAGGCCTGGGTATAATATTATGGAGAATTTCTGAACTTCAGTATACATGCAGGCCTCTGTATAATTTTATTGAGTTTCAGAGCTTCAGTATACATGAAGGCCTGTGTATAATTTCAGAGCTTCAGTATACAGTACATGCAGGCCTGTGTATAATTCTAATGAGTTTCTGAGCTTCAGTATGCAGGCTTGTGTATAATTCTATTGAGTTTCAGAGCTTCAGTATGCAGGCTTGTGTATAATATTATTCTGAGTTTCAGACTTCAGTATGTGAGTTTCAGAGCTTTAGTATGCAGGCCTGGGTATAATATTGTGAGTTACAGAGTTTCAATAGCAGAACTATGGCGTTTCATGTGTATATAAAGTTTGTAGAGGAATTATTTTGTGATCGGTGGTGGCATCAATTATACTTAAGGGAAGAAGCCTATCTGTTTTGGTTAAATTCAACGGTGCTACTAAACAGATTCCTTACTCTTATACTGGATGTAAAGTAAAAGAAAACAACTGTGCTAGGCCTGGAAGATCTTGTACCTATATAGCCCGAGGGTGAAGGAGATAGAGAGGAATAACAGCAAGTAGCCTACAAAGGAAATATTATATAGTGAGAAAGGAGTGACAATAATTATGAAGGCTGAATTCATACTGGAACATTGACAACAAATATTTTTATTCATAATTTATGCAGTAAGGCAACACCAAGATAAACATACTTGTCTTCTTGCTTACAAAAGAAGTGCAGAACAAAAAAGTTGATGTGCTTAAGGCCTCTTTCTTTGAGGTACACTTATATTACCACAGTGTATCTTTGCAACATTGTAGACTACAGTACTTCCTATAGATAATTCATACATAGTAAGGTCTAATATGGAGACAAACAATATCAAAGTGTAAAAAAAAAAAAAAAAAAAAAAAAAAAAAAGGCCCTTCATATTCTCGCAATGAGCTAAGCCAAGGGAAATGCAAAGTTAATGGGAGTGAATGCTACTGATTCCTCCAAATTATACCACAGAACAGATCTCCTAATAATATAATTGAAGTGATTTTTTTTTCTGGTATAGCTTGGAGGAATCAATAGCCATCTATCCAAATTACCATAATAAATCTCTCCCCCTTTAAAGTATCATCACCTTGAGTTCTAGATATTTTTCAATGGCTACGTTGTATATCAGGAAATGCCTTAAGGGGGTGCGGGAGTAGGGGGACAGGCTTGGGGGGCGTGGGAGTAGGGGGACAGGCTTGGAGGGGGGGGGGAGTTAGGGGGGTGCGGGAATAGGGGACAGGCTTTCTACCCACCCCAACCCTGTCCCCCTATTCCCGCAACCCCCCAGTCCCCCCCCCCAAGCCTTTCCCCTACTCCCGCACCCCCTTAGTATAATGTAATGTTAATGTAATGTATTTTCGTATTAATACCTAAGTTTCTCGGTTATTACTATTTGGATTACATGACGAAAGTTAGGAAGCAAATTTAAGTTCGTTTTGGATTACAATCTGAAAGCAACGAAGCAAATTTACGTTCGTTTTAGATTAGGCTACATTATGAAATTTACGAAGCAATATTAAGATGGAAAGTTACGAAGCAATAATTAAGTTCGTTTTGACTATCACTATTTCTCTTTCCTTACATTTATTTACTTTCACATGCATGATATATCTCTCCTTTCATTTGCATTCCCTGAGCTCTTATAATGTTTTTACTAGTTGCTGCATAACGGGCGAGGTATATAGAGTTCAGGCTACAAAAGCTGCTGCTACAATACCTTACATTGTTGTACAGTCATGAGCATAAATCCTGCATCAGACGAATAAAACTGAATCCCTTGAATGACTCTTATGAACCAATATCACAAAACCCAGCACCTATAGTTTCCCATTATTTATTTTTCCCCCCGAGACCGTTTCAGTCAGAGGTGTAGCAGAACAATAATAATTAATGCACACGACTGTATACACCAATAATAATAATAAAAATAATAATAATAATAATAATAATAAACTCTCAACCTATCCTCTGAATATTAGAGTGTGAAGAAAAACTGGACCCATAATACTGGCTGACTATCCTAAAAAAAAAAAAAAAAAAAAAAAAAAAAAAAAACGACTACATAATTATCCTAAATTCCAACTCAGAAAATCATCTCTCTAAAAGTACACTACCGATGAAACATGCATCACTTTGGACAGTACACCTTCTTTGTACAGACAGTCACGAACCACAATAAATATCCAGCAGGTGTTGTTGTTGGAGTGTGGAATCAGGACATATCAGTGAACCAATTATAACGATACTTATCCTAGATGTCTCATAATTATACTTACTCCTTCAGGCTATTGGAACCAGACCCTGGATACTTTATTTATTATGGTTCGTGATTGTACAGTCACGAGCACTAATAAGTATACAGCTTTGGTTGAAGCTTTGAACAGTTCCATTCACCAACGAAGTAATTCTAATGGAGATGTTATTTACTGTCTCTAGGTATTCGAAGCACACTTGGATACTTCCTAGTGCTCGTGACTGTACCTACTATTGGCCACAAGAATTCGTACACATGCTGTTGTTTTTTAGGGTTTACAGCATATAGACAATGTAAGACTATATACATAACTGCAGTACATTATTATTATTATTATGTTTGTTGATTTGCAGTCACATGAGTTATTTGGTAGACTTTTTCATTGCAGTACTTTCAGAATAATTACTTGTCTTTCCATTTAGCATGTGTAAGATTATTCCTGTGGCCAACTGTACCTCTATTTTCTCTTCGTATTAATGAGTCCCACAATCAGAGAACACACACTTTAATTTATTTGGTGGAATATGGTTTTATATCAACAGGTGTTACTTCCTCACCAATACCCTATAGCTTCATACACATGGCTCCTATTCTCTCTCTCTCTCTCTCTCTCTCTCTCTCTCTCTCTCTCTCTCATTCTTTTGCCCAGTGGATGCACATACATAAAACAATCAATTTGTGCCTGTATGTATCTGAACATTTAGAGAAATTTTCCAAGGGTTTCAGCTGCCCACATAATTATTCAAACAAATGTAAATGGAATACTAACAGAGCGAAGGTTTCTCTCTCTCTCTCTCTCTCTCTCTCTCTCATACACACACACACACCCTTCCCTGTAGTTGTTGAAAGGCAGTATGCAAGAATATCCTTGGTGTTAACGATGGCTCCTATGTGTGTCTAAGGAGTCATCGTACCAGCACCACGCCATCAATGTTCTAGCATATTATTATCATACGGCCGGAAGAGTCACCGTTGTCGAGATTTGTGAAGAAAATGTAGTACTCGAGTTGTGATTATAAAGTAACTCTCATTTGACAATTCATGGATCTGTTACTGGAAAAAGATGTTGATTTAAGTACACTGTCCCCCAACAGAAAAGGATGGAAAAATTGTACAGAATAAGTGAGTACTGTATGAATGAGACACACAGATGGAAATACTGGAGGAGGAGGTTGGTTGGTCGTATAAAATGCTTCGTCTGTATAGTTCCATACTGTTACATCCTCAGCGGATAAAGTAAAGTATAATTATGCGTCTAACCTGACTGACGACCTTCCATGGACAAGTTTGTTCATTGCTTTAATTGTTACTGGAAGGAGAACTTATTTAAGAATGTACAGCTGTGGACATGTGAAACAGATACACCTGAAGCAGGGCCCCTCATTGAGCATAGGGTAGGATGATACGTTGTGTGCAGAGGCGAGTCCTTCCTCATGTTCTCTGAGGGGCCCTCATTGTAAGTGTGTCTGTTTCATGTGTCCGTAACTGTACATACCTCTAAACAGGTTGAGTTGTAAAGTATGCGTGTCTAACTTGACTGACCTTCCGTGGACCAATTAGTTCGTTGCTTTTATTATTACTGGAAGGAGAACTTGAGGATGTATCTTATGCATGCCTGACTTTCTTTGTAGACAAGATATTCACTCTGATCGAAGTCGCTCTTGGACCACTCCTTCTGTGGCACTGGTTTGCCTACGGGAACGATGACATCTTTTCCATCAAGACTTATTTTCTTGTCCTTCTTGGGATCTGTTGGAAAGAAAATTATATAAATTTTTTGTCTTTCTTTATAATCTTAATGAGGACATAGGTATCCAGGTCTGCTGTTTTGATCTTTTATGTTTTTTTCGAGAGAAATAGAAAATTTATTAGTTTAATTAACAGTACTCGATTATTTCCCTCCAAGCGAATATTCCTTCATACGTGCTTACCCGGCTCTTTCGTCCCCCTTGCCACGACACTATCAAAGCCTGGCGGTGCTCTCCTCAGTGACCCGTCTGATTGTAATATGGAATTCTCTTTGCCCAGCGCCACCTCAACCAGGAACATAAACCCAATGTTGCTCTCGCCTTCGAACGTTTGCCAGTGGGGAGATACTGTAAAGAACATGACAGAGCCTTATTATTGTTGTTGGGTATATGTTGGACACAAGTTCCCCTGAAATAGAATAAAGAAATACATGATAGAGATACTGTAATAAGATATGGTTTGAGGGTAAAAAAAAATTTGAGGCAAGAAATGAAGCCGTATTTATTGTTGGGTATAAAATTTCGACGCAAGTTACTCTGAGGTGAGTCAGAAGAAAAAACAACAACCACACAGTCACACTTACCAAACTAGAAGCTCTTGGCGTGTAAGTTGAAGAAGCTGGAGAGTCAAAATCAAAACAACAACACAGTCAGTCACACTTACCATACCAGGAGCTTTTGGCGTGTTCCGAGGCGAAGTATATACCCTTGCCGACCAGACCTCCAGAGTGGGGCATGATGCGTAGACCAGCCTTTAAGATGGCCGCCACCACAGCTACGTTGGTCCCGTGCCACAGTAGCTTCCGGTGTTTGATGTCGTCGTGGACTGAGAATCTGATGAAGTGGAGTGGAGTGGGACGAGAGGAATAAATTTAAATGGGCTTAGAATCTGGTGAAGTGGAGTGGAGTGGAGTGGGACGTGAGGAATAAATTTAAATGGGCTTAGAATCTGGTGAAGTGGAGTGGAGTGGAGTGGGACGTGAGGAATAAATTTAAATGGGCTTAGAATCTGATGAAGTGGAGTGGAGTGGGACGGGAGGAATAAATTTAAATGGGCTTAGAATCTGGTGAGGTGGAGTGGAGTGGGATGGGAGGAGTAAAATGAAATGGGCTGAGAATCTAGTGAGGTGGAGTGGGAGGAATGAAATGAAATGGGTAAAATGGGGAAATAAAATGAAATGAGTGAAATAAGTGTATGCAAAGGATGAACTGGGAAAAATGGGGTTAATAGAATGAATTGGGGGGAAATAAAATGAAATGGGTGAGATGAATTTATGTGAAGTTGTGGAATGGGAGAAATATATTGAAATAGGTGGAATGGAATGGGTAGAATGGGAGATTATAATGAAATGAGTGAAATGGGAAAAATAAAAAGAAACGAGTGAAATGGGAAAATAAAATGAAATTCGAAAAATAAAATGAAATGGATGAAATGAATAGGGTGGAATGGGAAAAAAATATTATAAAATGTTAAAAAAAAAAAAAAAAAAAAAAAAAAAAACACACACTGGAATAAAGACAGTGCTAAACCAGAAAGACCTTATACTTATTTAGGCTATCCACAACGAGAGCCGAAGACAGAGAGAAGGAAGAAGCAAACACGAAGGAAAATATATAATCAGGAAAAGGGGAATTGGATAGGGGAAGAGAAAATGGGAATAATATGGGACCCTGTGATGTAGTCAGGAAATTGGAGGTAAATGAGTCCTTCAAATACTGCCGCGAAACACCACCTATATGTGAGGAGCTTGTTTCGTGGCATGGTCAGGAGGAATCAAAAGCCTCCAGTTTTCATACACGATCACAGGGTCCTTAAGGGGAAAGTTTTGTGTTGGTAAATCTGGAGCATCAGAATCCTCCAAACTATTCCAAGCAACAGAACACTATTATTTTTGCTCTTGTGGTCCTGTTTCCTAGCATACTTTGGAGGAATCAAGGCCCTCCAATGTACAAAAAAAGAATTACCACCTTAAAGGGGATAGTACACCTTTGGTTCATTGGAGTGCCTTGAATCCTCCAAAGTATACCAAGAAACAGGACCAAATGAAAAAAAAATAATGGTGCCCTGTTGCTTGGACTAGTTTGGAAGAATAGTTTGCTCCAGATTCATCAACAGTGTCCCACCCCCTTAATTAATCAAATGGAACAAGAGAGGCTGTGAAGTGGTAAAAAAAAAAAAAAAAAAAAAAAAAAAAAAAAAAAAAAAAAAAAAGTAGAATTCTCCTTCTCATATCTTATCTTTCTTCACCTGTCTCATAAAATTGGTCACCTCACTCACTCACTCACTCACTGACTCATATACGCGTCTACCCGTCAAATATTTATTAGTGTCAAAATCTATCTTTCTCCATTTCTCTCTCTCTCTTTTCATTTTTTTCTTCATTACTTCCTTCTCCTTTACTTATCCATTACCTCCACCTTTCCCTTCCTCCTCCACCTTTCCCTCCCTTCTCCATTACCTCCCTCTTTCCCTCCATTCTCCATTACCTCTCCTTTCCTTTCCTTCACCACCACCACCTCCCTTCTCCACCTCCTCTTTCTCTCCATTCTCCATTACCTCCCCCTTTCCCTCCCTTCCTTTCCTTCACCACCACCCACTCCCTTCTCCACATTCTCTTTCCCTCCCTTTCTTTCACCACCTCTCTTCTCCACTTCCTCTTTCCTCCCTTCCTTTCCTTCACCACCACCACCACCACCACCACCTTCCTTCTCTTCCCTACGTCTATTCATCCGTGTTTTCATTTCTGTACTCACCTCAGTTTATCTCCCTTTCTGTCCACTTTCCAGACATCCAGCAGAGGTCCCTTCCTGGTGCCGGGACAGGCTGTGGAGTAGTCCTTCAGCATCTGGGACGTAAGGACAACAGGTTAGGTTAGGTTAGGTTAGGTAAAGTTGGGTTGGGTTAAGATAGGTTAGGTTAGGTTAGGTAAAGTTGGGTTGGGTTAAGATAGGTCAGGTTAGGTTAGGTTAGGTTAGGTTAGGTTGGGTTAAGTAAGGTTTGGTTAGGTTAGGATGGGTTGGGTTGGATTAGGTTAGGTTGGGTTGGATTAAGTTAGGTCAGATTAGGTTAGGTTGAGTTAGGTTAGGTTAGGTTAGGTTGGGTTGGGTTGTTAGATCACGTTGGGTTGGGTTGGGATGTTAGATCACGTTGGGTTGGGTTGGGTTGGGTTGTGTTGTGTTGTGTTGTGTTGTGTTGTGTTAGGTTGTGTTAGGTTAGGTTAGGTTAGGTTAGGTTAGGTTAGGTTGGGTTGGGTTGGGTTAGATTAAGTTAAGTCAAGTTAGATTAGGTTGGGTTAGGTTAGGTTAGGTTTGAGTTAATTTAGGTCAGGTTAGGTTAGGATAGGTTAAGTCAAGTTAGGTTGGCGTCAGCTTAGATTGGGTTAGGACAGGTTAGGTTAAGTCAGGTCAGGTCAGGTCAGGCCAGGTTAGGTTAGGTTACGGTTGTATCAATAGGATTATACGGATCAATGTGCATCTTATCGTGTGTTTGAAGGTCGTCAAGGGAGCTATAATCTGTTATGGGTTAATTTATAGTGCTACTAAACTCTCCAAACGCTATATAAGGAAACAGGATGAAGAGGTAAGGGAGAAGGAAAGGAAAGGGGAGATAGTGAAGAATGATAGTAAAGAGGAAATAAAGGAGAAAAAAAGGGAAGGGAAGGTAGTGGAAAAGGAAAGGAAAGGAAAGGGGAGGAAGTGAAGAAGGAGAGGAAAGGAAAGAAGATGTAGTGAAGGAAAGGAAAGGGGAGGAATAAAGGGGGAGGTTCTAAGAAGGAAAGTGAAGAGGGAGGTAATGGTGAAGGAAAGTAAAGAGGGAGGTAATGGTGAAGGAAAGTAGAGGGAGGTAATGGTGTAGGAAAGTAAAGAGGGAGGTAATGGTGAAGGAAAGTAAAGAGGGAGGTAATGGTGAAGGAAAGTAAAGAGGGAGGTAATGGTGAAGGAAAGTAAAGAGGGAGGTAATGGTGAAGGAAAGTAAAGAGGGAGGTAATGGTGAAGGAAAGTAAAGAGGGAGGTAATGGTGAAGGAAAGTAAAGAGGGAGGTAATGGTGAAGGAAAGTAGAGGGAGGTAATGGTGTAGGAAAGTAAAGAGGGAGGTAATAGTGAAGGAAAGTAAAGAGGGAGGTGATCTATGGCATCAAGCAGCTACTTTGTAAAGATACTTTTATATACGAGTTGTTCTTAATTGGGAAGGGAGGAATTTCTCTCATGAGGGATATCAGAGTAATTAACGAGGAACACTACATTTTTTCATCGCTAACACAGCTTTAACTCTCATTATGGGTAATTATTTCTGAAGCTATGGCAAACTATTTTCCATTTTCTTTAACCTGGTGAAAACGTACACTCGAGCTCGTAAATTCGCGACCACGTATGTACACTCGTGATAAGTAATCCCTGACAAGAGACCAACGGCATGCACCACACATACCCAGCATTCGAACTCAGTCTCTATATGTGTACTGAGTGGGGAAATGAGCAATACCAAACGATTCGAAGCTTTCTGCTCCTTACACTGCGGTCAGTCAGAAATTATGTATCATGAGTGTACCTATATGTTTATGTCTTCTGAGCTGGTAACGCTGTGTGAGGAGGGTGTCACTGTAGGCAAAAGATGGTATCATGTCTCCCTACTATGTTCCACCTACTCTGATTCCTCCCCAATCAATGTTACCAAGCTCAAATGACATAAATATTTAAGTACGTGGTCGCGAATTTACGAGCTCGAGTGTACGTCTCTGCTCTTTTAGTTAATTCGTCTTTTTTTTGTTCAGTAAATGTAATGCAGTCCGAGACAAATAACACATAGAATAAATACACACCTAAGTAATTATCTACAACTTATAAACTCATTTACCGAAAACAACAGAAAATTACATAAGTGAGCCGGTACAGTCGCGGCACATAGTCCTTGATCAGGGTGTAAGGGGGAGTCTGGTCAAGGATTATGTGCCGCGACTGTACAATGTCACCAACTTAACAACAAACTGTGCTGGGCCAGAAAGACAATATATCACAAGGGAGGAAAAGGACAGTTAAAAGGAAAGGAAAGGAGGGACAGATTAATAAAGACAGGAAAAAGATTGGCTGTGATCCGAAGGGGTGCCCAAACCATGAAAATATTGGTGGCCACATCTATGTAATAATAACAAAACTATTGCTCACCTTAAACTCGGAGCTGCTCTTGTCCACCAGTTCCAGTTCACATTCCAGCATCTGGTATTTCTCAAGCAGTGGGTGGATGGCTACGTCCTTGGCCTGGGAGGAGTAGATCAGATTGAGTTGGGTTGGGATGGGTTGGGTTAGGTTAGGCTGGGTTATAACTGAAGAACAGGAAAAAACTGCGAGTCATAACTGAAGAACAGGAAAGAATTGAGAGTTATAACTGAAGAACAGGAAAGAACTGCGAGTTATAACTGAAGAACAGGAAAGAACTGTAAATACAAAAAAAGAGAGACCAGTAAATCTGACCTGGTTCTTCTGGAGGCTCTGTGTGAGTTCAATGTCACTGAGGGTAAGCATGACTTCCTTCTTCTGCTGCACCACCGAATCACTGCCCAGGACTGGGGGCACTTGGCGACCAAAGTCATGAGGCACCAAAGTGTAGAACTTGGATGTCAAGTCTTGAAGGGTCTGACGAGGCTGTATGGCATCAGAGAGAAAGAGGACAGAGTTAAATTTCGGGCATCAGAGAGAAAGAGGACAGAGTTAAATTTCGTCACTGTTGCAAATGAACAAATAAATAGAGGAAATGCACAGTACTCTACCTAAACTGTGTCTAGAGAGCTCCACTTATGGGGCATCGGGTGAAATAACACGCCAGTTACAGCAGCATATTCTACTAAGCTCTAACTTGACTCTGGCCTCACCTTGTTCTGTTTGATGGCTTCCTCGATGTCTAAGAGAGCCTCCAGACCTCGAGCAATCTGGAGTTTACTGAGTTTCCCGAGGGGCATTTTCCTCACGTCTGCAGGAAGAGGAAAGCAAGGCCTGAGAGACGACTTAAAGGGGCGTAGTATACTTTTGGTACATTAGAGCGCAATGATGCTTCCAAAGTACAAACACAACGTAAAATACAAGCAAAATATGACAGCATTGTTGTAATCCCAAAAGGTAGAATGAAAATAAAATGAATCAGACAGCAATGAGTACTGACCCAAGTTCATGCTCGACATTTGACTGACGAACATATCATCGGAGAATATGAGTTTAATCATAATCTGGGTGCGAAGCGGGAGGCTGCACGGACCAGAGAAGGCAGGTATCAGTTCTTTCTTGATGAGGCCACCACCAGTACCACTAGCATCAACAGTGTCCTCCTCGTCGTCACTCGCTTCATCTGCAGGGTATAGCATAGATGATGGTGAGGGGAGGATAGGAGGCTCAGTGATGGGGAGGGGAGGAGGGTCAGTGATTGGGAGGGGAGGAGGGTCAGTGATGGGGAGGGAAGGAGGCTCAGTGATGGGGAGGGAAGGAGGGTCAGTGATGATGCATATATATATATTTTTTCATCACCTACAGGTTACAATTGGATACTTTCCCTCCTGAACTGGTCTAACTTCTCTCACACCTGAACCCCCCAAACTTGCTCCTCCTGATGCCTCTTAACTAATGCCGTGTACTTTCTTAAAAACACTAACAAAGAACTCCACAATTCTTTCCATCCCAAATTCACCCCCATCCCCCTCACCAGTGCAGCCTATCATAAGGTTTTTCCGACTCAGACTCACCGATCTCAATCATAGTGTACTTTCCAGCTTTGGCCACAAAGTTGTCTCGCTTATCCCAGTCGTTCTTGGTCTTGTCTTTGAACTTCTTCTTGAAAGATGAAATGGCGCCGTCCATGTTTTCGTAGGCAATGTTGTACTGCCCGTCTTCTCCCTGTAGCGTGTGTTGGGTTTATGGTTAAGTGTTGGGTTGAGGGCCAGGCTGGGTTGGGTTGGGTTTACCTACTTGGGTGGATGTTTTAGGTGTGGGGTTGAGGGCTAGGCTGGGTTGGGTTTACGTAATGGGGTGGGTTTTGTTGTTGGGTTTAGGGCTAAGTTGGGTTGGGATTAGTTGATGGGTTGAGGGCTAGGCTGGGTTGGGTTAAGGTGCTGGGTTAAGGGTCATCATAGTGTGCACTGAATTGGTAATAGGAATACTGTACTGTAGGTTAAGATCTCAGGTTGCTTCTACATCGAACGTCAGGTAAATATTAAAAGTAAATTCTGTCATTTACATCACAAATCAATGGAAATCACAAGAGGTAGTAAATGTAACTGTATATGCCATGAGATCTATTTTACGGTAATTTTAAGGTAGGCCTACGCCTGTTACTCACCACTCGTCCCCAACGCGTGAAACACATGTACTTCTTCCCTGCCTTGTTGACTTGTATGATATAGAACTTGTTATTGTTGTGACCGATGTTAGTCTGGTTCAGCATACAGGTGTAGTCATCGAGGATCTGTGCCTGGGTGTGGGAGAAGTAGAAATAGGATACACACACAGCTTTGTTAATGATAAGTGGCGACCCATTTCCCTTCTTATCTCTCATTCCATCAGCTTTGGAGGCCTAATTTTTCCCCACTTGACGCGACCTACTGTACCTATTGCATGGAGGTCCACACGCATCCCAGAATAATGCATGATCAAAGAAAACCCCCGGGATCCGAACTCCCTCTTGAGTACCGGACTATAACGTTACCCCAACTGTCATGACAATCAAACCCCACTAACTTGACACACGGCCTCTCCACACCTGACTGAGCGAAGTGGAGACTACGAAGCCCTCTGGACAATGCAACAAAACAAACAGGTCCCCTTACTCGTACACCGAAATGGTCTGTATTCTGGCATAGTTTGGAGGAAATATGTAGCCCAGCAATAATTATACTCCCCAAACAAATTACACCCATAATTTTACATAACCTATATAATATTATAACCAGAGTTGGGCTTACCTTGGGGTGTGTTCCCACCACATATTTGTCGCACTTGTATTTCTTGGGTGTGTCGCTCTTGGTTTCCTTGGCTTCGTTGATGGCCTTTCGCAGCTGTGTGTTGGTGCTCTCCTCCCTCTGTAACTTCGCTGGGGGGCTCCTGGGGCCGGGGGAAGTGAGGGGGGGAGGGGAGGGGAAGGCAAAAGGAAGAGTTCAGTATTGGTATGTGTGAAGGAGTGAAGGATGGATGGATGTGGAGGTCAGATGAAGGATGGGTGAAGGAGAGAGAAAAGGATGTAGAGGTCAAATGAAGGATGGAAGAAGGAATATCAGGGGCAAGAGATCAAGACAATGGTAAGGAGTAGATTTATAACTGAGGATGAAATGATGGAGAGGTAAGAGGGATGAGAAAATACAAGAGATATGAGAAAACCCGAAAAACATGAGATCAAGTAGAGAGGAGCAAGAAGAAAAGGAGGATATCTCATAAAGTGTATTGTGATTGACCGACTGAGATTTTACGCAGGGAGGAGACTTATACACATCATTGTTTTTTATAGTATCTCAAGATGTCACTACCATTCAAAGTCGTAACTAGTTTTTACGAATATACCGCCACAGTAGACATCGTAAACACATTGAACACTACCATGTCACATCTGGCTTGGTTGGGATTAGTACTGATGTTTCACCTTATAGTAACGTCTTGAGTGTCTTATCCCAGTTCTGCTAACATTATACAAAGATAAAGTATATGATGCCAATAATGGAACACTGATATACACCACAGCTATAAATGTGAGTAAGCACGACTATGAATATTGACGACAAAAAGTATTCACTATCTATTTTTTTTTTTACGACTATCAATATTACTAAAAAATAATGACGACAATAAATAACCACGACAATTAAAATTCACAACCATAGATATTCACTACTATAAATATTTACGACTAAAAATATTCCCTATATATATACCCTGTACAGTTGAATATTATCTAAGAGTGTCAAAGAAGAGACTGATTTATACTCACCCTTCCTCCTCTTCCTCTTCCTCTTCCTTCTTGATCTGTCTCTTGGTGGTTGTGCGTGTCGAGGCTGCCCTGCCACGCCCTCGGGTACCTGCTGCCCCTCGTCCCCGTCCACGTCCACGCCCTCTCGCCATCCTGAAGGTGGAACACGGATATTTTCGGTAATTAAAGAAGTGAAGTTGGTGTGTTTTAGAAGAGTAATGAGGAAGTAAAGTGATGATGGTGGTGATGTTGGTGTTGATTGTGGTGTTGTAGTGGAGGTGGTGGTATTGGTTGAGGAGGTGGTGGTGAAAGTGTTGGTGGTAGTGGAAATAGTGAAGGTGGAGGTGGTGATGGTAGTGGTTGAAGAGGTGGTGATAATGGTGGCAGAAGAGGAGGTGGTGGTGGAAGTGGTGGAGGTTAGGTACTTCAATGAATAAATTAATTGTGTTGAGCCGGCGCTGAAAATTGAGTTGACGGTATAATATAAGTTAAAGTATTCGGTGCTCAAGTTCTCTAAGTTGTTTCATCTTCATTGGAATCATCTAATGTAAAACTCGAGTCCTTCCTTCCTACCTTCCTGAGAAAAAAATATATGTAACTCCATTTGGATGAAGTCTGGATGTTTCACCAATGCTTTTAGTTAATTTCCGAGGTTGTAAGATATTCTATAGGGTAGGAAGGAAGGTAGTAATGAAAAGAGAACCTATATACAATGTTGGCTGTCCATTCACCTATAGAGTTCCTACCGAGTTAACCTTTACTATGATACCTATATGAGGTGTTTGTGTCTGTCCGTCTATGTATACAAGGAAAGATACTGTATGTGTCTGTGGTATTTCCTTATTTTCTACTATTATTTCCATACTCTTCTTTCGTATACACACCACCACTACTAGGCTCCTAATATTTCTCGTGTTTTTCTTTAACTGCATTTATTCTTTCTCCAACAACAACAACAACTCACTTCCTTCCCCTGACTCCATTAGCGCTGATCCCTGCAAAAAATCTGAAGTTCTCTGGTTTCTTTTCATATTTTCATCATCTCTACTCGCATCTCGAATCTGCACACGACTTCTACTCGTATCTCGACATACACGACTTCTTCCTTCGCCTTGCTACTCACCACCATCACCCCTCAGAAGTTAGTTAGTGAGACCGACGGTGACGAAGGTGAGTGAGTGAAGGATGGAGGAATGCATAACCTCCATATACCTACATATACTCATAGCTAAAGGGAGAAGGCCCAAGAAGTACCAAGTGAAGGAAAGGAACACACACACACACACACACACACTAAGCAGAGGCAGATATAATACCAAGCGAGAGGACATGGAAAATGCTCAGTAAATTAAATGGTAGTACTGCTTCGTGATGGAGGGACACACTTGGCTCATAGTAACACTTCATGGGCTGATCTGGTGGTTTGTTATTTGGCATATATTAGACGAATTGATAACTTCTATTTCGCCAACATTATCGCTAGCCATTTATGTACAGTATTTTCAGTCTCAAGCAAAGGAGTAATAATAGTCTGGGTCTTGACTTTACCGATCGTGTCAATGCTACAATCTTGACTTACCATGTGTACTTGTATATACCGACACTAATACCACCTGCTCTATACAGTTCATGTTGTATGCGAAGGGAAACAAACTCTACGAAAAGTGGTGCTACAATGTCAGATTCGTGAACAATGAAGGATTAATTATAAGTTTTCCCTACGTATAAATTAAACTCTCTTAGTATAATTATGTTTCTCTTACTCTCTGTCACGCGGCGTCGGCAATAACCCCAACCCGAAGAATTAGGAATGTGGCTCTTGGTGCGGGGAGTTGGGGGTCAGAGACGGGGACGAGACTGACGGGTACAGATTAAACTAACCTCTACAACTCACTCCCGACCGACAGACCGACTGGCCGCATTGCCGCCGCAAACACTAACTTCGGTAGCGCCACACTGACTGTTTTGGCTATCACCAGAGTAACATTGATCTACACTGCAGTATACCCCAAACCAATGGAATATCAGGCTTCACCCAACCTATTGTCTCCAGCAAATGTCTGGTTTGTTTCAAGGATCAGCATAGAACTTTGCTGTCACTTCTGTTGCTTGACTTCTTATTATTTGAAGTGTGCGTCGATCATTTTATGAACTGTAACACATTTTAGCTGGGTTCCCTTACTTGACCTGTGTACCATTATTAGTAGTTTGTATCGTTATTTGACTTGTCTTATGTTCCCTGAATTGCGTACCAAAATATTTTAGTGTAGCAAGTTTTATTTCTTGGTTATCTAGGGGGGGGTGTCATGATAACACTCGATGTTTTATAAAGATTCTGATGATGTGTCAACTTTCCACGGCATATACAATGGCTCACAACTTGCATTTTAATTCAATAAATTGCTAAGCATTCTCTATTGGTCAGACATTACCCCATTCCCATAATCATTATCGATTGACCTTCACGGAGCCTGCAGGAACTAAAGAAACATACACTGCCTGGCAACTGGTATGTGCCTATTTTCTTCTAGGATAGACTACGTTCAGCTTTAACACTTTCCCTACATCTTAAAACTGGGCCTTGATTTCTCTCACTTATTGGACGAATGTACCTATATTTCTATCTAATAATGACAATAAACCCAGAAGCCGTAATCCTATTTGTTGTAGCATTGGTTATTGACGTGAAACCGATATGAGCTCTCTCTGTCCTGGGAAACGCAACCCGGTATGTCTGACAGGGCTGCCACGGACACGACTAAAGTTATCTCTTGCCAAGAAGCGGATGTGAGAATGAATGATGTTGTCTGTGGTTATAATTAGTACGCCACTTCATGTCACATACTTCACAATTAATAAGACAGTATAATTATATGATTTCATTTAAGGAGATAATATTAAGCACATCACTAGATACCTCGGTACAGTGTTACAGTTTGATATATTTAATAATTATACAGTATTTCTGACTGACATTGCCAGAATCATATCAATGCCTCTACCGGTACTGTGTTATTGTGTGATATTACTTCATGAACACTGAAAAAAATCGTGACATGACATCAAGCACAAGCAAAGTATCAAAACAAAGGGTTAATGTCCACTAGGCTACAGTTGTCAGGAATTGCTACGCTTATTTACATTATTGTTTGGGAGCTAACCTACACCACTGAATGACAGACTACAACCACGAACCTTTAGATAAATATCGATGGCTGGCTTCGTAATTGAGAGAGAGAGAGAGAGAGAGAGTGTGTGTGTGTGTGTACTGTTTGTGTATGTTCGGTGGGGCGGTTCCTCTTCTCCCGGCGACCTTCAGAATCTCTTACTCTAGCTTTAACATCTAAAGTAATGCCAACCACAGCTTTCCCTTCGTACACACATGTCAGTCGTGGTACCTTACCTTACAATATCACCGGGTTGGATAGATTCCTTGTTTCTCCACTTAGTTCACCAGCCAGCTAACCAACTGTCACCACCACCACTGGTATAGTCTGCTTCACACAGTCTACAGGCACCACCGAGTCTCGCACAGAAGTGATATCATGTGTGGGGAACGATTAGGTTGCCAGAAGTCTTACAAAGCTATAGGACTTCTGTCCCTCTTGCGTTTTATGGGACCAACTCGACCGGTTTGCGGTTTAACAAAGAGTGATTGAGATCCACAGATGCGAGTATATAGAAAGCAGCACGTGTCATTAAGCGTAGAATTAGAATGTGAAATACTAGTAGGAAACTGTAAGAGTGTCTGAGTTCATGACGAGGCAGGTTTAGCGTGGTGCAACCCGTGGTGCTGGTGCAGTGGGCCCCCTAGACTGCTTACCCTGACCCTGTTAATACAAGTTTGATTCTCACCGGGAATGTTAATGGTTGTATGTGTAATAATGATGATCTGAGTTATATTAGAATAATTAGATGAATGTGGGGTATTGTGCTGGGATTAATGTGCTGAAGAGTGTGTTAAGGGGGTAGGTAATAATTTTAATAAATCTGGAACAACTAGCTGATTCCTCCAAGCAACAGGCCACGCCACTATTATTTTCGTTAATCTGGTACTGTTTCCTGGCATATTTTGGAAGAACTACGACTCTCTAATATACATAAATATTTAGTACCCCCTTAACCACTTCAAACAACAGTAAAAAAAATCTTAAAGGGGTAAATTAACTTTTGTTACATTGGAGTGCCTTGATTCCTCCAAAGTATGCCAGGAAATAGGACCAGATGAACATAAATAATGGTGTTCTGTTGCTTGGAATAATTTGGAGGTATCATTTGCTCCAGATTTACCAACACTGTACTTACCCCTTAATCAATGCATCACAGACAGACCTGGGAAACGAACCCATTCCTGTAGAGACCCTAGTAGCTGTATAAAACCTCAAGGACACTTAGCCCAATGTGCCACCGAATAGTGTAGAAACATTTTGGGTCAAGTTCCGTTTCTGTTATTCGTGTTTCTAACCTCAGTGGGCTACATGTACTGTTTTCTCAAATGGTGTAAACAAATCATATAATATGGCTCTGTGCTTTTTCTACATTACGTCGGACAATTGATTTCATATTTTGTCCTATGTGTATCACTAAATATGTATCATAAAGACGAGAAAGTTTAAGTGAAGTCTGGAATCTACTTAAATTTGCTCATTTCTGGAATTGTAGATGGTTTTCCCTCAAGTTACACAAGAGTTGACGTTTGTTGCCCTCGGTGTTGTCCTAAGCTGTCTTGTTTGTGTATTCCTCACCCGGCTTGCTTGCTCGTTTGTTTGTTTGTTTGTTCATGCGCTCCTCCAGTTCCCCGAAGGCTGTCATCACCAGGACCACACAACACAACAAGTCCGGTAAAGAACCAAGTTATTAAACCAGTATTTCCAAGAGAGCGAAAAGACACGCTGCTGGGGACGATTACATGTATACGAGTGTGTGCATGGAAAGGGATGAATATATATGAGTGTGTGCATGGAAAGGGATGAGTATATACGAGTGTGTGTCTGGAAAGGGATGAATATATATATATGTAGCAGGTAACATGGTGAGTGGCTGGCGACTCTGAGCAACATCTGAGTCACGTTGAAAGGGGAGATGTGGACAGCAAATAGAAACATGAACAAAATAGCGACATAAGAGGCTGTTTGTCAAGCCGTGGAGAGTAAAGAGGCGGGGAAAAGCGCGGGAAAAACTTGAGAAGCAGGCAGAAGACTCGCTTTCTCGCCAAGGCTCTCTAGCACGCTTGTGAGATGAGACGAGGGAAAAAAATTTGCTTAGGAAATGAGATTACGTGAAGGTAGGAGGAAATAATGAACGAAGGTGGATGAGACGAGGAGGAGCAGGAGGTGGTAGAGGAAGAGCAGGAGGAGGAGAAGCAAAAGGAGGAGAGGAGAAGGAAGGGAGATTGGAGAAAGTTAAAGAGCTTTTATCCCAGTGAGGAGATCAAAGAGGGGAGTGTGTAACAAGGAGTAATGAGAGAATAAGGAATGATGAAGGGATGATGAAAAGGAGGAGGAGGAGGAGGAGGAGGAGGAGAGGAATTTGTAAAAAGGAAGGGATTTGAGGCGTGTGAAAAAAAGTGGGATTTGATGAGGGAGGACCAATTGGGGAAAGAAAATGCAGATGAAGAAAGGACTGCCAGAAAAAAAAGAGAGAAAAGTGGGAAAAAGGAGGAAATTAGATGAGGGCAGAATACGGAACAGGCAAAGAGAGTGCGAAGGGGGAAAGAAAGTAGAAAATAATTTGAAGAGAGAGGCAGGGAGAAAACATGGAAGCGAGGAGAGAATCAGGTAACAGGAAGGGAAGAGAGAGAAGAGAAGGTCCAGGAAATATATTGTCTGTCAAAGAACCTATTCGCGGTTTGACTAAAAAAAGAAATAAATAAATATAAAAAATATATAAAATTAATACATACGGACCTAAATCACACTGGCAAGAAAAAAAAAAAAAAGTCCTGTATTTAACAAGTTAGAAAACACAGAAGAGCCTTTGTGCAGCATGTACCGTGTGTATATATATCTTGTTGAATGTGGGTTTGAAGGAGAGGTGGAATATTTTTCAGTATTATTGTCTCCCACGCTGATTGCATAAACGAATTCATCCAACGTTGGCTGGGGTGGAAATGTTGTTATATTTTCTGAGAGTTCACAGTTGTATTTTCTTTTGATGTCAAGTTTATCGTCATCGGGCCGAGTTTGTACAGAGCTAAGGGGGGAAAAATGTCCCTTGTTGATATATGGGATGGGTCCACTGTGGTGTGTTAGTCTTCAGGGTATGGAAAAATAATAAAATGGGGGGATGAAAAATGAAGAAAACATATGGCGACAAAAAAAGTGGAGAAATCTGAACCAATATAACGTCAACAGGCCTTTAATTAAAACCATGTAACCTGTATCTACCTCATATTTATGGCTCCTTTGTTGTTGTTTTTTTAATACTTTACCTGACCAACCACCGCTACAACAACAACATAAAAAAAAAGAAGATAAAATATAATAAATATACAAATAAAAGTTACACACACACACACACACACACACACTCACAAACACACACACACGCACACACACGCACACACAGTATCGCATGGAGTGACCTGGATTGGCCCTGTGGTTTAATAATTTTTAACTACTTTACAACATTGCTTTCCAGACTTTATAACATGACCTCACCCCCCCTCCACTTAAATTTTGAAGATATATCCTCACTCCTTCCTAAACTGTTGCAAATAAAATCTAACGTAAGGTATAGTTTTATGTGACACTTTCATACGGCTGTGAGGAAGAGGTGGGGAGGATACATACATGTGATACAGTGGGAATATCCTTCTTGTGTTTTGAGTGTGTTGGGGGTTTGTAGTTTCTTATTCCATGTATACGACACGAAAGGGTACCTACTGTGCTTGCTGCTGGGTGGGTGAACAGGGACACAGAGTTGAAACTTCTTAGAGAAATGATCCAATAGTTCCTTCAACTCATGCAGGACCTCTAGTGTAACTTTCGAGGTGAGCGTCGTGACCACCAGACCATCATGGTACTTCGTGGCTTGGGAAAGAATAAATAAATAAATAAATATATAAAATTTGTGTGTGGTGGGCAGGCAGTAGTAGAAGAGGTTAACTATACTAGGAGGAGGGCACGTTATAGGCCATACACACAACTGATTGCTCCTAACTATTCCAAGCAACAGGACACCATTATTTTTGTTAAACTGTCTCTGTTTCCAGGCATAGTTTGGATGAATCAGAAGACACTAACGTATAGAAAATGTCACCCTCTTAACTTGACAGATATATATATACTGTATATATAGCAATTAGACCGTCCCGTGCACTCACTCGTTTGCAGCGGCGCAACGGGGAGATAAAATAAAAGTTAAGTGGAATTCGGGCAAGAAAAATGAGTAAACAGTCTGCCCCATACACATCCAGATTTCCACACCACATCTTTTAAACGTTTCTAGCCCCCCACTGCGTCGGTAAGTAAGCCGTTATGTTTACTGAGTAGCGGAAGAATCGGAAAGACGGAGCGTGAAACTGAACAATATAAATTTTTATCCCTTCCTTCTTTTTTCTTTTTCCTTTTTATATTTTGTACAGCCAGATGATATTGATAAGGAGGCACAATAATTGGTTGGGGGTCGTTTGTTGTGTTCGTGTTTGGAGTCTTCGTAGCTCTCTGAATACCACAAAGAAACAGATCCCCTCCCAACTTGTGTACCGAGGTGATGTGGTCTGTTTTCCCGACATAGTTTGGAGGATTCGGTAGCCCTCAACTTCGCCACAAACAATATAATGATTCCCCTTTGATGATGACGTGGGTGGACAGACTCTCACTTGCCATACGTTTCTCTTAGTATTTAATAAGTTTCTCTTAGTGTTTAATTCAAGTGGAAGGAAGTACAGTGTTGGTAAATCTGGAGCAACTGAATCCTCCAAACTATTCCTCCTAACACACTCTATGGGCTGTATGCAAGAACATCCGTGGTGAATACGATGGTGTGCTACTGGTACGATGACTCCATAGAAAAACAATAGAGTCGTTGTTCCGGTACCATGCCATCGGATGTTCTTGTATAAGGCCCTATATCTCACATACAAACTCGACTTTAGGATTGAAAGGAATAAATAGTTAATAAATAGAAAATAAATAGGAGTGAATGGCCAGAGTCTCGATCAGTATGCAAGGGGAGAAACACGAAGGGTCTGATGAGATCAAAGCCGAGGAATATATTATTGTAATAAGCCATCTTGTATGTTATGATACCTTTTTCAGAGGAATGAATATGTTGAGGGGATACTGCAATGTTGATAGTAACTCCGGAACAACTAATTCCTAAAAAACTATTCCCAGCAACAGTCCACCATTATTTTTGTTTATCTGGTCCTGTTGCCTGGTATACTTTGGAGGAATCTAGGCTCTCCAATGTATCAGAAGTGTATTACCCCTTAAGGAAGATAATTTCATCCACATTAGTACAGCCAAGGCACAGAGGGGAGACAGACTCGTATATTCCCTCCCTCCATATTTTTGTAGCATTTCTAATTTGTAACTATTCTAATCCATTGACTAATTTGTGCAGCTGACCTCTTCTTCTATAGTAAAGGAAGTCGCTCAAAATTATGCTTTCGGTTCCTGGATAGCGACGAACCCGAGAAAGTAACATTAATTGAATCTCATATTACCACAACAACAACTTTTCTCTTATATTTTGTCCCATAGTCGATTTTCTAGTACTGTGTCTTCTGCCTTAACCTAACCTAACCTAATCTACCTTAATCTAACATAACTTAACCTAACCTAACCTAACCTAACCTAACCTAATCTAACCTACCCTAACATAACCTAATTTAATCTATCCTAACTTTACCTAACCTAACCTATCTAAATCTAACCTAACCTAACCTAACCAAACCAAGCCTAACCTAATTTAACCTTTCCCTTATACTTTGTCACATAGTCGATTTCCCAGTATACTGTGTCTCCGCCTCTCCCCCTCCCCTCTCCCCATCCCGTTAACAGGCATTGGGAGGAGGGGGAGGGGGCAGGGGAAGGGGCTCGGTGCTGCCAGTAAACTCGACCCCCTCTGTCAATATTTGCATCGTAAAACATGGGGAGGCATGGCAGTCAGTCCACCCACACCAGAGTATTTCCCCTTCCTTCAACGGTACCTAACCTAACCTAACCTAACCTAACCTAACCAGCCTAACCTAACTTACCCTATCCCTACATATCCTAACCTAATCTAACTTAACCTAACCAGCCTAACCTAACTTACCCTATCCCTACATATCCTAACCTAACCTAACTTAACATAACCAGCCTAATAGAACTTACCCTATCCCTACATATCCTAGCCTAACCTATTCTAACTTGACCTAACCTAACCCAACTTTTTTACCAAAACTAATCTAACCTCACCTAACCCGACCCAACACTGTCCTAACCTAACCTAATCTCACAACCTAACCTAACCTATCCTAACTCAACCCAATCATATCCTAACCCAACCCAACCTAACCTAATCTAACCTATCATAACCCAACCCAATCCAAACCCAAACCTAACCTAACCTAACCCAACCTAATCTAACCTAATGATAACCGAAACTAATCTATAACCTAACTAAACCAAACCTAACCTATATAAGGAAACCTAACTCACTCCAACCCAATCCAACCATAACCTAACCTAACCTAACCAAATTTCATAACCTAACCTAACCTAACCTAACTCAACCCAACCCTAACCAAATTTCATAACCTAACCTAACCTAACCTAACCTAACTCAACCCAACCCTAACCTAACCAAATTTCATAACCTAACCTAATCTAACCCAACCCTAACCTAACCAAATTTCATAACCTAACCTAACCTAACCTAACTCAACCCAACCCTAACCTAACCTCACCACCACCAACACCGAATTAATGGGATGTAAATTTGAGGCAGGTGGCGAAGGAGTTGGGTTCCAGAGTGGAGGAGGAAGGTGGAGGAAAATTTTGGAGAAGGAAGGAAGGAAGGGGAAGGGTTGGCTGGTAGGTTGGTTGGTTGGTCGGTTGGTTGGTTGGTAGGTAGGTAGGTTGGTTGGTTGGTTGGTTGGTAAGTTGGTTGGTTGGTGAGCATGAGGGGAATCGAAAGAGAAGAAGTAAATCGGTACCATATTTATATAATTATTAATATATTTAGTTTTACCTGGCTAAGATGCACTTACTCATGGTTCAGAGAAAGGAAATATACAGAGAAGGAAGAGGAGGTGAGAGGAAAGGAAAGATAAATATAAGGAAAGAGAAGGGAGAGGAAAGGAAAGAGAGAAGGAGAGAAGGAAGAGGAAGGGAGATGAGTGAAATGATAGAGAGAAGGATGAGGAAAGAAAAGAAAAGATAGATAGAGTGTAGAAAGAAGAAGGGAGAGGAAAGGAAAGATAGATAGAGAGATGAAAGATAGAAGAGGAGGGGAAAGGATAGATAGACAGATATATATATATATATATATATATATATATATATATATATATATATATATATATATATATATATATATATATATATATATATATATATATATATATATATATATATATATATATATAGAGAGAGAGAGAGAGAGAGAGAGAGAGAGAGAATGAAAAGGAGATGATTGGAATGCCTTATATCACGTGAATGTCAGACAAGTTAGCCGGAGAATGCTATTAGGGAAATTGGAAGTAGTGCCTCAAGGGAATAAGGAGGATTAGAATGGTAGACACGGAGAATGGGACGGAAAAAATAAGTGTACATGTATTTATAGTAAAAGGTGAGAGGTAGGTGGATGGAGGGACACTGGAAAATAAAAACAAACGAGAGAGAGAGAGAGAGAGAGAGAGAGAGAGAGAGAGAGAGAGAGAGAGAGAGAGAGAGAGAGAGAGAGATGAAACTTATTATGTATACTGAGATCAGGCCATCCCATGGGGAACCGTCCTAACTTTAAAGAATGACATGGGTATCGTAAGACTGAAACATATCTCTCTAAAATGTGTCCAGTGAATGAAGTTATTGAGTTACGATGGTCTAAAATATATGTATGGATGGGAAATGGTACTGAACACCTTCCCTTCTCTTGCCTATTCTAAAAGCTCTTACTCAATCATCAAGGAAAATGGAAACAGATTCACATATATACGACATTTTAGTCAGAGCATTTACTGTATATCATTTCCTCTTCCCTATATCTTTTTTATTAAGGGGAGATTCTCTTGTTGGTGAATTGCATGGAGTCTCTGATTCCTTCAAACTATGCCACGAAACAGACACCCTCAATGGTACTAATAGAGGATATGTTTCGTGGCATAGATTGGGGGAAATCAGAGACCTTCCAATTCACCAACAAGAGAATCTCCCCTTAAGTGATAGGACGGAATCTTCAAGGGACATGTAGGCTGGGAAGTAGAACCGTACACCTTCCCTTCTCCCTGTTGTTCTCCATTTAAGGACCCTGTGATCGTGTATGAGAATTGGAGGCTTTTGATTCCTTCTGAATATGCCACGAAACAAGCTCCTTCTATTATAGGTTGTGTTTCGTGGCAATGTTTGAAGGACTCATTTACCTTCAATTTTCTGACTACATCACAGGGTCCCTTATAAAACTCTAACTCAATCATCATGGGGAATGGGTAACAGACTGTCCTAGAACGTTTAAGTTGTAACGTTATATATTTTCTCTTCTGTCTCTCTATAGGTGTGTATGTGCATATGTGTAAGTGTGTACCTGGTATGTGTGTGTGTGTGTGTGTGTGTGTGTGTGTGTGTGTGTGTGTGTACTGTGCGTGTGAATGAATGTATGAGTAAGCTTATATGTATCAGAGAGTGAAGCCAGTAAACGTGTAAAGAAGTGGGGACGTGGGAACATTAGACTACACCACATATAAGAAACTCTAAGCAAACTATTCCACAAATATAATACACCAAATCTTTTTTATATACTGGCAAAGGAAATTTATATATATGTAGCACTGTTTAGTAGTAACCTTAGCAAGAACTGGTAGAAGAAATGTATAAATAGTCCCCAAACAGTAATCTATTATAAGCTTGGCAGGAAATAGATATAAGTATGTAAATTATGATAGCATTGTTTATACATTGTTCGTTATAAATAAACATCATAAATATATGTAAGTGCTTTTGTGACAACTTTATATTATTTTCAAACATCATAAATAAATGTAAGTGTTTTGGTGACAACATGTCGGTATATACAGCCCATAATTATCTTTCCACAAATCGCTGTAACTTCATACAATTTTACACTATGTTTCCTCTATCTCTGATCCCCAGTAGGTAGGTATATCATAAGTTATTGAGGACAGTTCTAGGTAGGTAGCTAATGCCTGGCTATCAATATATCCCTCCCCTCATCCCTGGCTGGCTGGCCTTGGTGAACTGTGCCTGGGAGGACCTCAAGTGTTTGCAATACCTCTCGTCGATCCTGGGCAGGGGCAGAGGGAAGGAGAGAGGGATGGATGGAAGGGGAGCCGTTCACTGAGGTCGTATATACTGTACTGTATATACTTTTTTCTGCAATGAGCCGCCTCTCTCTTGACTTTCCTTTCCCTTCCCCCTCAGTTGGATAATCCCTTCACTTGTATACCATCCCCCTTCATAGCTGCTAT